>JAWZYV010018465.1:0-28173 GCA_038373885.1 Cheiracanthium punctorium | reverse complement strand
AAAAAGAATTGGGAATGAACAACTTTTCCCCCTCCTGGAGAAATGCTGTAATCATTCCCTTTCCCTAACCTAACAAAGATACCTCAAATCCGAAAAACTATCGACCCATAGCTCTCACTAGCTGTTTATGTAAGCTTCTGGAGAAAATGATAAATGCTCGCCTTGTATATATCCTAGAGGCAGAGGGCTATTTGCACCCTCTCCAAAGTGGCTTTCGCAAAGGCAGGTCGACCATCGACAATATCCTCAACTTAGAGACTCAAATTCGTAATGCCTTTTTAAGGAAAAATCATTTAGTCTCAATTTTTTTTGACATAGAGAAAGCTTACGATAAGACCTGGCGATATGGTATCCTCCGTGATCTATACAACTTTGGCATCCGGGGCAACCTACCAATTTTCATAAAAAACTTTCTTTCACTTCGTAGCCCTCAGGGGAAAAACCTACTTTAGGTTTTTACGGGTGTCGCAATCCCGGGGCCCCAGCGACCCTTCGCTTCTCTTTCCTCTACCCTCCTCTCTCCTTACCTTTATCCTTCCCTTTCCCCCTCGGCGTAGTTTCCTCTTTGGAGGTGAGGGCCCCCCTTTAGAAGCTGCGGTCGCCCTGTGCAGTCAGCTTCTATTGGCGGAAAACTACCCACGTGTTTGCCGTGCGTGGAGACCCGTGTCCCCGGAAATGGGAATCCTGGTAATTGAGGGGTACTTTCTCCAACACATTGCTTTGGCCTCGGCTTCGGGTAAACGGGAGGTGCACAGCGTTCCCCTGTGCATCAACCGGCTGGTGGTACTGGTTCGGCCAACTGCTAGGGTTCAAGCAATCGGACATCTACTGGGCACATCGTTAAGGGTGGATGCTGCCTAAGGGATGTACTGTGCGCGTATAGACCCGACTAGCACTGGTGCATGTACATGCATCCCCTTGTTGGGCTCCGTGGTGGGCGGTGCGGTCGGGTCCGAAACTCCCAATCCCCAATATGGATTCGACATTTTCTTTGTCAAACGTCAACGCTCCGAACTCTCTTACTCAGGGAGGTATTAATGCAAAATTTTTCGTTATCAAATGTCAGGAAGGAAACTTTAGTCAAACATCCCCATTTCTAATTCACAAGTCAATAATTGCTAATGTTGGAGAAGTTTCTAAAATTAAAAAAATACGCTCAGGAGACATCTTAATAGAAGTAACTAATAGCAAACAGGCAACCAACATCATGAAATTAAAAACTATTGGCCAAAAATCTGTTACTGTGTCACCCCATAACACACTCAACTCATCAAGAGGCGTCATATCTGAACCTGACCTGTTAAACTGTTCTGAGGATAAAATTCTTGATAATCTAAAATCTCAAAATGTTTGTGCAGTTCGCAGAATCACTATAAAACGCAATAACCAAATTCTAGAAACAAAACATATCATTTTAACATTCCAAACTCCCAAACTTCCGTCGCACATTAAAGCTGGCTACCTTTCATGTCCTGTTAGACCATACGTACCCAATCCAACTCGTTGTTTTCAATGCCAAAAGTTCGGTCACACAAAAACCTCCTGTCGTGGTTCCCCAGTATGTGCCCGTTGTGGTACGTCTGGCCACGACAGTGATACATGCTCTGCCCCACCCAAATGTATTAACTGCAAACAAGATCATCCGTCTTATTCCCGTTCCTGTCCAAAATGGACCTATGAAAAAGAAATACAGTCCTTGCGCGCCACACAAGGACTATCTTACCCAGAAGCCCGTAAAATAATAGCCTCCCGCACTCCTAAACCTGGTCAGTCTTATGCTACAGCAGTAAAAACTGTCAAATCAATTGCTATCCAAACCGACCTACCGAAATCCGTACCTGTCTCTCCCTCTACTTCTATTCAAAATGCAAAAAAATCACATTCTACTCAAAATATCACATTCACTTCTCCTCAAAAACGCACACCCAAGAAAATGCACCAAAGCAATCCCTCCATTCAGAATAAACCATTAATTAAAAAAAGTGCAACTTACAGGTCAAAATTTCATAAAGCCAGACTTAAACGCATCCCTCCACAACGACCCATTGATGACGCAATATTAAACTTGGATCCTACGGACTCTGACATTTCAGACAATATCATGGATGACGATAATATTCCTAGTACCCCACTTACACCTACGGGGACTAAAAGCAAGCTCTCAGTCATCCCTAACATCACTTGATTATGGCCCTGCTGCTTTCTTGGAACTGCCGCGGTTTTTTAAATAAAATTGATGACCTCAAAACGATAATCTATGATCATAATCCTGCTTGTTTGGCCCTTCAGGAAACATATCTCAAAACAAATAAACAAACGCGCATTCACAATTATAACATCCTGAGAAAAGACTATGAGCTCGGGGAAAGGGCTTCTGGTGGTGTTGCCCTTTTAATAAATAATCAATACCCTCATCATATACTTAATCTCAGTACAAGTATGCAGGCTGTCGCCATTAGAATCCACCTCAAATACCTTACTACAATCTGCAATATTTATCTTCCACCAAACGAAACAATTCCCCAAACTCAGCTCAATAACTTGGTCCAGCAACTTCCTCCCCCTTTCATAATCCTAGGGGACATGAATGGCCATAGTCCATTGTGGGGCAGTAAAGATACTAACAATAGAGGACAACAGATTGAACAACTAATCACAGATTTTTCCTTATGCATTATGAATAATGGCGACAACACTTACTTCCACTATCCAACCAAATCCTTCCATGCCATAGATATTGCAATATGCTCTCCCTCCATTATGCCACTGTACAACTTCTCTGTTTCTGGTGACCTACACAATAGTGATCATTTTCCGATAATTCTTTCACCCACTTACCAAATCCCTAGCTGTAACTTTTACATTCCCCGATACATACACAGTAAAGCAGATTGGGAAACCTTCTCCAAGATGTCTGTTATATCATCTAAAGACATTGAAGGAACTATTGGCGAAGTTGTGAAAAAAATTACCAATATCATAATTCAAGCTGCTGATGCAGCAATTCCAAAGTGTAGCAACTCCCAACGAAAAAACAAAAAACCGTGGTGGAACGAAACCTGCACTATAGCAAAAAAGCAGCAGAAGAAAGCCTGGAGCATTTTTCGGCGGTACCCTACCACCGAAAACCTCCTTGCTTTTAAGAAAGCAAAAGCCTATGCAAGAAAAATAAGGCGGCACAGTCAAAGACAATCCTGGATGCAATATGTCTCCAGCATAACAACCTCAACTTCTAGTAAGGAGCTATGGACGAAAACTAAAAGAGCCATGGGAATCTATAATAACTCTTCAATATCCTGTCTGTCCATTAATAACAATATAATATCGGATACAAAAGAAATAGCAAATATTATCGGTCATACTCTTGCCTCTATCTCTTGCAGTACCTCCTTCTCAAACACTTTTCTTTCATATAAACAAAGGTCTGAACGGCAAAAAATAAATTTCAAAACCTCCTCACACCTCTCTTATAATAGTGATTTTACCTTCAATGAACTCACCAAATACTTAAGAGAGTCTTCAAACACCTCTCCTGGTCCTGATAGTATAACTTATGAAATGCTGAAACACTTATCCCATGACTCTCTACTTCACCTCTTACAACTATACAATAGAATCTGGAACGAACAAACCTTTCCCTCTGCCTGGAGCAATGCAATAGTTATTCCCTTCGCAAAACCTGGGAAAGATACCTCTAACCCTAGTAACTACCGTCCCATAGCCCTTACTAGCTGTCTGTGTAAGTTACTAGAAAAAATGGTTAATGCCCGCCTTGTCTACATTCTAGAAACTGGGGACCATATACATCCCTTTCAGAGTGGTTTCCGCAAAGGCAGATCCACTATTGACAATATTTTAAATTTAGAGATGCAAATTCGTAATGCCTTCCTCAGGAAGAATCACTTAGTATCAGTGTTCTTTGACATCGAAAAGGCATATGACCGAACGTGGAGATATGGCATCCTTCAAGACCTCTATAATATAGGCTTTCGAGGCAATCTACCAACTTTCATAAAAAACTTTTTATCCCTCAGAAACTTCCGTGTCCGGGTAAACGGCACTCTGTCGGATAATTTCACACAAGAAGAGGGTGTTCCCCAGGGCTCCGTCCTTAGCGTCACCCTCTTCTCTATAAAAATCAATAATATTCTTAACCAATTACCACCCACCGTCTATGGTAGCCTATATGTAGACGACCTTCAAATCTCCTGCCAGGGAAAAGATATGCGTCTCATCGAACGGCAGCTTCAAAATGCCATCAACCGCATCCTCAAATGGTGTGACACAAACGGCTTCACCATGTCTGTGGAAAAAACAGTCTGTATACATTTTTGCCGGAAACGCGGGATACACCCCGATCCAGAACTTTATCTGGGTCATAATAACGTTGCTGTCAGGGAGTCTGTTAAATTTTTAGGTCTAATTTTCGACAAAAAACTTACTTTTGCTAACCATATTTCTGACCTTCGCAGTAAATGTGAGAAAAAGCTTAATATTTTAAAGATTTTAACCAATACCTCTTGGGGGGCTGACCGTGATTCTCTCTTGCGGATTTACCGTGCAGTCATACGTTCAAAAATGGACTATGCCTGTTGCGCGTACGGGTCAGCTTGCAAATCAGTATTAAAAAAACTTGACACTGTGCATCATAGTGCACTACGCATTTGTTCCGGTGCTTTTAGAACTTCACCTGTACATAGTCTTTACGCCACTTGCCATGAGCCATCTCTCACCCTCATACGTCATCAGCTATCATTAAATACATACTTTCGTATTCTTTCTCATCCCTCTCATCCATTAAAGTATTCTTTTACAGATACTCATTTAGACCGACTTTATGCAAATCGTCCCATATGTACACCTCCTTTCGGGCTAAGGACTCGTAGGAGTCTTGTTGGTACCCAACTGGAGGATGTTCATGTGTCTACCTGCTCTTTTCATGACATACCACCTTGGGGTATGTTGCAGGTTTCCTACCTCCAACCATTTGAAGGCCTTTCAAAACCCAATACTGACCCCATAATTTTTCAGAAGTTGTTCTTAGATCACAGGAACAAATATCAAAACTACAGAGAATTATATACAGATGGCTCTAAAACTGGGAATCATGTCGGCTTTGCTTTCGTAGGCAGAAATTACACATGCAGCTATACCCTTCCTCAATTTTGCTCAGTCTTTACAGGTGAACTACTGGCAATTTACGAAAGCCTTCTGTACATCTCCAGGCAAAATGCAAAGAACTTCATAATATACTCAGACTCCCTCAGTGTACTGGAAAACTTAAAATCTGGCTCCCTACATCATAGCTATATACAGAAAGCTTTACATAAGTATGAACAACTTGTAAATCGGGGGTACAGGGTTCTCCTCTGTTGGGTACCCAGCCACATCGGCATCTGTGGAAACGAGAAAGCGGACACACTAGCCAAGAATGCGACCCTCCCGTACACCGGCAATCTATCCTACGGTGACATAAAGTATAGCATCTCCAGCATAGTAAAAGGCATATGGGTTAGAAATTGGGACAATGAAACGGGAAACAAACTGCATTCTGTCCACCCAGCTCTCACACATAGGTCGTCTCATCCCTACCGCAGACTAGATGTCATCTTAACACGTCTTCGCATTGGTCATACACGGCTCACTCATACGCACCTACTCCTGGGCGATCCTGCTCCGGAATGTCCTCACTGTCATACTCACCTCACCATTCGTCATCTTTTAACCTCGTGCACTGCTTTTAATAATTTTTACCAAATACTTTTTAACAGTTATCATCCCAAACTTGACGAAATTTTGGGTGAAACCCCACATCGGAATCTGTTCGCCTTTCTTAGACGAACCAATATTTTTCATTCTGTGTGAAGTGTCCAACTCTGTCTGACTGGCATCTGGATGGAAGCCCCATCCAGATGTCTATTTTCCACTTTTTACCTACTTTGAACCATACCTTTTTGGTTTTTACTTTTCACGTTTTTAGCCTTTACAGTTTAGCTTTTACTAAGTTTTTATGGTACCTTTTACCTGACTACCTAATTATATGGCTCTAACCTCTTGTCTGGCGCAGTATGTCCTTTCTGGACCTTGTGCCACTAAAAACCAACCAACCAACCAACCTTTCACTTCGTAATTTCAAAGTACGGATAAACGGCACTCTCTCGGATACCTACGTACAAGAAGAAGGGGTACCGCAGGGCTCTGTCTTGAGCGTGACACTTTTTTCAATAAAAATTAATAATATTTTAAACCAGTTCCCTCCATCAGTTCATGGTAGCCTCTATGTGGATGACCTCCAGATTTCCTGCCAAGGGAAAGACATGCCTTTCATTGAGCGGCAACTGCAAACCGCTATCACTCGCATATTAAAATGGTGTAGTACCAATGGCTTCAATTTTTCTGCGGAGAAGACCATCTCCATACATTTTTGCCGGCAGCGTGGTCTTCACCCGGATCCTGAAATTTACCTCGGTCAGACCAAAATAGAAGTACATGACTCCACTAAATTCTTAGGTGTGATTTTTGACAGGAAAGCCACTTTTGGTAATCATATATCTTACATCCGCAACAAATGCGAAAGAAATCTCAACATTCTAAAGGTTCTCTCTAATACCTCATGGGGGGCAGAACGTGATGCCATGCTGCAGATATACCGTGCTGTTATCCGTTCTAGGATAGACTATGCCTGCTGTGTGTATGGATCTGCTTGCAAATCGATCTTAAGGAAACTTGACACAGTGCATCATACTGCACTACGTATTTGTTCAGGAGCTTTTAGGACCTCACCTATACAAAGTCTGTATGTCACATGCAATGAGCCATCCCTCACCCACATCCGTCATAAGCTTTCTTTGCACACCTACTTTCGCATCCTTTCCCATCCTTCGCACCCTTTAAAACATTCTTTTATCGACACTCATATGGATTGCTTTTATCAGAATCGCCCCACTTGCACTCCTCCTTTTGGGCTCAGAACACGCAGGAGTCTTACTGGTACCTGTTTAGCAGATGTAAAAATCTCTACTGGCTCTCCGCTTGACTTTCCACCATGGGACAACTCTGGCATCTCCTACCTAAATCCATTCAAAGGCTTTACAAAACAGAACACAGATCCCGAAATCTATCATCAGCTCTTCCGTGACCACAAAGCTCACTATCATGACTATGAATACCTGTATACCGATGGCTCGAAGTCGGAGTACCATGTTGGCTTTGCCTACACTAGTGGTTCTTATGCTTGTGGCTACACTCTCCCTAATTTTGTTTCAGTTTTTACAGCAGAACTCCTTGCCATTTATGAAAGCCTCCAGTTTATTTCTAGCTCAAATAAAAAGTACTTTATAGTTTATTCCGACTCTTTAAGTGTTCTAGAAAATCTCAAATCTGGTTCCCATTCTAATAGTCACATTGGTAAAGTCTTACATATGCACTGGCAACTTATAAATAGCGGATATAATATTCTTTACTGCTGGGTGCCCAGTCACATTGGGATTCAGGGCAATGAGGAGGCCGACTCTCTAGCTAAGCACTCTACCATCCCTTTTACAGGCTGTGTGCCTTACAGTGATATAAAATCCGAAATTTCTAACTTAATAAAAGACAACTGGTGTAATGATTGGAATACAGAAACAGAAAATAAACTGCATAAAATACACCCCACTCTCACCTACTGGCCCCCCCATCCCAATCGCAAGCATGATGTCATTCTGACACGTCTCCGCATTGGACACACCAGACTCACTCATAAACACCTCCTCCTGGGCGAGCCTGATCCAGAGTGCTCCTATTGTCATACTCAACTCACCATTCATCATCTTTTAACCTCATGCACTGCTTTTAATAGGTTTTACCAAATATTTTTTAACAGTTCTCATCCTAAACTTGACGATATTTTGGGTGAAAACCCACATTGGAATCTGTTTGCCTTTCTTAGACGTACTAATATCCTTTTTTCAGTGTGAAATGTCCAATTTGGTCTGACTGGTATCTGGATGGGAGCCCCCATCCAGATGTCTTTTTTTCACTTTTTATCTACTTTTAACACTTTTGAATTTTACTTTTCACCTTTTTACTCTTTACCTTTTAGCTTCTACTAAGTTTTATGACACCTTTTACCTGAATACATCTTTATATGGTTTTAACTCATTGTCTGGCGCAGTATGTCCTTTCTGGACCTTGTGCCAAAAAACAAACAAACAAACAAACTCACTCATTGGCCATCCCTTTCATATCGAAAGCAGGATGTTATATTAACTCGTCTCCGCATTGGTCACACGAGACTCACCCACAGACACCTACTCCTGGGTGAACCTGCTCCAGAGTGTTCACATTGTCATACTCACCTTACCATTCGTCACATTTTAACTTCTTGTACAGCTTTTAATAATTTTTACCAAATATTTTTTAACTGTTCTCATCCCAAACTTGACGATATATTGGGTGAAACCCCTCACTGTAATTTATTTTCATTTCTTCGACGTATCAATCTGTTTTACTCAGTGTGAAATATACACCTTTCTCTGACTGGTATCTGGATGGGAGCCCCCATCCAGATGTCCTTGGCTCACTTTTATCTACTTTTTACCTTTCTACAATTAGATTTTATCAGTTTTAGACCTTACGGATTTTAGCTTTACATGTTTTATACAACAACTTTTACGCGAAAGCGTTATTTTATTCTAAATACACATAGTCTGGCGCAGTATGTCCTTTCTGGATCTTGTGCCATTAAACACCAACCAACCATCCAACCTCACACTATAGTCAATCTTAACACAAATCTCCAAGCAGTCGCCACTCGTATCCAATTAAAACAACTCACAACTGTCTGCAGCATATACCTCCCTCCAAGTGAAGCAATTTGCCAAACATCCCTCAATAGTCTCAATCAGCAGCTTCCTCCTCCTTTCATCCTCCTCGTTGACATGAATGCTCATAGTCCCTTGTGGGGAAGCAAGGACACCAACGATAGAGGCCTTCAAATCGAAAAACTTCTCACTGATTTCTCCCTTTGCTGCATGAATAATGGTGACAATACTTACTTCCACTATCCAACTAAAACTTTCCATGCAATAGACCTTGCCATCTGTTCTCCATCACTCCTTCCCACATATAATTTTTCTGTATCCAGTGATCTCCACAACAGTGATCATTTTCCGATTCTTTTGTCACCTCTGTACCAGTATCCCCAACCTATTTCAGAACCTAGATACATTCATGATAAGGCAGATTGGTTCACCTTCACTTCCCTGTCTGCCATCACCTCTGATGCTGTTGAAGGCCCCATAGACGAGGTCGTACAAAACATTACCTCAATTATCATCCGAGCTGCTGATGCCAGCATTCCAAAATCAGGCACCAAACATCGACATAATAAAAAACCGTGGTGGAACGAAAAATGAAACCTCGCTAAAAAGAAGCAGCAGAAATCCTGGAGCACTTTTCGGCGGTACCCCACCACCGAAAATCTCACTCTCTTTAAGAAAGCTAGAGCATATGCACGTAGGATCCGGCGTCAGTGCCAAAAGGAATCCTGGGTCAAATATATCTCCAGCATAACAGCCTCTACTTCTAGTAAGGAGCTATGGACGAAAACAAAAAGAGCCATGGGCATTTATAATAATCAGTCAATTTCCTGTCTAACCATAAATAACAGCATTATATCCGATACAAAAGAAATAGCATCTAGCATTGGTGAAACCCTTGCTTCCATCTCGTGCAGTACCTCCTACTCAAATTCTTTCCTCCCGTATAAACAACAATCAGAACGACAAAAAATAAATTTCAAAACCTCCTCACACTTTTCCTACAATAGTGATCTTACCATTGATGAACTTTCCCAACACTTAAGACAGTCCTCAAACACCTCTCCGGGTCCCGATGGTATTACGTATGACATGCTGAAACACTTATCCCATGACTCTTTACTCAATCTTTTGAAATTCTACAATAGAATCTGGAATGAACAGACCTTTCCCACCTCCTGGAGAAATGCAATAGTTATTCCCTTCCCCAAACCAGGAAAAGATATGTCTAACCCTAATAACTACCGTCCCAAGGCCCTTACTAGTTGCTTATGTAAATTAATGGAGAAAGTTATCAATACCCGGCTTGTTTACATTTTAGAAACGGGGGACCATATACATCCCTTCCAGAGTGGCTTCCGTAAGGGCAGATCCACCATAGATAACATAGTTAATTTAGAGTCCCACATTCGTAATGCCTTCCTTAGAAAGAACCACTTAGTGTCAGTTTTCTTTGACATTGAAAAGGCTTATGACCGGACGTGGAGGTACGGGATCCTTCTAGACCTTCACAATATAGGATTCCGTGGCAACCTACCCATTTTTATAAAAAACTTTCTGTCACTCCGAAATTTCCGGGTCCGGATTGATGGCATGCTATCCAATAACTTCGTTCAAGAGGAGGGTGTTCCACAGGGCTCCGTACTCAGTGTCACCCTCTTCTCAATAAAAATTAATAACATCCTGAACCAACTGCCTTCGACTGTCTACGGCATTCAATATGTAGATGACCTGCACATCTCCTGTCAGGGAAAGGACATGCGCCTGATAGAACGCCAGCTCCAGAATGCCATCAACCGCATCTTAAAGTGGTGTGACAGAAACGGTTTTAAGATATCAGCAGAGAAAACAATCTGTACCCATTTTTGCCGGAAGCGTGGGATACACCCGGATCCGGAACTTTATCTGGGCCATACTAATATTGCTGTAAAAGATTCAATTAAATTTTTAGGTTTACATTTTGACAAGAAACTTACATTCGCTAAACATATCTCAGACATCCGCAATAAATGCGAGAAAAAACTTAATATTTTAAAGGTTTTAACCAATACCTCTTGGGGGGCAGACCGTTATGCTCTCTTGCGCATCTACCGTGCTGTCATCCGTTCTAAAATGGACTATGCAAGCTGCATCTATGGATCAGCTTCTAAATCAATGCTGAAAAAACTTGACACTGTGCATCATACTGCACTACGCATATGTTCCGGTGCTTTTAGGACATCGCCTGTCCATAGCCTTTACATCACCTGTCATGAACCATATCTCACTCTCATACGTCAGAAATTATCATTAAATACCTATTTTCGCATCCTTTCCCATCCTCTACATCCCTTAAAGCATTCTCTTATAGACACCCAACTGGACCAGCTTTATACAAATCGCCCTTCCTGCACTCCCCCCTTCGGACTTCGGATCCGTAGGAGTGTAGTCGGTACCCAATTGGAGGATGTTAATGTGTCTACTTGTTCATTTCATGAAGTCCCACCATGGACTAAATTGCAGATTTCCTACCTACAACCATTCGGGGGCTTCACAAAACCAAACACTGATCCCATAGTATATCAACAGTTGTTTCTAGACCATAGGGGCAAATATCGAAACTTTGAAGAACTATATACTGACGGCTCAAAATCTCATAATCATGTAGGCTTTGCTTATGTACATCGTAATCATCCTTGCAGCTACACCCTACCTTCGTTTTGCTCCGTATTTACAGCCGAATTAATAGCTATTTATGAAAGTCTTCTTTACATATCTAGAGCAACTACCAAACAATTCATCATCTACTCTGACTCATTAAGCGTTTTGGAAAATCTGGGATCTGGCTCCCTACAGTGCCGGATTAAGACAGCGCGGGGCCCGTAGCAAATGTTACCAAGGGGCCCCCTGCTCAGTGAAGCACCTATATATATATATATATATAATATGTTCACCCACATAATAGAGCTAAATTGAATGAGAAAATAAATAGTGCTAATTATATTACACTTTATTTTTAATGTGAATTAATTTGTTAATGGGATTGCTAAAGCTAATTAGATGTAAATAAAACTAAAACTTCCTACGCGTTAGATCTGGGAGGGGTTTATCCAAACCCTTCCTCCCACTTGGGTGCGCAAATGTCTAGGTTTTGTGCGATAATAAAATGAAACACAACTTTTACGAACTTTTCTTGATTCAAAATGAACAAATTTGAGTTAACACTAGACAAATCAATTTCTCCAAGTAAATTAGTGTGCGGAAAAAATTCCCGTCAAAATAAAGTGGGGGGGGGGGGCAAATAGATAGTGAGACTGACGATGTTTAAAGTTATTTATTCGTACAACTCAGGTTTTTTTTAAATGTATGTTAATGTTCGTGGATATATATTTGGAATTTCTAACACTTCCCACCTATCCCATATGCAAACATATAACTAGACAAGTTTACACACATAAAATAATAATTGTTTCTGTAAAATTTTTAAAACCATCGAAAACAATATGTACTTTAAACTGTGCCCTTAAACACTATTTTTTCCCCTATAAAAATACATGCTTGTAAAATTATTTCATTATCTGGACGGTCTTTACTAATTATAGGTTACATATTTTTAACTTCTCTTAATTTATTTAATGGGTTAATTCATAAGAAATCGAACTGGGGATAGATAGATCTAGCACAATAATACCTTCACCATTCAAAATATACTGCATACACGGAAGGCATTTAAACTGTACACGCTTGTACAGGGGGACTGTTACTTCCACATACCGCTTGGAAAACTTCTAAAGGTCATTTCGTTAGTGTTCTACAAGCATATGTACATTACTTTTCAACTTATCTTCGTTAAAATGATATAAAATATTTTGCTCAAAAAAAAATCTTTATAAGAGGAATAGAATAATCTATATAATAAATAATAAAAAATTCGGATAAAACATTCATTATCGTATTATGTTCAAATGTTTTTGCAAGACATAATAATCTTAAATGTGACAAGTAATTTGTGAGTTTCTTTGTGGGTCAAGAGTATCCGAGAATTCTTTTTGTTTTCAGTTTGTCTGAGGTTATGGCTTCTCGGATACCCCGACCGTGCGAAGATCCTCTCGGTTCTAATTATTTTATTTGAACGAACGTACTGGCATTCGCGCACTTGACCTGTGGTTGCGACCGGCCAAAAATCAATTCTTTCATATTTAACGTGGTTAATTTCCGAGATTAATAAGATAATTTATCGTAATAGTGGATTCCCCAACTATAAAAAAATGACTTACATTCTATATATTATTATTGTTTCAAAAAATAATTCGCCTTTGTTTAAATATTGTAAAATGTAAAATAAATAATTAAGTAAAAACAAAGCAAGCCAACTACCAAAAGCCTTCTAAGATAGTTTACACCCTAGTACACCTTAGAATTTCGCCAAAGCCACACTGTAAAATACCTTTTAGATGTGTGGCTTTGGCGTAAAATGCCGTAAAATGCCGTGGATGCCTGTAAAATGCCTTTACTGTAAAATAAAAGAACTTTGGGGCTGCCCAACATCCGTTTAAAATACCATCCTCATATTTACTGCAAAACAAAATAACTTTATGTCCAATATTTAAATAAAAATTATTGTTTCGTGGGGGATTATTATTGATTATGCGGCGCGTTTTTCCTACAATCTTAATCCTATGGATCTCAGCTCTCGGGGAAATGCAGAAGGTCAACTCGCGTTCCAGAGAACATCTTCAGAAATAGCCACAAATATTTCCGTTCTATTGAGTCATTTTGAAAAAGTTTGATTATACAACTTCACTAAAAAATTCTTTCGACTTGTTACTGAAAAGTCCCTGAAATTATCGGGACAGATAGACTACAGCCTAATGAATAATCCGGCCCACTGACGGATTAATACAATTTTGTGGGTGGAGGCTTGGATGGAAGATTCACATATATATATATACTAGCTGAAGTACCCGTCCTCGACGGGTTAGTGAATCAAAATTTCCAAAAAGCAAGAACTTTCGTCAGCATTGTAGGAGTACCACAGAATGGATGTAGTATGTTGCCAAAGTAAAGAAAGCGAAGTTATAATTTTCATGTATTGTTAAAATATTACAGGTTAGAGAGTAACTAAGTAATATCATTTCATTCGCTTTAGTCGTAATTATGTGATGCGCGAACGAATATTTACGCATATTGAAATAATTTTCGCAAAATCTCAAAATTTAATCAACATTTTTGAAAAATTTGAAGCCTAGAATTTAAGTTGAGTGACAACCTATCATGTCACCCAAATTCGTTTCATTCCCTGCAGTCTTTATTTCGTGATGCTGGAACAAATTTTCAGCATTTTAAAACGATTTTCGAAAAATCTCAAAAAGTAAGGAAAATATTTTTAAAATTCAACGCCTATAAATTAAGATTAGCAACTACCTATCATATCACTCAATTTCGTATCATTCGTATTAGTCGTTATTACGTGATGTTTGAAGAAATATAGACGTATTTTGAGAGAATTTTCACAAAATCTCAAAATCTAATAAAAATGTTTAAAAAATTGGACTCCTATAGTTTATGTTGAGCAACCATCTACCGTGTGACCAAATTTCATATCATTCGCTTTAGTCGTTATTACGTAATACAGGAACAAAGATTCACTCAGTTTTAAACGATTTTCACAAAACCTCGAAATCTGATGGATTTTTTTTAATTAGATGCTTATAGTTTAAGGTGAGTGACCACCTATCCTTTCACCAAATATCATTTTTTCACCTTTGCAGTTATTACGTGATGTGCGAACACAAATTTACGCAGTTTGCAACGATTTTCGCAAAATCTGAAAATCCAATCAGGATTTTTTAAAAATTGAACGCCTATGTTTTAAGTTGAGTGACCACCTATCATGACACCCAATTTCATATCATTCGCTTCAGTCGTTTTTACGTGATGCTTAAACAAAAAAAAAGTCACTGACAGAATGACAGACAGACAAACTTTTTTTTGAGGGTCACATCGGATTCCCGGGTGCTTGAAACGGATAGAAATCGCAAAATTTTTTAATTCAAAGAAATGTACAGACAAAAGTCTAATTTTATTTATATAGATATATAAATTTTATGGAAGTAAGTTGGGATTGTTTACATTAATTTCATTTTTCTCAGGAGGGGCGGTCACCTCCTCCGACCCCCTCCCTTTAATCCGACCTTGATCAGACCCTGAGTCTGTTTTTTTGTTTCGGCACTTAGTTTTCTTTCTATATTTTGTTTATTTCTGGATTCATTCTTCAAATAAAGACAAAAATGTAACATTATTGGTAAGGAATCCATTTTCTAAAGGCCATAGGTGGGTGGTGCAAGGATCTGGATACCCCTCCTCCGTTTGTCCGAGTTTCGCTTTTAGTCAACGAAAAGATAATGATACAGCCTTTCTTTCTGTCTTTCTTTTATTTCCCACCTTTTGGATGCTCCCTGAAATTCTTTTACTGAGAACTGTGTTTTTGTTCCACAGTATTGCTGGATATACTCTTGTGTGTGTCCTTATTGCTGACTTTAGAATACTCATTCAGTTTCGCCTAGGTAATGAGTTGACTAAATAATGCAGGCATGCAACAGCCACATTAAATATATTAATGACTATGTCATTTTATCTCTCACCCCCTTTTGAAAATGTGACATAAAAATAAGACACGAAAATGCGTTACGAAAACGCGATATAAAAGTAAGAATAAATGTCCGCTGAAAATGTTGTATGTGTTACGTAAACCACCGTTTTCTATAAGCTCCGTTAGGTTGCATTTATTTGATAAAATGATTGTTTAAAAATTTCATGAGTTTATTTAAATACTATTAGTTCACAACAGCTTTAATCTATTGTTACAATATTTCGTAAGCTGTAGAATATACATCACAAGTATATTTTACATATATTTAAATACTATTAGTTCACAAGAGCTTTAATCTATTGTTACATTATTTACTAAGCTGTAGAATGTGCATCACATATATTTTTCTATAAATAGGTTACAATCCTAAAAATTTCAACATGGGGTTACCAGGTGAAATACACGATAGATGAGAGATAAAATGACATAGTCCATTAATGCCGTTTTAATATGGCAATTATGAAACTAAAAAATTAGGAGGGTTCAGGGGGTCTCCCATTGACAAGGCTCGAACAGCCGAGTTATACATATATTCTTTCAATGAGTTGTCTACAACTGATTTACAGTTCCACTATATAGAGCTTTAGAAATTGTCTTATCCGAAAAATAAATAAATGAAAATGAAAAGAAAGAAAGAAAAAAAGAATTACAAAATTTATCTGTTGCCTTAAAAAATCAAGAAAGATAAATCATGCCAAGCTCATAGATTATAAAACACTTTCCAATACAAAGTATTTTTGCGCCAAATCTGCTATGTTTTTTAGTTAAAACTGGCGAGATTTCGTAGATAAAAAAATGTTGTATTATCACTATAAATGCAATTTTATGAGACCCTGTAAAAGACCTTTAATTTTTTTTAGCGTTTAACTGAAAAATATAAAAATTTTAAACTCATTGTCTTGTGCTAGAAATGTATTAGTGTCTCTCAAATGCCACAGACTGCAATGGGAATACTTTTGAGTGCTCCTGTAGAACTATTAATAATACGGACATTATTCTCAATGGAGAGCATCATTTTGAGAGCCTTAGTAATATATATGCCAACTTTGTTTTCTTTCAAAAATCGAATATCTATAAAATATGTCTTCAAGAATGACTGTTGATTCAGTCATTCCTGTATCAACAGATACAGGGGGAGACCCCCCCCCCCCGAACCCACCCCCCTCTTTTAGTTCTGTTTTTTAGACTGTGCTATACATTGGATTTTTTTCTCCTGTAAAAGAAATATAAATGCTACATACACCATTTTCAATATGGTAGGTGGTACTGTACATAGAAAAAACATAAATTTCGCACAAATCGATGTATATCCACAGCAGTTAGAACACTGGATGGGTGGACATCAGAACAGACAAATAACTGAAATCATAAGGACGTTAACCCGTTTTGGGTTCTAATGCATTAACAAATTTTCGTCGGTCGGAGACCCCCTCATACTCCTAGGCACATAGCCCTTAACAAAACACAATACAATAAATCAGTTAATTAAAGTGCGAGTAACGACTTTTCAAAATTTCCAAAGAAGTCGACATAGCTTAATATAATTACATTAGACATTTTTCGAGGTACTACAATCCAGGCGATCCGCCAAGACGAGCAACTTTTTCGCAAAGATAAATGCCGGACACATGAAATTATTGATGGTTCGGAATACGATTGCTAACAGTTTGCCAGGAAATTTGAGGAAAAAATAGTTTGGCGTTAATGACCGCCGGGATAATACGTAAATACCTTTTTCGATTTATCGTAAAATAATAAAAATATCGCCAAGTTCGGTTCATTTTTCAAAGCATTTTTTTCGCACCCAATTTGGCAATTTATCGCAAAAGTCGCCAACATTGCCGGCTTTTGGCTCAAATTTTGAAGGAGGCACACGATCGTCGTCGGATTATTAGCTAATCATATTGCAGGATAGTATTATATGCTTAAAATAGATGCCTGTCTCTAAACTGCCATTGACCGTATTGTATTGAAATTATTTTGAGTGCTCCCGTATAGAAAAACTTTTAACTATACAGACACTATTTTCGATGCAAAGCTTCATTTTGTAATCCTTAATAACATTCAATTTTGTTTCATTTCAAAGAGCAGAATATCTCTAAAACTAGAAGCCTGTTGTGAAGGCAATTACAACGGGCGAGAGAAAAAACATTTTAAGGAAATTTGTCTTTCATTCAATATATTTAATTTTCATCCACCTAAAATAAATAAGTTCATATTCAATTTTTATTACAGACCCAAATCGAATTTCATGCTCATCTGGAAACGCGCGGAATCTTTTCGCAGTCGAAAGCTTTCGTTTTGTATACATAAACATTCGAATATCCAATAGACGTGGGAAAAAAAATAATAAACTGTGTAATCGGGAGAAATTATTTTAAACGTATTGGAATCCCCCCAATTGTATGACGTCATTTTCACTTAAAATAGGTCATTTTGTCACGCAAATGATTCATTTTTTCTGACTCTCGGAAAGGTACGAAACGTCGCAACAACCTAACCGTTATCATATTTGTCCATGCAGCTATGAGAGCACGTAGCGAGACATCTAGGAATGCGATTCGTGCCTTTTGTGTGGATAGGAACATGCGGGGGCCCGCAGGAGAGAGCAGAAGCTCTTGTAAAAAGCACCCTCCTACGTCCAATATTGACGCGGCAGTGCGTGTGAGGACAGAATGGTGTTCACATTGCAAAAGTCGGCGATTTAGGGGCAGCGAGGCGTTATCCGATTTCTGACAGCGGAAGGTGTTAAACCGGCCACTATTCATCGCAGGAGGATGATCGTATACTGGGAAGGCTGTGTGTCCCACAAGTCAATGAGAAAATGGAATGTCCGTTTTCGCCAAGGAACTGGCCACGTTCAAGTGGGAGACGTTGGACCATCCGCCCTACAGTCCGGACATGTCGCCCTGCGATTTCCATGTGTTGGTTCCACTGAAGAAACCACCTGAAAGGGAAGCGCTTCAACTCGGACGACGTACTCAAGGACGCTGTGACGGACTGGGTCTCGTCACGGCCACAGGAATTCTGGGAACAAGGAATCCTGCGGCTTGTTCGTCAGTGGGATCGTTGTGCTCAGGCCTGTGGTGTATATTTTGAATAAAGTCTACATTTGTACCCAAAGTGTCGTTTCGTACCTTTTCATTTAATCACCCCTTGTAGTTAGTAGGGTGATACGCTTTAAGAATAACTTCCCGTAGAGCGCAATGTATTGGGACTATTTTGAGTGCTCCTGTAGAAAAAAATCTATAAATGCTACTTAGATCCTTTACAATAGGGTACATGGTACTGCAGATAAGAATAACATATATAAATTTCGTAGAAATCAATGCCTATTGACGCGAGTCAAGGACGTACAGACAGACAAACCGAAATCTTAACTTTTCTACCTTGTTGGAAAGTGTCAAAAAAGCTAGATCTTGAGGGGGAAAGACGAAAACTTTCAAGGTAAAGGCGCGGGGCCCCCAAAAGCGCGGGGCCCGTAGCATTTGCTAAATCTGCTATATTGTTAATCCGGCACTGGCTCCCTAACCCATAGCTATATTCTGAAAGTCCTACACATGCACAAATGCCTCATGAACCGTGGATATAAGATCCTCTACTGCTGGGTACCTAGCCATATTGGGATTCCCGGCAACGAAAGGGCTGATTCTTTGGCCAGGCATTCTACTGTCCCATATAATCTCCACCCACCCTATTGTGATATAAAATCTGGCATCTCTTCCTTAATAAAAGGCACCTGGATCCACATATGGGACTGTGAAACCCAAAACAAACTTCGTTCTATCCGGCCAGCCCTTACCCACTGGTCCACTCATCCATACCGCAAGCACGATGTCCTTCTGACTCGTCTTCGCATTGGACATACGCGAATTACACATAAGCACTTACTTCTGGGCGAACCTGCTCCGGAGTGCCCTCACTGTCATACTCAACTCACCATTCGTCATCTCCTAACGTCGTGCACTGCTTTTAATAGTTTTTACCAAATACTTTTTAACTGTTCTCATCCTAAACTTGACGATATTTTGGGTGAAACCCCACATCGAAATCTATTCGCTTTTCTTAGACGTATCAATATTTTTTATTCAGTGTAAAGTGTTCACTTCTGTCTGACTGGTATCTGGATGGGAGCCCCATCCAGATTTCCTCACTTTTTTATCTACTTTTAACCCTTTTGATTTCTACATTTCACCTTTTAGTCTTTTACATTTTGTACACTTTAGTACATTTTTGAATTTTAGCTTTTACTAGGTTTTGTGTACCTTTTACCTAAATACATCATGACACGATTTTAACTCCTTGTCTGGCGCAGTATGTCCTTTCTGGACCTTGTGCCATTAAAAACCAACCAACCAATCATTCCTTACAATAGCAATATATAACATTATTTACACTTCAAAATAGCACATTATTTACTGTAACAAAGCAATATTATTTACACATGAAATAACACTCGTTACTCTTAGGTATATACTTCATTCTTTATAATAGCAATACACAATATTATTTACATATTAAGATAGCACATTATTTACAATAGTGATTCCATATTATTTACACGTGAGAATGACACTCATGTTTTTTTTTTTTTCCTGCACCTCCTTGTCTGTGCAAACTCTATAATAGCTCATCATTTTTTTTTCAAACATATATGATGTACACCCACAGACATGATGCCCATTCCCTTTTGCCGTTTTTTTTTTTCGCTGTATATTTCTATTAATATATTATAATCATTTTTTATCATGTTCATTGTTTTATTAATCTGTATAACCTGTAAAAAGCTTTTATTTTCGTTTACATTATTATTTCTTCTTATGGTATGAGGCATTAGGAGA
Organism: Cheiracanthium punctorium; assembly: GCA_038373885.1. Taxonomy (NCBI): domain Eukaryota; kingdom Metazoa; phylum Arthropoda; class Arachnida; order Araneae; family Cheiracanthiidae; genus Cheiracanthium; species Cheiracanthium punctorium. The sequence goes on along the minus strand of JAWZYV010018465.1, from coordinate 7,900 downwards.
CGGTTCCCAAAGACAAAATGAAGTGGGTCGCCAATGACGCCACACTCCCAATTCTCAGTTTCTCTTATTAATACGCTCGAGATATTTTGGGAAACTGCCCCCACCTGTAATAAATTTTATAGCTATTGTATTATTGAGGTCGAAATTATGTTTTATATTAGGCAAAAAATTAAAGGTGTATCTTCCTGTGTCACTACTTGACCACCAGGTTTGCCAGCGTTATCCAATTTTTTATTTAATATGTATACTATTTTAGATCTAGGGACTGATATTGTTCTATCGCTTATGGGTACGTCATTAATCAAGGGTGATTTAGCAAGGTTGTCTGCAATTTCATTCCCCCAGTGTCCCGCATGTGCCTTTATCCATATTACTATTATTTTTACATCATTATTATTTTTTATTAAATTGTATAGATTTATTAAGATTTTGTGTAAGGATATAGAGATCTTAGTTTCTCGACCGTAGACCTGTCGTCAGTATGTACCTTGATGTTCTTAGTGTTATTTTCTACCGTCCATTTTAGCGCCGTAACTATTGCCAATTGCTCTGCTTGATAAAAACTGTTATAGATATTTATTCTTTCAGAGTAATTTCTTAATATTTCATTTTTATGAGTACATGCCATGTAACCAAAAGCCGTTCCATTAATCATCTTAGAACCATCTGTATAAATCTTAATATAATTATTGTCTGTCGTATCTTTGTCTATGGAGTCTATGAAATTGATCTGTCTGTTTAATGAACTGATATCCGGGTATTGGTATGGGGGTATTGTTTTTTCATTGGAATATTCTTCTGGGAGATCTGGATTTTGAATAACCTTATTTAATTTTATTGCGTTGAATTTGTCTATTTCCCGCGCAAGAACCAGTTATTGGTGGTATTCCCAGTATTGTACAGAGCGTAGAATGAGCGGTATTGGTGTTGGTCTTTGATATTTTTATTAGCGCCAGTTTTTGGATTGCCCACAGTTTATATACAGATTCCCTGGTGAGATTTGAGGCCCAAGCGGGGGCAGTATACTGAAGTTAAAATAAAGTTGTATGCAATAACCCATAAATTCTACCTTGCGGGAATAATCCTACAACCTGTAATTGCTAAAAGAAAATACCATTCCTATTTCAAGGTACCTGAAATAAAATATTTACCGACTCAAATAAAGAGACAAATTTTAAAACATTTTCTTTAATTATTATGACTTAACTTCCAAACTTACAATATCTTATACAATTTCCTTTTTCTTACACATTAAATAATGATAACCGTGACATTATTTGTTTTTTTGTGAATATTCAATAAGATTAATAATAAAATCTGTTTCGCGGTGAGAATGCTGATTATATACATAGGAGAGAGCGGGGAGATATAGTGCAACTCAAAATTAAAACAAATCAATACAAAGGTCTTTTACCTTTTCTGCTGATGCCCTGGTGGGGCATTTTTTATGCTTGATGGCTCGTGACATCTAGGTTGCTATATACAGTAATTTTTCAGCAATTGAAGCTCGGCAACACTCACTGCACTTTTATTAAAATTGCTGGTTCACTACGGAATTTTTTTCAATCATTTTTTTGAACACACTCACTCAACCACATCACTTTTTAAGTCCGTTCACTCTGAACTTCATCTCGACTCTCTCGTCACTTCTTCTCTCCTTCTTCTTCCCGACCTCTTGGGCCCCTTTTTCTTTTCGCTTGTTTTAGCAACCAATCCGGGATTCCTTTTGCTCACGTCCCCTTTATGTGCATAATTTTCTGTTTCTCCGTTTCTGTGATTGGTTCACTGTCCTTATTTTCTACGCCTCCTAACCTACGTCTTTCTGCGTAATATTGGCCATCTGAGACAGTCTACAATAAATTTTTCTAATTTATTATGGGGCAATTTTGACTGTCCCCTCGTGACACTTTCTGGCACCACGATGTCTGCATCTCGTAACTCAGCTGCCCACTATAAATTTCTTTAATTTATTATGGGGCAATTTTGACTTTGCCCTAGTGACACATCTGGCTCCACGATGTCTGCATATTGTAAATTATTCTTCGTGTGTGGGCTTCCCTTTTGCACTACATATCTCCCCTTGTTAATAAAAAAAAACAATAAAAAAATGACATAAAGTCCACGTATAGAAGTTCATCCATGGCTCAGTAGAAAGTCTTTCTTATACCGTAAAAGTCTCTTTTCTTTTGTTGTCGTTTACTTGTTCGTTTTGTTTTGATTTTCACATAGTCCAACATGAATCCTGAAACGTATTACCAGAGTTCGTATTGTGCAGTTGCACTTCCCACATGGTACATATCCGTTAAGATTGATTGTCGTCTTTCAGTTCATATTTGCCTTGACCTAGTCTCCAAATCATCCACCTTTGGATTGGAACTTTTTTTTTATTGATTTGTATGTAATTTGAGCATACATAACATTCATTTTTTTTGTTGTCACATACCTTTGCATTTACAACCACCAAATATACACTTCGTTACACTTTACTGTATTTATCAAAGTTTTTTTTTATATATATATAAAATATCTGAGACATTCATATATATATATATATATATATATATATATATATATATATATATTCTTTTTTTATTTTTTGCCTGTATCTTATCGCCCTTTTCATATACAAACTGTGTCCAATTTACCCTTCCTACGCATCTGTCCTCATATTGTCAGCATCGTCTGCTGTTATTGGCGAAACCAAAACCATTTCTTCCGCTCATTCTCTTTCTCAACTGCCTCGAAAAACGAAACTACGTCTCTTTCTCCTGTTGCCACGACATCCATTATCCTGTCTCCCTTTCGCTAATTACTCTCCGCGGCACGCCCCTCGTCCCTGACCGGTTTTGTGGATTCCCTTCTACAAATGTGAGAAAGCGATTATCACCCCTCTGTAATACACTATTCCCACTCAACTCGAACTGTGGATGGAAGAATCGCTGAATCACCCCACGCACGTTGTTCATCCCCGCACTGACTCGTCCGCATGCCTCGCGCGCTGGGTTCTATTTTATTTTATTTATTTTTTACCTTATTTTTCCTGTGATATAACCTTGTAGTTTGCATAATCCTTTGTAAACCCAATATAACCTTGTAGTTTGTATAATCCTTTGTTTTTTTAGGACCCATTGCATCCACTGTTTGTTTGTTGTTTTTGAATTTATTCCCGGTCGCTCTCACTTGCCTCTCTAATCCTCTCCTCTCTTAGCGTGTCTGTATTCGCGTGTCTGTATTCTGAGAGGCTAAAGAGCCTCTCAGAATACAGACACACGACACCTGCAGTATCATTGTGCTATCCTTTCTCCCCTTTTGTTTTGCTTGTTTATTTGTTTATATGATTTTGTTTTTGCTGATTATTTATCCTGTACCCTGCCTGCTTTTTTTATGAAATTCTGTCATCCCTTTGTGCTTTCTGTTATAGCGGAAGACTCCTTAAGACATCAAGAACCAGCATTTGGGCCCCGATGTATATTCGACGGCAATCTATCTGGAGTACCCGGGTAAGTCATCCTATTTTTTTTGCTCACTCCGTATTTTCTCAAAAATATACACGCGGGGAAAAACTGGTTCCTCCAGCTACTTCTTACCTCAGGATTTCTTTGCGCGCATGTGAATTGGGGGGGATTTTTCGCCTTACCTCGGAGGAAAACTGGATTTTCTCTTGCGTCCGCTCCTCTTGTTTATTTATTTGGAATGACTCCCGCTCTTTGAATCGTTCTTCGTGGTTTGTAAACAAACTCGGTCGCGGTGCATTTTTCCTGTTTCTTTTCTTTTATTTTATTTTTTTTGCGTGTGTGTGTGTTTTTGTTTTATTTTTTTTATTTATTTATTTTTACTGTTTTTTTATTTATTTATTTACTCTTTTTTTTACGTCTGATTTTCGCAGGCATCTGGACTTGGGCTGTCTTCTGTCGCATTTACTTTAAAAAAATGCGACCGGTGAAGCTTTATCGGTTTCGCAAAAGGCTCTCTCTGACTTTTCAAAAAATAATTATTATTCCGTCCTTTCTTTAAAATTACAAAAGGACCCGTAAATTTATTTTGCAGCGCACCCGCCTTAATAAAATTTTTATAATATACTGTATCCCCTACTTCTAACTTTGGCGGACTCCGCTTCTTTTCATTTGTTTTGTCATACTCTTCCATCATTTTTTCCTGGTTTTCTTTTGCCCTTTCTTTTATCTCCTCTAAATTGTGAAACACTTTTTTTATATATTTCATCTCGCTTTCCATTGTTTTAATGTCTGTGATTACGTGAAACGGTGTATTCAGATTTCTGCCGAAAAATATTAAAGCAGGAGGATAACCCGTCTCCCGATTTCTGGAGTTGTTATACTCTAATTTAAAGAATAAGAGACGAATATCCCACTCAAATGTTTGATTTGACATGGCCGCTACAGATTCCTTCAAAATTTTATGCGTTCTCTCAATCAAAGCGTTGCCTTGTGGATGATACACAGAACACTTTATATGGTGTATTGTTAATTTTGCAAGATAGTCCTCGAAGTCCTGTGAGCGGAGTTGCGGCCCGTTATCCGTAACTATACGTTTCGGTATTCCAAATTTCGCGAAATACTCCGTTAAATGTGTAATTATTGTCATGGTATTTGTTGTCCTTAGTGGAATTGCCTCGAACATCCTACTACCATAATCTATTATCGTTAGTATAAATTTTTTTCCTTGAATACTTGTCGGTAACGGTCCAACGATGTCTAAAGCTAAGCATTCCCCGGGCTCATAATTCTTGTCGACTTTTTGAATAGATGGCTTAGGAATGACATGCGATTTGTAACGGTTACACTCCTCACACTTTGTGCACCATGATTTTACGTCTTTGAACATTCCGACCCAAAAGAAACGTTCCTCTATTTTTTCATAAGTCTTTTTAATCCCAAAATGCGCTCTATGAGCTTCTTTTAAACACTCCGTCTTCAGCGTCCCTGGTGTTATTAAAATTTCAGCCTTATCATTCTTTTGTTTTAACACAACTGCTTTTTTATCCTGACTAAGGTCATAAATTCGCGTTGAATGTGAATAATTTCTACTCTCTATATTTTCCCTAATTTTTTTTATTGTATTGTCATTTTCTTGTTCTAGTATAATGTTCTCTCTACTTAATTTTTCACTTGGACGAAAAATGTCTTGTGTTAAATTGTCAGCTACTCGTATAGTATTTACATAACGTGAACAATAGTCTGCCGGATTTAATTCGCCTTTAATGTGTATAATCTCATAATCGTATTCTAAAATGTCATAAAGCCATCGCGCTGTGATATCCGATTGTTTCTCAAGATTTAAATAGTAAGTTAGTGCCTTTGCGTCACTGAGTATGTAAAATTTTTGTCCATACAAAAACTGTTTAAAATGCATAATTGAGTCACGGATTGCTAATAACTCTGTCTTCATGCTAGGATATTTTCTTTCAGTATCTTTTAATTTTCGTCCGAAAAATTCTATTGGCAACATTTTATCATCTCTGTTCGGTAATAAAATCCCACTCACGGCTATTTTGCTCGCATCTGTAATTAAATAAAATGGTTCTTCCATATTCGCTGGATGTAAAGTCGGGCGTTCCAAAATTGCTCTTTGCATTTTTTCAAATGCCTCTTGCTGTTCCTGTCCCCATTGAAATTTACGTTTCTCTCTTGTTATCTCTACTAATGGAGCGGAAATCTCAGCGTACTGGTATTGACTCTCTAAAATAGTTACACATTCCCAAGAATGATTTCGTTTGTTTTACTGATTTTGGTACCGCAAATTGTCGAATTTTATGTATGTTTTTTTCCGAAGGTGCAAAACCTTCCTTCGAAATTCTGTATCCTAAAAATTTTATCGAATTTTGTGCTATTTGCGCCTTATTTGGATCAATTGTTAAATTATTTTCGCCTAATCTCTGTAGTACTTTATTTAATTTTATCATTTCCTCTATATCATTCCCTCCTATAATTATATCGTCTAAAAAATAACGCACCGCATCCTCTTTGAAATCCTCTAATACTTGATCCATAAGCATGGCGAAATATGTTCCGCTATTTTTACTGCCAAATGGGAGCCGACATGGTTGAAGTTTGTGATTATCTACGATAAATGCTAATTTTTCTTTATCCTCCTCCTTCAATCGAATTTGGAAAAACGCGCTCTTCAAATCTAACACCGTATAGAAATTATATCCGCTCATTTCATGCAATATTTGTTTGATAACCGGTAATATATAGGGAAAAGTTTCAGTTATTTGGTTAAGTAACCTGTAATCTATAGCCATTCTATATTTTGTCTCTTCAATCTTGTCTGACTTGGAGGTTTGTTTTTTTATGAAAATCACTGGAAAGGCATAATTACTCTTACTTTTTTCTATTATAGCCGCTTGTAATAAGCTTTGAATTTCCTTATTCGCAAATTTACGTACAGTCTCCGGTAACTTATATGGCTTTGTTTGAATTGGGAAGTTGTGATTTAATTTAAATTCTGGAACCACTTTCGACGTCTCTCCTAAGGTCTCATAATTTTTGCTAAAAGCTTTATAATTCGTCATTAATATTTCGTTTACTTTTTGTTTGTCCTCAATACTTAGATGGTCTAATTGGAAATCCTCCTTCTTTAATTGCATTTTACGTAAACTATGTATTTCTTCTAAATGCAAATTATTTATCTGTACAATTTCTGTTTGGTCCTCAAATTTATTTTCCTTAATCATATATTTTTCCACGCCTTTTCCTATTTTCATTTTTTTTTATTTAACGTTACTTTTTCCCCCTTCTTATTCGTTAAAATTACTTCCGTTCGCGCTTGATTATCTAATTGACAAATTCCCTCCTGTATTGTAACTTCAGCCTTGTTTTTTACCGGAATTACCATTATTTCTTTATTTGCGTTTTGAATGTTGTCGCACTCTATTTCCACTACCTGTGATTCGTACGGATCCAGTGTGATTTTATTTATTAATCTCATTTTTTGTTGTTGAGTATCCTTTCTTGCTATCCCAGCCAGCCACGATACATCGAATTAACGTCGCCGTCGACGTAGTTTCGACGTCATCATCGACGTTAAAAATCCTTGGATATGTCCACCTGTTTGCCCGTCGAGCGCTGAACTTCTCGACGGCGTATTACCCGCGAGGGGAGACCGTGAGGGATAACAATCTCGCTTAACTACGGCGTAAGAATGGAAAAGGGCGACCGCCAGGAAGAGAAAATCCCCGATATTGGTCGAACACTCGTCGCTATAACGGCGAAGGGAGACAGATTCTCGGAATCCGTTTATAAAATTCAGCTCATAGTGGTTGATTTTACGTTATACGTTGTCGAATCGCTCCAACAGGACAGAGAAAACCGGCTTATATTCGTCTAATCGAAGTCGTTCTTTAAAGACTTCGCAGAATTTGTCGAATTATGCCCATTTATAAACGTAGTAATTATGCCGCAATTCCAGACATTCAGAGAATAGACAAATACCATTTGCATACGTCGTGAAGGAATGGAAATTCAAACTGTTCTGATCTTGTGAACTTTTGTCGTTTAAAAAGGAAACAAATTCATATTTCTATATAATACATTTTAATATTAGTTTGTTAGCTAATAAAAAGTAATTTTTAATTAAATGTGCAGAAATTACAAGTTTTAAATTAACTTCTAGTCGTTTAGATGAAGTTGTAAAATATACATTCATAAAAATTTGAACAGAGAGAAAATACATTAAAGAAAAACATAATCTTGATTTTTTGAATTTAATTGATCAGTAACTTGCATAAATAGCTTATGTCTCTATTTTACATTTTAAAGGCTTTACTTTTTCCCCCCGGTACATTTTATGAATTGTTTTTACTGTAGGTATATTCAATAAAAGAGGGGTGGGTACGCTGTTTAATTAAATGTTATAAACAATCTAAATATCTTCATATATT
>JAWZYV010018464.1:600000-1144850 GCA_038373885.1 Cheiracanthium punctorium | reverse complement strand
CTCGATGTCAGAATCACGTGTAAATAAAATTATGGCCGCGTTCAAGTGGACTTTGGAATTAGAGATTGCTGCCCATCCGATGCTGCCGATCCGATGTAAATATACCAACGCACGATAAGTAAAATAAGAACGCCAACATTAAACTACTTATTGTCTAGTAAAATAAGAACGCCAAGAAAAACCTGCACGCCAAATCACCGATGCGATGACTATTTGGCGTCGGAGAGATGTTGTTTACTTTTGCAACCCTTAAAGATAACCACACCTTCAAGTCCGTCAGAAAAGTTGGTCCAGCGCGAAGTTGCTCGGATTTTCCCTTTATAGTCTACTAGCTGCGTGCCCGTTCTTCGCACGGTAGGAAACGAAAATTTTCCTTACATATGTAATTCGAATTTATTCGTGATGTGGAATTTAAAAAAAAGAGCAAAATTATTCGACTCTTGATGTAAAGTTTGCGTCATGAGTATTAACCTGGCATCATTGCAGTATAATGACGCAAAAAACTACGTCACGTCAGTGTCATTCACTATCAAAAAAGTGGAAAGCTTGGTTGAGGGAGTTAATTTTGATATTTCGCATAGTAGTTTTCAAACGGTATCATTAAAACTTTGCGTTATGTAGGACCTTTAAGGAGGAACGTAATTCAACGTTAAAATAAAACTATACTCGCAAATTGCATGCATATGTTAGGCAACGCCTGCGCCATAATTAAATGCCAAAAATAAAAATAGTAAATAGAAAAATTTTAATATATCGCGCTTTGAAACAAACTTTGTAACTTTTAAAATGAACATTTTCAGCACCGTGAAGACATTTCAATTTTTAAATAAGCACCGGATTAAAATACCACTTCTAATAATAATAATCGTGAATTTCTTAGATTATTTCTACAGTAAATTTTAATCAAAATATCGTCTCCCTGTGTTGAAAATAGAGCTGGAATAAATTAGTTAAAATTATGGCGTAATTTTTACGTATCTTAAAGCATTTGACGTCATAGATCCTCACTTGCGAATTGAAATTCCGATATCCCATTTAAAAACTCGATTGGTTGAAAAAACCCTTTTTTCTAATCATTTCTGTGGCAGCAACCGAACATAAATTCTCGAGCCGCAGGGGCGTAGCCAGAAATTTTTCATGGGGGGGGGGTTACGACCACTGAAACTCACATATATGTATATATGTGTGTGACAAGGGGTGAAAAATATACATTTTGTATGGTAAAAAATTCCTCATGGGGGGTGGGGGTTATGACCCCCCTAACCCCACCCCCTTTGGCTACGCCCCTGTCGAGCCGTGATCGCAATGTAATGAATGGCGTAAGATCGCGTTGATGCTATTAAATTCTAAACATTAGGTTGCATTAAAATTCGTAAAAAATCATCTAATTTACATAATTTTTTCGTTTTTATTTTAAAAGAGGGAGAAAAGAATGTTTCACGATTTGCCAAAATATCAAAAATTTATGACGGATAGAATTCAAGATGCGACAGTTTTAAAATTATTTTATTCGCCGAAGCAGATGCTTAGTAAAAAAATTCCTAAAAATCGGTAAATCGTGTTACGTATTCAGAACAAACTGTTTTTAAAAGAAAATTTTCTCCTCTATCCGATGATACAAATGCCGTTTTGCTGCGAGCGTAATTTCTGCCGTTATTACGAATTAGGTGAGAAAAAATGCCAAAAATCACATAAAACATAAAATAAAAATAAATCTAGGTCGAATTTTGAAAAAATCGCTTCGAGGTGCACAATTACATATTTACATCTTCCCGAGTACCAAATTTGGTGTTTCTAGGTGTAGCCGTTTGTCCGTAACGCTGCCGACAGACACACACACACACACACACACACACACACACACACATACACACACACACACACGCACACACAGAGACACCTCCTTTTATAATAAGTAGAGATAACCTGAAGAATAAAACATTGACTATCTTTAAACGTAAACATTTGCGAAAGGCAAATTGCAATTGATTTTTAAAAAAGCACTTTTCATTCAAACAAAACAGAAAAAAACACATTTAAAAGTCTTTGATGTGAAAACATGGACTCGAATCTGTATCCCTACTATTTTCTAAAACTCGTGAACTATATTTTCCCTTAAACCTTATAATGTCTTTCAATTTCAATAAAAATCTAAAGCGCAGGCAATCTGTCAGCCATATTTATAACGCCGTCATAAATCAACTATTTAGAGCTCATCAAAAATTTATGGCCTTCGATACACTTTGTTCTTTATTCGTAAGACAGCGTGATATTTCGATTTTGAAACTTTAGAACAGAGAAAAAGTATTGCCTCTTGTATCTTAAACGGTTCGCGTGAAATATCCGTCTATATTTCATAATATATATTTTTTTTTTGGGGGGGGGGATGTGGCAAAAACTTAAGTTACGGGCACTTGAGAAGAAAAATGTTACTAACTCAAAGAAAGCGGGGGGGGGGACGATTTGGGGATCAAATAATGCTGAAAATGGGGTCGTTATTGCCAGTAGCCTGAACTGGTTCAAGCGATGTGAATTTATCCATTTGACGCACCCCATTTTGCGTGAATTTATCCATCACGGCGCACCGTGGTTGCGCCGTCAAACCCACTTATTTCAGCGCTTTCACTGCTAGTCGCAGCAAAGTAAGGTTAAATGGTCCCAAAGCTGATAAAGTGCAGCCGTTGCCATCGATCTACTTAACTACCAATAGCATTGGAGGTCGAACGAATAGCCCATCTGAGCTAAACAAGTTTTCTGACACAGCTGGCTGTGGATCCGAGCAGCCAACTGTGTCAGAAAACTTCTTTAGCTCTGTGGCGCCGGATGGGCTATTCCATCGACCGCCATGTTGTTAGTAGTTAACCCTTTGAGGCGCAGTGTTCCCGCTCTGGGTGAGAACACCAAACTCTGACGTTTTGACTGTTGCCAGCCACGAAGAATAGATTTGATTTCTATAAAAATTGTTGCGGGTGACATAGCTCCACGAGGATCCTTTACTTTTTAGCACGTCATTTCCCGTAAAAAAAAATTGTCACGATTATTTTTATGCCAGCACTGACATCTGCTGAAAAATGGAAAAATGAGAGAACAGCTGGATAGATTGCTGACAGCTGGCTGTGCCGGCACAGCCAGCTGTCGTCAAAAAAGGGTCTCTAGATCTGTGGCGCGCGATGAGCGTTTCGATCGTCCGCCATCTTGCTGGTAGTTAAGTCGAACGATGGCAAAGGCTGCCCTTTTATCAGCATTGGGAAAGGGCTGGGCCTCAAAGGGTTAAATGAATCGGTGGCAAAGGCTCCACTTTTTCAGCTTTGGGCAGCCTATCCGGATGCCCTTTTGTATTGATGTGAAAAGACTTGCGCTTCAAAAGGTTAAAAGTGTTAGGAGATAGTGTTTAACTGAGTAAGTATGACTGGACATTTTACACACTGGACATTACTGGACATCAGTACAAGAAATTTTGGGATGAGTCATTACAATTTATGACCTCACATCTTGCTTTAAAATGTAGTATCTTCCACCAGAATTCACGAGAGGTTGAAAATAAGTTATCAATAGTCAACATTAGACTGGTATATTAATACTTTTTAAATTTGAAATCTCATGGAATTATAGATTAAAATTCGAATATTTCCGTTATATGTTACCAGAAGTATGCCTTGTTCTAACAACTTACTTTGTTGATGTAATATTCATAGATTTTTTTGTGGCATTATAGATTTAAATTGTATTTATGTAAACTGTATTTATTCAATTAATTTTTTGTTTTTGAATAGATAAAAAGCATTCGCTTCATTTTTTTTTAACTTAATGCAATCATTCTTTATTTATTCTTTTAGTTTTGTTCGTTTTTGCTAGATCAACAAAGTATTTATTTGAGTTTTAAAAAAGTTTATGTGCATTATTTATACTACTGGTAAGTAAAGCGATTTAACCTACCAAGCGCCCTGTAAAAAAAAGGTTAAAAATTTAGAGATTTTTTTCCCATTCTGGCATAAATTCAAACAATGACGTATGCAAGAAGATGGAATATGGGGCTTAATCACTCTCCCTCTCCTCTTGAAAATTTTTTTAACCCCTTACCGGATTTTCCCGAGCTGAGCTCGGGCAGGTAAAACGTTCCATTCTGGATTATCCCGAGTGTAGCTCGGAAATTAGGAAATTTTTTCTCGCAATCTTTCCCGAATTATTTCGTGTTGCTTTCAAACACTTTTATTTACTTTTTGCCCACTAGAAGGTAGAACTGTACACGATTTAGGAAATCTTATACGAGAATAGTGTTATTATGTTTTAAAAATGTATCTAGATAAAAATATTCATTAAAAAATTTGACATTTTTTGACCCTCCAACTCGTAAAAAATTGAACCGGCAAGGGGTTAATTTTTTGACTCGTATCGTTGCAATGATGTGAATGTTACCCTTTGCTCCCAGTATTGTCTCCCCTTGTGGATCTATGGATAACCCGCGGGGAGCAGTGCTGTGCTTTAGTATTCACGGGGTGCACAGAATTTGAATAAAACGGGCTCAAACTAGTTTCAAAATGAAAAATAATATTAAAAAAATAAAGAGGAAGAAGAAGGGTGAAATTTCCCCAGGTAAAAATTATATTAACTCTACTCACATATAGAGATATAAAAATAATGATACATTTTGGTGAAAAAAACTTAAATGGAAATGAAAAACAGGTTTAAATACTTTTTATAAATTTTTCAGAAAAAAATTGTTTATATGAGTGCTTTAACCTTTTATGCCCAAATTAATTTATTTTTCCAAAAAATCAGTTTGACTCTTTTTTATATAATATTGAAAATATCTCATTTAAGTAATGTTTTTACGTATTACAAACATCGCATACTAAACACTAAAGTGGAAGAAAAAAAAATTAAAGACGTAGTAGAGAATTTATTGAAGATTTATATCCTGTGAAGCAATTTTACTGATGGGACTTTAAAGTCCCGCCGGAGCATAAAGGGTTAAGCAACAAAAAGTGGCAATGTATTGTAGTGAAAGCTAGACCTTAGTGAGTTTCAGCCAAACAGAGAACAGAACTTCTTTCAAAATTATTTTTTTACTATTAAATATAATAATTAGAGAGCTATGTAGTAAGCAGTTGTATTGTGCCTTCCCAGTGACCCAAAAGACAATGCGAAAAGTCTGTTGAGTCTGTGCGAAAAATACCTAAATTCTGCCTTTTAGCAGTTCAGTGATTATTCTGCTACACCCAGTTCCATTTACTAATATAATTCCTTATAAGCTGGTAGAAAAATAAAGATTTAAACAAAAAAAAAATTGCCTTCCTAAATCATTTTAAAGGTTTTGTAAGGTAATATATTTATACATAAAAAAATAGCATTCATAAAAAAAATAGCATTCATAAAAAAAAGGATAAAATTTTACAAATTAACGTTTTGGGAATACAAAGCTTCCTGACAAAGTGTTATAACAGTTTACATTTACTTTGTCACAAAAAATACACGTTAGTTTTCATAAATAAAAACTTAAAAGATATTAATCTATAAAATATAAATACACATAAATAAATAAAAAACAACATAAAATTTATATAATTAAGCAAATTTGGCCAGAAAAAGAACTCTTATTAACATAAAATTTGTTTATTGAAATGAAAAATATTAAGGGATAAAACAATTTTAATGAAATACGGTTGAACAAAAAGATTTTGCATAAAACATATTTTTAAAACTCCCTGATTTCCCTTTCATCCTTATTTTGGGCGGGATAGCCATTTATGAGCATAAATTATAAAAACAAAAGATAAAATCACGACTAGAGTGCGAATATGCATTACTTGCACAAAGTATTAGTCGAAGATTGAAATTAATTTTGATAGATTTTCTTTTTTTGTAGTTAAATAGCGTATTTTTTTTCACTTTTGCCCAAGGAGAGACTAAGAAATTAAAGCGGAGGGTTTGACAAGATAGTAATTAGTTCGCTCATTAATCTTTTCATAAGCTTTTTGCCAAACGTGTGTCATTATTAAGTGCGAACCATAAAGAGGAGGGAGAAAAACATTGAAAATTTACTAATTTAGTAAAGCTTAAGTCATCAAAAATGTTTGAGATGTTTCAATTTGAATAAAGTGCTCTTTAACACGTACTCGTGAGAATAATAAAAGGAAGTGTAGCATTAAATTTTTGTGCTGTTGGTTTTGAAGCAAAGGAATGGATAAAATTAAAAGTTATTAATTTGGATGCCACGTAAGTGGATAGCAGATAATTTTTTCGCGATTAAAAATTCTTCTCATAAAACGGTTAAAATATTCCTAATTTCAATGAAAATTTTATGTTAGGTAAAAGTTATTTATTAATATTTTTCAAAGAAAACTTTTTTTTATGCAGGGAACAACGCAGACGAAACTTGGTCCGTTTTACGGTCCCTTCACAAAAATATAATCGATAAAAAAAGCCCCTTCATAAAAATATAATTGATTAAATCAAATTATCAGAAGCTAATTACCTTATGTTTTAATTTGTTTTGTAAATTACTTTAAGAAAAAAAGGGACTTTCACAAAATTTGTTATGAAAATTCACAAAAACAGACGCTGAAATTAACAAAAATGGGTACTGAAATTCACAAAAATCGTTTTCCCAAAAATGGAACCCTGGTAGATATTCCTGGATAGACCCCTGTTATGATTTCGGTTATCCCTTTGAGGCGCAACCCTTTCCCAATGCTGAAAGAAGGGCAGCCGTTGCCATCGCTCGATTTAACTACCAGCAAGATGGCGAATGATCGAAACGTCCATCGCATGCAACAGATGTAGAGACCCCTTTTTGACGCAGCTGGCTGTGCCAACTGCGTCAAACAAATTTCTTTCGATTCGTTAAAGTGTATTGGGAATCTGTTTAATTGCATTTTGGAGAGTTCATCGATTTCAAGCAAAACTAAATCAGTATTAATTACTGAAGTTTATAAAAAAATCCTCCGTTGAAATTAGTGTACATAAAATTTATAGCTTTTTTACAGAGATAAACAAAATAGATGTCGTATATCAAGGCTATAAGAACAGAGATTAAACCAAAAAATTAGTGTTTCGTTTGCTTTGATGTATTGCTGTTGTAATTGTAACGTATTTTATGCTGCTGTAACGTAACGTAAGAATATGCTCATCATATGAGCATTCAAAGACCATGCCATTAAGCGATGGTGGGCACAGAAGGAGGATCGCTACCGTCGCGTCTTTGTAACGATGGGAGTGAATGGTTTCATTTGTTAAGCAGTAGCGAAAATGCAATAATGCTGGAATGGTAGAGTGCTGGAATGGAAAGTAGGATCAAGATGTGTTTATGGCCACAATATGTATTGGAATCAGTGGCGTAGGAAAGAGGGGACTTTGGGGCTCAAACCCCGCCCTTGGAGGAAGGGAGAAAATTACCACAAATCAGCACAATAGGGTGTCATCCTTTAATTCCAGAATCGATCAACACATACTGAGTCCCTTCCCCCAAACTTATTGAATTTCTAATCCCATGTTTGGAATGTTTGGAATGTTAGTAATCTTTCTCGTTTAGTATTTATTAGTTTTAGTTTTCATACACTTTTTAACACTATCAAACAAAACAAAAAGTTTTTGAGACTTGAAGTGTTTATAGCATGTCATCCGTTGAGAATTATTTGTGTATCATTTAAAATGTTTTCACGAGACACACAAATAAATATCGAATACATTAAGGTATGGAAGAAAATCCGTATATAAGAAATCTGTTGCATTTTTTTTAATTGGGGAAAATAAAGAATTTATTAATATTTAATATATAACGGAAGTGAATTGACAATATATCTGGCGAACACACGGCTCAACCTAAATATACAAGTTACTTTGATGTGTATTAAAGGCTTTTGCTCATACTCCTTATAAGGGGCGTAGCCAGGGGGGGGATATCGGGATATATCCCCCCCTCCTCCGAAATTTTTGGATTAGTGATGAAATTCCGTCTATTTATACAACCCCCCCCCCCCCCGAAAAATTTTCCTGGCTACGCGCCTGCTCCTTATATCTGTTTGGGAGTGTTTGAATTGAATTTTTATTTCCAAGATTAATCGGAATTGTACAAGAATACAAGGAATAATGTATACTAGCTGCTTGCCCGTTCTCCGCACGGTGGGAAACGAATATTTTCCTCACACATATAATTCGAATTAAACCCAGTAAAACGGAATCTCAAAACGTGAAAAAAATACTTGAATCGTGACTAAAAGTTGACGTCATGAGTGCAAATCTGAGATGATTGCAACCTGATGACACAAAAACTTCGTCAGTGTCACTGGCGATCAAAAAAGAAGATCTTTACGGTATGCAAATGAAACTTCTCTCTTTCGAAAAATGCCTGATTTCTACATCATATAATTTTGTTTTTTAAGCTTAATTATAGCATTTAATATATACCAGATGAATAAATTACATGATGTTAACAACTATTTTATTTTATCTTGCATTTCCTAAAGCGTGGACAATGCATTAGCGCAGTTATTTTGCAGATGACGTTATTGAATTTCACCTAAATTAACAAAACCTACATGAAATAATAGATGCACCACGTACGTTATAAGCCAAAACTGCACACAGTTTTCGTGAAAATCGTCACATTTCAAATGAAAACATTTGTGACGCAACTTCTGCGATAAAGTTTATCACCCTTACTAAACTCTTAATGCAGTATCACACTTGTTACATAAAACTGACGTTGGTCTCACTGTCAACTCGCACTAAATAAATAACTAATTTCATGTTTTATTTTTAACAATTTACAGTAGACCCCTTCATAACACGGGTCTACAACACGAATTCGTAGAACACGGCGAAAAAATTGTGATCGTTTTCGTGTAACACGTTAAAAGAGACTCGTACAGCACGGTAAAATGAGACATATGTTCTGATATTATGACGCTTTAAGCTCCTGTAATTAACATAACTTTTGAATGGCAATACCAAACATCATTGTATTTCTACGGAGTGCAAATAAGTTTTGAAGTGATTATTCCGCGCAATCCGCACTCCAGGTGGAGTATAGCGCAGGACCCGTACAACACGGATTCCTATAACACGGAACGTATCTACCATGTTATAGGGAACTACTGTAGTTGCATAGTGTCAAATTCAAAAGAAAATTCTAGGTTGCCGTATTTAGTAATATTTCATCTCACCTTGGTGGCAAATATCCGAACTGTATCAAAAGTAAACCTTACAAAATTTTTAATTCTGTATAACCCTCGAAAAAACTTCGGTGTTTACCATCTACGACGGTTTTTCATGACGTGACAACTTATGCTTGCGTGCAGTGGCGTAGCCAAGGAGGGGATAGGGGGTCACAACTCCCCGTGAGGAGTTTTTTGCCATACAAAATGTATATTCTTCACTCCCTTATCACACACGCGTATACATACATATATGTGAGCTGCAGTAGTCGTAACACCCCCATGAAAAATTTCTGGCTACGTCACTGCTAGCGCATAATTGATCATTTTTCTTTTCATGTATCTGTGATCAATATACTTCAGGATGAGAATCTCCATTGAAAAAAAAATGTTCTAAAAAATCTGACCCTAGAAAACTCTGATTAACGCAGTGGGGTTACCATGGGCCCAACCCAGAAAAAAATTTCGGGAGGGGGGGGGGTGTACAGAAATTAAATTTATAAATTCATAAAAGATGAAAAGGCCCAATTTTTCTCAAAAACGCTTCATTATTATTGTTTTGCTAACAAAATTTTAGATTTCGGGGGGGGGACCCCTGGTCCCCCCGGGTACGGCCTGGGGTTTACACAAATACGCGCCGGACATACGCTCTTGTTTATGTCCGGAGGAGCATGTACATTAGTGCTTGTGTACTGCTCCGGATAATCTGCCAGCAAGGCAGCAAAAATTGACATAAAAATGGCACCCACACGCGAAGGAAATAAAATTAAAGGTATATAGAATTACATGAAAACTTCGATTATTTTTGAAGTGCATGCCTCTTACAGTTCTATTTAATTCACATTTGATGCGTTTTCACTTTTACGAGTCTTATACGAGTCTTACGGTGTCAATAAGCTGTAGAAATGAGTGGTTTCACTTAATTGTTAAATTTAATAACTTAAGTGGCAACAATGGATTCCGTTGCTACGGAAACTATAAAAATGGAACATGAAATGAGTTATTTATGTTTTCTTTGCTAGAACTGCCATATTGGTGTCAATAACGCCTCCAGTCGATGCCAAATAGCTCAAATCACAAATTAAACTTGACACTAAAGGCAATTCGCAATACCCTGTTTGGCGGAATTAAAAAAAAAATATCTATGCATACGCTAGTGACATCGGCTCATCTCAATTGTGGAATGGAATTAATAATATGTACAGAGTTGCACTACATTTCAATATTTTTCGCCAACTTTGCTAAGAAATGTACTAAAGTAGGAATCAACATGCATTTCAATTAGTAAAACAAAAAATATATTAGACAGTATTAATTACGCCTTTCTAACAGCTTTTAGTAAAAGAAACTTCCGTAGCGCTGCTTTAACAAATAAGAATCAATTATTTATTACACAGTATTTCGATCGCCAAATGCCAACATACACCATTTTGCAAGATTTTTTGTTTTCAGGGAATCATTCGAAGCATTGATTTATCAGCAATCAAAATGGGAAATAGTTATCTAGCATTTATATGGTTCCATCGCCAAAATTTAATGCAGGCATATTATTGATAAGTAGCAGTTATTTAAATTATTATTAACTATAACGGGTTTTAATCACCGTTAACTACCATGTACAAAATGCGAGAATTTCAATGTTCTGAAATTTGGCGGAATTCCTGTAACTTAAATCAGTTTACTTAATTTCGTGAAAATTCTATAGATCGTTCCTTAATAACTGCATTATTTCTATATGAAAAATCGAAGTATAGCGCCGTAAAACTTATACTTGTTATTAAAAATACTATTTCGTTACGCTCTCAGTAATTTGCGCCAAGCCCAAAACTGTACAAATCGGTAGAACCTACTACTTTCTCAGAATCGCCAAATGAGCCATTCTTTGTTTCGGCCAAACTAAAAAATATACATATTAGTCTCGGAAATCTCTCAATCCCTTTTTCTTTTACACATAAAACGCACATTGAATTCCAGTTCTGATTTAACACGAACGCAATATTTTAATTAAAAAATAACTTTGTAAATAATCTAAACAGAAAAAAAAATCATTGTTCTTTTATTTTTACTGCTGGAGTCTAAATAATTTAATAAAATAGCCAAACATGGCAACCTCGATGCTTATTTCTCCCTTTTTTGACTACAGGGGTTACAATTGAGGAATTGCGGAGATCAAAAATTAGCGTTTTTGACGGGTTTTTTATTAATATCTCCTAAACTAATTCGAATTTCGAAATTTAAATTAGCGGAGGTTCTTTCTCGAAATTTTCCGAATTCGTGGATACCTCGTTCGAAACCAACCCAACTCCCAGCCGTTTAGGAGGAGATGATACCACACACACACACACACACACACACACACACACACACACACACACAGACAGACGCGCACAGATTTTAATAGTATAGACTAGCTGCTTACCCGTTCTCCGCACGGTAGGAGACGAATATTTTCCGTACACACATATAATTCGAATTAAACCCAGTGATAGGAATCTCTAATAGTGAAACATTGCTGGAGTTCTGACGAAAAGCTGACTCCATGAGTAGAAATTTGAGACGATTGCAACATGATGCCACAAAAACTGCTTCATTGTCACTGGCGATCAGAAAAGTAAGAACTTTACGGTATGCAGACGAAACGTTTCTCTTTCGAAAAATGCCTCTTTTTTAGGTTTAATTTATAGCATTCATACATACCATATGAATAACTTTACATGATGTTGAATACTATTTTATCTTATCTTGCATTTCGTAAAGCGTGGACAATGCATTAGCACAGTTATGTTGCAGATGACTTAATTAAATTTTACCTAAATTTAAAAAACCTACTCGAAACAATCGATGCACATTGTACGTTCAGAAACCAAAATGCATCCTGTTTCCGTGAAGATCTTGTCGCTTTCGTAAATGAAAACATTTGTACGTAACTTAAGTGGAAAAGCTTATTACCCTTACTGAACTCTTAATACAGTAGCACACTTGTTACATAAAACTAACGTTGATCTCACTGCCAATTCACACTAAATAAATAACTAATTTCATATTTTATTTTTAACATAGATTAATTGCATAGTGTCAAATTCAATATTAAACAAAATCTGAAATCGTTTCTAGAGCTCTAGGTCTTGTAACTGGAGTAACTGGAAGATATATGAAAAAATAAATAGAACTTT
Source organism: Cheiracanthium punctorium (assembly GCA_038373885.1). NCBI lineage: Eukaryota > Metazoa > Arthropoda > Arachnida > Araneae > Cheiracanthiidae > Cheiracanthium > Cheiracanthium punctorium. The sequence goes on along the minus strand of JAWZYV010018464.1, from coordinate 1,132,522 downwards.
AACAAAGCTGTAATTTATATGAAATATTCTAAGCACATTGGATCCCATTATTAGGAAAGATTCCACAAACGCCATGGGAAGAAAGAGCAATTAATTTCATATTATATTTTGTATTCCTTGCAAGCGCCTTTGTTATGTACATGATTGCAATATCATTCTCTTACACGATGCTTATCCTATAGTCTCTGGTGGTTTATTTTGGATTTTCATTTCATATTCCTGACTTTTCATACTTTTGAAATTTTGTTGCTTTGCGCATGTGAATAATCGATTATCATTTCGCATTACGGCTACCAATTAAGTAGTTTTCCATATCGCTTCTTTCACGTTAACGACGTTAATCTGCCTTTTTCTAGTTTAAAAAAAAACGCCTACAATGTTTCAATGCTTCAATTTAGACACACAGAGGGGTTAGGCAAATACGCACCCGACAAATTGCTTCCTTATGTCCGCCGAAGCAGCATATACGTTAGCGTGTAATGTGCTTCTCCGGATAATGTGACAGCAAAACAGAAGACAATGACGTGAAAATGACGTCACACGCGAAGGAAATATGTTAAAACTCTGTTTGTTTCATATTTAATGTGTTTTCACTTTTTTGGGTCTTAAGAGATGTAGAAATGAATGGTTTCACTTAATTATTAAATTGAACAACTTAAGTGGCAACAATGGATTCCGTTGCTACGGAAACTGTAGCAGTGTGAAAAATAGAATATGAAATGATTTATTTATGTTTACTTTGCTAGAACTGCCATTTTGGCGTAATTAACGTCGGCAGTCGATAGCAAATAGCCAAAATGAATCACACATTAAACTTCACAATAAATGCAATAATTTAAAGTCATTACCAGCTAGTCTAACTGGGTTTTAAAAATATTCTCATTCATCTCAAACAGCATTCGTATTTATAAAGACTTCCTATTTTATTACACCTTGTTTGGCGGGATTAAAAAATATTATCTATTCATACGCTTGTAACACCAACTCATATCAATCGGGGCACAGAATTAGCAATACAAATGATAAAGTTTAATTTTCTGAAATTTGGCTAGGTTTCCCTAACTTAAATCAATTTATTTAACTTGATGAAAATCATTTAAAATCGCCTTAATAACTGCATTATTTCTGAACAGAAAATTAAAATTTCAAGCTAAATTCTAGTAAAACCTGCACTTGTTTTTAAAAATACTATTTCTTTACGCTCTCAGTAAATTGCGCCAAGCCTAAAATTGTGTGCAAACCACTAGAATCCACTTTCCCAAATCGCCATATAAGCCATTTTTTTTCGCCAAATTATAAGGTTATGCACTTTAGTCTCTGAAATTTACAAATCCTTTTTCTTTTGCGTATAAAAAATATTGAATTCCTGCTCTGATTTCCCACGCAGACGATATTTTACGAAACAGAAAAAAGTATTATTCCTTTATTTTTAATGCAAGAGTATAAATCATTTAATAAATTCGCCAAATATGGCAACCTCGATGCTTATTTCTCACATTTTCATTACAGGGGTTACAATCGCGGAGATGCGGAGAGCAAAAATTAGTGTTTTTGACGGGGTATTTTATCAATCTCCTAAACTAATTCGAATTTCGAAATTTAAATTAGCGGAAGACCTTCCTCGGAATTTTTCGAATAAGTGGACACCTCGATCGAAACTCAACTCCCAGCGGTTTCGGAGGAGATGATGCTAGACACAGACAGACAGACGCGCACAGATTTTAATAGTATAGAAGATTATGCGTTTACTTCAAATCAAAACTTGCATATTTTTTTTTTTTTGTAGAACGCTAATCTAAATTAAGAATAGCATTAATTTAAATCACAAAATATTTTGCTATTATAATTACAGATACAGATCTTTCTTAGAAATATTAAAATTTCAAACGCTCCCGAATCTGAGATTTTTAAAATTTGAAATAATAGTATATTTTATTCATTAATCATGGCTACATAACAAAATCAATGCAATAAAACCAATTTCAGATGTATAAAAAGAGAAATTAAAAATATTACAGTAGAACTGCGATTATCCGAAGTCATTGGGACCGAACCTACTTCGGATAATCGAAATTCATTAATAATCATCTAGTTTAATATGTAGTATCGTCACTGAACTGTTATTATGACTATTTTAACTGTTAAATAAATTAAAATTATAAATGAAAATAAATTTATTTCTGAAACAAAAACTTGCAATGGTTTAAATGGGAGCTTCATCTGGTGTATCTGGCCATCCTTTGCCGTGCAGCTCTATCCCGAAGTTTTCTTAAAAGCATGATTTCAGAGGAATCACACTGCTCCTGCTGTTACAACCAAAGAAGGCCTTTTTAGAAACTCTCAAAAGCATCATTGTTACTCATCTTATTTACTCCAGAATCATTATCATCTTCATCATCATCATCTTCTTTTGGGGATTTTCGGACTTCTGCTATTAATTCCTCATCATTGAGCAACTGGAAGCCTGCATTTTCCACGTCACAATTCAACCAATCTGTGATTTCTCTATCCCCACAATTTTCAAAACCTTTCATTGTATTAAAAATGCTTGAAAACTCAGTAACACTGTCTTTCACCTGTCTTGTCTGCTCAGATGAAAATGTCTGTAGCATTTTCATCCGAGACTGTTGAAAAATTCGGCAACAGTGTTCGCCAACTTCGTCTTAGTGTTGATTGCGGCATAGATTCCCACGCGTTACCGATCATATAAATGCAGTCTTGGATATTGACAGCTTTCTAAAACTCAATTATTGAAACTGAACCAAATTCAGAATCTCCTTCAAAAAATAATTTTCTGATAAAAAATATAGGGATGAAGAAATCGACTTCGGTTAACGGAGAATTTCGGTAAATCGAGGTTCTACTGTATTTCTAACCAACAAAATATTTTTACTTAAAATATTGAGTCAAGTCACATAATGAACTCTTAAAAATACAACACTTTTTCAAATGCATAGTTTATATGTTCATTTCCTCCCTGTTTTTATACTGTTATTTGTAATTTAATTTGATTAATTTTTTTCAACTTCCACGTAGGACAGTCTATAAAAGTAGAACGAAAACCGAACCAGATCAAATCCCACATACAGTGAGAATGTTTATTATTAGTCAAAATGTTTGTTGAAGATGGAAATAATTTTTGCAGTACATTTTTGGAATAATGATAACTCTTTTATCGCTTAAAGTGGCGCTGAAAATTAAAATAGATTCGATAATTCCCTCATTAATCATTTTCATAAGCTCTTTGCCAAACGGCAGTCAGTATTAAAAGCTAACCAAAATGCAAATAAAAATCGTATTTTCGTAAAGCTTAGATTATGTTTACTAATGTAAAAATGTTACAATTTAGATATTGTTTCAAAATATATACTCACAAAAGCATTATTGCATTTTGTTTTTATTCAGTTCATTTAAAGTTAAAAGTGCGTACAAAGCGTTCATCTTGCATTTTATTGGAAGTAAAATTTGATGGGGGAAAAATTACTAGAATGTGAACTTATTTCTTACTATTGTGTAATTAATGCTAGTCCTTAACAATTAGAAAGTTGAATGTTTAATCACAGAAATTTACCGTGATCAACATTTTAAATGGAATGCTTTTGAAACTTAAAATATACAAAGGTTTTTAACCCACATGTTCAATATAAAAATTTTCTAAGAATAGATTTTTGAGATTTTATGACCATAAAGATATTCCACTATCAATGAAATTAGAAGGCTTAAAAGAAAACCAAACTTTTCATAATTCACATGTGTTATGAAATTATATTACACATGCATAAGTGGATTGCCAGATAAAGCAGGGAACTTAAATCCCATGTGACTTTTTCCGCTTCTAAATTACACATGAATTATATTGCCAGAAAGTTCTGAATAAGAATTTTTCGGAAAAAAAAGCGAATGGTACGTTTCTGTTGATTCAATAATAATGGTGAAAAAGCAAAGCTAGTGGTTCATGAAGGATATTTTCCGAACAAGTTTTTATAGAAGAAATACTTTATCCCCACGGAAAAAATACGAATAAGATAATACATTCGTTGATATAGACAGTTTCAATTTTTTTATTTGATATGGTTCGCACAGATTTTTTTCTCGCCCCTTCAATAAACTTTCTTGCAAATTCTACAGCTTTTTTCGAGTTTGTGTGCGTGTCATATGCATACTTCAACTTATTGAATTAGATTCTATAATAAAAAAGAAAAAATATATATATTTAAGCTGAGAAAGTCAGTACCGAAAGAATTGAACTTTCAGTGAACTAAATATATTTTTTATCATTGGGAATAGTACAGACTTCTACAAGTATTTTTACACTTTTTGTTTTCTTTCTGAAAATGCATTCTGAAAAAACTTAGAAATGCTTAAGAAGAAATTTAGCTGATAAAGAATTAACTGATTTCCTTTTTATCAGATTTCAAAGATTTTAGATGAGATTTAAGAACTAAAATGGCTAATATTTTCTTATCAGTTAAAACGATAGAGAAATGTATTTCGGGGATGATGATATAACAAGTGTTTTATTGTTATTTTTTTCATTCGAGGCAATCATCATAAATTAAAAAATATCCATTATGAATAATACGTAGAACAAATTGTAAAGTAGTATTGATATTGTCTGCGTGTTTCATTTACTACACAAAAATTAAATAGACTTGCAAGTGAACACCAGGCTTCTCTTCTGACTCCTATAATCTCTGCCAAATATTTGTGCTTGATCATTATATATCGACATCGTACTATGTAAGTAAATACCGTGTTTATTCACTGCAGAATAAGGAAAAGAGTTAGTTGTTAAGACTTTGTTTGGTGGTACCGCTTTGTTTGGTTGTCTTTTGTGCTTTGCAACCATCAAATGTAGTAAGTACATCAGAAAAATATATAAAAAACGGTTTATTCTTGTTTATTTATTTATTTTATTTGTAACAAATAAAATTTAAAATACAGCAATTTCAGTAAAAATGTCCATACCTGAGACTGGAGATCCCAAACTGTACTCCCCATCAACGCCAGGGAATCCACCACTGGAAAAAATCTATTTATTGAAAAATTCGTAAACTGTAACAATGAGGAATTAATTTTAAAATATGACTAATTGTGTGACTGATTTTCAATGTACTTCTCTATAGCCTGACTACACTTCTTTCCCTTTATTAAAATCGAAAACAATAAATGAATTAAAAACAAACGGTCCGGTATATTGCCATCTACTGTTAAAATAATTAATTGGGTATTAGAAGATTACTCCAGAACGGAAAATAGACTAAGTTCGGGCTTCATGAAAGTAAAATTATAATTTATCTTCGCAGTCCGAAGTCGGCTCGGCCATCAAAACTAAATTGTCCGAATAATTTATTTGTGATACCCACACTCATTTCACAATTGCTACACGTTTGATGTTCAACAAACTCGATTTGGGCAAAACACTCTCTCAGAAAAACTTGTCTTTATATGGCAATTTATCAGTCATTTTTCAACAAATAATCTCCGTACTCTACGGAAACTTCATATGTCCGTGAAATCTTCTATCCTAAATCTGAAGAAGAGGGACAAAAATCGGCGAATCTGAAGAAATTTCTTCAATTGACAGGAGGAAAAAAGAAATCGATATTCGTCCAATAACGGGTAATTCCGGCAGCACTACTGCCTTAAAAATTTCTGTGAATTGAAAAAAAAATTATGTGAGTGCGTTTTTATAGACTAATTTATTCCTCATTTTTCAACGAATAATTTCCGTACTCTTCAGAAACGCAATATTCACGTGAAGTCTTCTTCCCAAAATCTGAAGAGGAAAAATTTTCGTTGAATCTGAAGAAGTTTCTTCAGTTAACCCTTTAACGCGCAGTGTTCCCGCTCTGGGAACACCAAACTCTCACTTTTGACTATTGCCAGTAACGAAGAATAGATTTGATTTCTATAAAAATAGTTGCGGGTGACATAGCTCCATAAAAATCCTCTACTTTTTAGCACGCCATTTCCCGTAAAAAATTGTCACGATTATTTTTAACAGCACGGACATCTGCTGAAAAATGGAAGAATGCGAGAACAGCTGGATACACAGTGACTGAGCTGGTTGTGCGCGGGCACAGCCAGCTGTCGTCAAAAAGGGGTCTCTAGATCTGTGGCACGTGATGAACGTTTCGATCGTCCGCCATCTTGCTGGTAGTTAAGTCGAGCGATGGCAACGGCTGCCCTTTTTTCAGCATTGGGAAAGGGTTGCGCCTCAAAGGGTTAAAAGGATTTATTTTATGTCAGACAAATTTAAAGTAAATTTGTTTTAAACATGATGATTTAATGACACATAGCCTCCCGCCATTATCAATGACATTTAATAGTTTAAGAGAACTGCTATGTATTTTACTTTTCCGACAGAAAAAGTATTCGTCGGTTTCTCTATCAGCATGCGATTCAGAGCTGTGTGATTTATCGTGAGCTGGAAATGACAAGATAGATGAGCCCTATAAAATAAAACTTGGTTCGAAGTTTATCATGCAAAATTAATTAGAAATTCAATAGCTTTATCATTCAGGTGTTGATATATATCTTCGGCTTCTTAGTATTAGATTTTGATGCGATGCAGTTCTTTAAAAAATGTCACGATTATTTTTAACAGCACTGACATCTGCTGAAAAATGGTAGAATGCGAGAACAGCTGGATAGATTGCCCAATGCTTAAAAAAGGGCAGCCGTTGCCATTGCTGGCTGTGCTCGGGCACAGCCAGCTGTCGTCCAAAAAGGGTCTCTAGATCTGTGGCAAGCAATGAACGTTTCGATCGTCCGCCATCTTGCTGGTAGTTAAGTCGATCGATGGCAACGGCTGCCCTTTTTTCAGCATTGGGAAAGGGTTGCGCCTCAAAGGGTTAACAGGAGGTAAAAAGAAACCGATATTCGTCAAATAACGGATATATTTTGCATAGCACTGGTGGCAGTAAAATTTCCATGAATTGAAGAAATAATTTTTGAGAGTGCAGGCAAGGAGTTAAATTATCGATTAATTTAAATTGGTAAATTAAGAGTAGTAGATACTAAAGGCACTTTATATAACATCACTGTGTTAACATTATAAAACATTATAAAATTCAGAAACGCTTGCGAAGTGAAGTACAAAGCTTAAGTTTGAAATACATAGTTATTCTTTATTTAAACATATTTAATCCTCCAGATTGCCATTGTGTTCTTTAATTTCATTTGATATAACTGCATTCAATGTACTTAACTCGTACATTCTTTTGTTCTGAACATAAAAGCAGTTAAATTCGTGAAAGGCGGCCATTACTCAGATTAAATAGTATCACTCCATATAGTTGCACTGAACTTATTTCTCTCAGCAAAATGAAAGGATACCCATGTTTGTTTTAATTGTATAAAGTTGATGGGCAAGGAAAATACATTTGTAAATATTTAACGTAAAATAATTTATGGTTGAAAAAGAATAAAGTTTTCAGGAGTGAAGTCAAATTATTTAAAAGAGAGGCTGGCAATAATTTATATCTTGAAACGGTATGTTAGTTGTCTATTTTATATAAACTTTTCAAACGAAAGAAAGAAGAATATTTTTAGCTAAGGTTACATTTTATAAGTATTTGCTTCCGAAGAATAAATTTATCCTTTTGTGTAGGGAAAATTAATTTTTCTATACAATTGAACTAGCTTATAACGAGCACGAAGGGATGGTTATATTTGCTTGCTACAACAGAGTGCTAAGGTCTGTTCCCATAAGAGCGCGGGAAGTGAAGCAGCACCGGCTTGGCCAGTGCTTGGGAGGGTAAAAACTTCTCTCCGCTGGGCTGAGTGGAACCGTTTAAGCTAAAGGGAACTAGTACACGTAATATCTCTGGTGGCTTCAATGTCCTCCATGTTAAAAAGGATACCTCTGGGGCTGTCAATCCAGGTGCTAGGTCTCATCTAGAACGGGTTTAAAATTAAAAGACCTCGAGCTAAATTGGACTTCCTCCCACTGAAATTCGTTAAAATGGAAGCCACTCCCCTTCGCCGTCCTATATGGTGGATCTGACAGCTCTCCGCGGTTGCCAGAATTCACTAGTAACAACAACAACAATAGAGTACTCGTAAAAAATGGGTTCGTAAAAAAATCATAAATACTCATACATATTATTTAATTAATTTATTTTTATTTATGAACAGCTCAAAAGAAATTGGTCAACTTGTCTTGTTGACTCTTTCTTGTATGATTGTTCTTTGGAGAAGACTCATGTGGACCGAAAAACATGGTCAGTTGCACGCACAGATTCGAAAGAATTTTTTCTTCACACTGAAAAACCATTGAGCATATTAGGGACGGTTCATTATTCGTCATTAACATCGTCACTATTATTGGCTTTCGAATGTCGAAGGAATTTTTCTTAGAAAAATTTAGTTGAACTGTTACTAGAAGTCAGAAGAAATTTTATGAATCACAAAACCATTCATCGCTTTAACCGATTGAATGATCTTGTTTGTTGTTTTGGCAAGCCTACACGGCAGGGGGGGGGGCATGTGCCTACGTGGGGCGGGTACCTTGGTCGAAAAACTTTTTAAGGGGTATTCACATTACATCTGGAGAAAACTGACCAAAACTCCAGATCGACAGCCGTGAGGACGGGCCCAAACGCAGGACCTTTACGCTTCAGTCTCTACCATTCTGAGTGGCTTATCGATTCGGCCATGTTGAGTGGCTCATGGTGGGGGTCCCTCGCTTTTCCCGACATTTACTCGTTAAAATCGGAATATGTTCCTATAGGCATAACATTGTACCAACCAAGTAGTTCCGCTTTCTTCTCTAAATCCGGATTCTAGTTAAATCAGAACTCGTTATAAACGATCTTCACTGTGTAACTTGTCAAAATATTAAGCTAGACCTGGAATAAAAGCTAACAAACATTCTTTCCCGATTCCGATGACCTGAGAATAATCTCCCTAGTTTAAAAGTAACTTGATTAGAATTCCACTTACACCCACTTCCGACATAAAAAATACAAGAAAAATAACTCGTGCCAAACGAATAGATTATAAAACGCCTTCCAACAAAACAGTTAATCTTGCGTCAAACTTGGTGATGTGTCGCCGTCAAACCTCCATGCCTCGAGAGACTTTGGGGATAACCTCAAACCAGCTGTATACAACTAGTAATATAATTTTGCAAGACCTGTAAAAGAACCATAAATATGTTATTTATATCCGTTAAATGAAGAGTAACCGAGTTATAATTGTATCGATCGTAACGCATTGGATTGTATTTTTCTTTTTTTTTTTTTTTTTAAGCTCCTGAAGCAGAACTGCGATAAGGACAGAATGTTCGGTAGAGAGATTTATTTTGTAATCGCTAATAATCTGTATTATTTTTGTTTTGTTCGAAACAGCTGAATATCTCTAAAATACAATTTAAAGAATGACTACCCATAGAGTGTAATGTGTTGGAATTCTTTTGGGTGTTCCTGCAAAAGAACTATAATTGTTAAACTATTTTCGATGGAAAATTTATTTTATAAGTCTTAATAACTCATATCAATTTTTGTATGTCTAAAAAGCCGAATATTTCTAAAAATGATCTTAAATAATCACTGCTCATAGAGTGTAATGTATTGTAATTCTTTTGAATGCCTCTCTAGAAGAACTATTAGTGATGCAGGCACTGTGGTCGCAGGAGAGCTTCATTTTGTAATCCTTAATAATGTGTATCAATTGTGTTTTGTTTTTAAAAGCCAAATACTTCTAAAATGCGTTTAAAAGAATGTCTGCCCATAGAGCGCAATGTCGTCGAATTCTTTTGGGTGCTCCTGTAAAAGAACTATAAAAACTACATGCACCATTTACAATTGGGAACATTATTCTGTACATACAGGGTATTTCATGAAGAACCCCTAAAATTGAAAATCAATAACTATGACAGAATATTACTCTAAATAAATAACGATGATAGACAGAAGCATGAAACAAAGTGGTATGTTAATTTAAAAACCGTAAGATTTTGATACAGAAGACCAAAATTTTAGTTACAAATTGCATCGATAAATGGTGCTATACGGATGCCAGAAAGAGATCCCCGGTCGATCATAGAACGGTTCTTGAGTGGTAACAAATGTTTCAAAAGCGCAATATACCGTCAGTCGCCATTTCGAGAGAATAAAGGTCAAATGATGCCTTTGCAAGAGATTGCAGCCCAAACGGTAACTTTGGGCAATGGATTTCATGCGACAAATGAGGATTTTCTTATATTCCTACTGCCGCTTATAGCGCCATTTATCGGTGCAATTTGCAACAAAAAAGTTTGTGCCTTCTGTATCAAATTCTTTCGGGTATTTTTTAATTAACATGCCACTTGCTTCATGCTTTTATCAATCACCGGTTCTGAGTTGTTTATTTACAATGTTGGGGGTTCTTCGTGAAACATCTAGGATTAAATATATAAATTTCATAGTAATTGATGCTCATTTCCGGGAGTTAGAGCGCGGATGGACGTACCGACAAACAAACCTAAATCGCAAGCATTTTCCTGGCTTGTTAAAAACAAACTATCCTAAATTATAAATATTAACACCACTAGACGTATTCTTCTTCGGTATTTGAAGCTGTAATAATCAAGAGCAACTAACGACTGAAAGTCTATCTAAATTAAATGTTCCGCTCCGTGTTAATTCGCAGACTTCCAGCTCTGAATTACAATTTGCATTTCGACACTTCATTAACATATCCTCTTCCCATCGCCACGTGTTGTAGCGCCAGAAATTAAAGTGCCAGAAATGCTTGATGACATCCTACTGTAAATTGTGCGTTATAAAATGAAACACAGAAATCTATTTCGTAAATGGTACTTGTTTAATGGTGCAGGGTGGGGGGTCGTTGTTAGTAATATAAAGTGCGGATCGTTATTTTTCTTATTTGTTTTATTATTTCTATTGACGCAGACGGAATTTGAGGATTTTTTTCATACTTCTTTATTTCATGAACTACTGATTACAGAATTGTTCAAATCATTAAACTCATTTAACTAAAATCGTGCTTCTATTTTTTTTAAAGAATTTTCATTCAATTATTTTCCGTTATGGTTCTATGTCTATTTTTTTAATCGAATGAAGCTGAATAACTTTGTTAATACCGATGTGTTTATCCATCGGTGGTATACTTTTTCTTTATTTCACTGCAAAGTGGCAACACCAACTTTTTTTCGGGGGCACAACGAATCGAACAATATGACCAGTAGTGACGGGCGTCCCGACACGATAAGCAAGGTAAGCATCACACCGGGGCTCCGAATTTGAAGGGGCGCCATTTCGGTGATTCGCGCTGATCCAGTACATAAAAAGGGGCACCTTTTTTACATTTCCTGGGGGCGCCACGTACCCTAGGACTGCCTATGCCAGTACTGCACTTATAGCATTGGGAAACGCACTTAATATATCTTAATTCATTCTATATCAATATTATAGTACCAAATGACTTTCCCACTTGAATGGAAAATAGGGAATTTAATATTTTTTTTCTATCGGAAATTTCTCCAGATTTTATTATACAGTAAGCTTTTTTAAATATCTTATGTAAATCGGTTTTAAATGAACATTACTTTCTTTTTAAAAAAATTTATTTATCCCAGCTAAATTTTAAAATATTTTTAAGAATATCTTTGGTTTTGCATTCAAAACTGCAGATGACACTCAGGTCTTCAATAAAGAATCTTTGGAGATTCCCAATTCAAGCAAAAGCAAAATCTTCAGTTATAAATTACATTTCTTGATGTACAATTGCTTCAGGTAGCGTAAGAGAGAGTTTAAAAAAAAATAATTTCATCATTTTACAAGGCATAATTTTCGAGTTTTCTAATATCTTTTCAATCTGAACGAGTTGAGGCATCTCGCAGGGAATGCATTCGAATTTCAAGAATAATTTATCACGCGAACTAATAAGTTTTATACAATAATTAACGGTTTCTGAAACTTGTACATACTTTAATATTTAAGTTTTGCATGCATTTTTAATATGAAAAAAGTTATTTTAATAACAAAAAAGCAGTTTGTGCAACATAGGGAAGAATATACAGACGCGAACTCTATAGGGTAAAGTAGGGTATGATGACGACCTTAAGCTACTAATATTTTTATTAAATTCAGTGAGTAGTTTAAGAATCTGAAAGAAATTTGCAGAAGCACTTATTTGAAGTGTTCATAAAAACATTGAAGCGATTTCACCCCCTCTTGGGAGATGACGAAACTTTTTCAAAAAATAATTTTCGCCATCTTACCCAATGGGTTTCATCGATGGGAAAATACGAATAATTGATAAGAATATAAAGGTTCGTTTTAAAAAATGCAGAGAAATAATGGATCCTCGATCATGTTTCCAATTTTTGTGTCTAATTCGTTCTTCGCCGTTTTCTTGCTACCCATCAATGAACACCTCTTTATCTTACCCCACATTGTCATTTTCTACTTAAAATTGTTTAACCCTTTCAAGCATTTTCACATCGGTATAGAAAACCAAATGGATAGACTGCCCAACGATATAAATATGCAGGCGTTGCAATCGATCCATTTAACTACCAACAACATGGCGGTCGATCCTGCACAGCCAGCTGTGTCAGAAAACTTCTTTAGGTATGTGGCGACAGGTGGGCGATTCGTTCGACCGCCATGTTGTTGAATCTTCTAAAATTGACTTCTGTAAATGGAGGGGGTCGATAAAAGTATATTGAAAATTTGGTCTTCAACGATTATTGGAAGAAGAATTCTTGTCTATGGAAGCCCTTGCTGGTTTCCAACCTTGTCTCAGACCTTCAGAAAGAACTAATTTACCAACATTGCGAAGACCCTCTCTTCTAATGATTTCTAAAGCATATAGGAACACATCAATGGCGGACCTGAAGGGCTGCCGTTGATGTGTTCCTATATGCTTTAGAAATGTTGGTAAATGTTGGAAATCATATGCTTTAGAAATGTTTGTATAGAAATGTTGGTGTACTAGAGAGGGTCTTTGCAGTGTTGGTAAATAGAAAGAACTATTTACCAACATTGCAAAGACCCTCTCTTCTAATAATTTATAAAGCATATAGGAACACATCAACGGCGGCTCTTCATATGCGCCGTTGCGGGAATTTGTCCACTGCACTTAATATTAGAAAAGGAGAGTAAATTTGCATTCGTTTCTACATTAGACACTCCAGCCGTTATAAAGGACCGAGAATTTAAGATAGATAAAATGATGAAAAACCCTCAAGATGGACCTTGAGCCCATCATCGCCACCGATCACAGAACCAACATTAAATTGATCTTCTGAAGATATAAGAATCTGCACAGATGGTTCCAGATTTCCGTCTGGGACAGGAGCTGCCGTTTGTGCTTTCCACAAAGGAAAATTGATTAAGACTTGGAGAGGAAAAACTAAATGAAAATAACTCTGTCTTCCAGGCGTAACTATTGGCGGTTGGATTGTTTCATCTCAACCATTTATAGATCAGTAATAATCTATAGTGTGATAGTCAATCAGTAAAATAAAAATGTCACGATTAATGCTCAAAACAAAAATCCAATAGCTCAAAACATCCCAAGTATGACTTACGACTCTGGAAAATTAATATCTATAAAATGGATTAAATCCCACGTATAAGTATATTTGGAAATGAGTTTGCGGACACTCTTGTAAAATTGGCAGCCTTAAATATAATAGTTGCACAAGATCTAGCATCGACATGGATTACGACTTCCCTAATTAAACACATGTTAGAGACTAACATACTCGAGACCTGGCAGAATTGATGGGATTCTGTAATTTTACAGGGAGATATACTTTTCATTTCTCTTCAATCGTATCGAGGACAAGACTCCTAAAACACAGAAATCCATACGTATTGTTTACTAATCATGGCCTATTTTTCGTACACTTAGAAAAATTAGGAAGGGTGTCCTAGGACCTCTGTGTACGTGTGGCTCATTTTCGGACTCGATACACTACATAGGGACTGTCCCTTGAATGCCATCCCTTGAATCCTGAAATCTTGACATGCCATGTTAAGATTTCTCCTTGTCAGACTTTATCATCTTGGGCGGAATATGTCCAAGAACATCCACTATTACTAAACAAAATAATAAAAGCTGTAAGTTATGTTGAAAATCATCCATGAATTTTACAGAATTCTTCAGCGGCATCATCTTCTTAATTTCTGGGTTACTCTAAGTATATGTAATCAAGAATATTAATTAAATATATATATAACCAAGAATAGTATTTAAGATATGTAGTTTAATTTTAAAAAAGGTATTTTGAGGAATCATATTAAAGCAAGCTATGCAGGCTGGGCGGGTCTGCCCTGTTTCACCGTAAAATGAATTTGAAAAAAAAAATTTGTTTGTAAAATTAGAAGCGTAAATTATAGTTTATTTTAAGTGTACATTATATAATTTGTTGAATATGAAATGTAAATATAAAAAAAAAAAATGCAGTTTGTACAAAGAATGTAAAGAAGAAATCAGATGTAATGTAAAACGTGCAGCAGCAAAGATAGCTTGTTAAAAAATTTCGATGCATAAAACATTTGGGTCTTGCTCCTGCAGGTAGTCAGTCTATAGCGAGCGTCTTTGGGGTGGTCTCGCAGGTAGTTGTTTGGAAGCAGGCATATTTACACCGTAAAACAAAATAAGGTCTGTGGCCTGTTTCCATCTGAATCTGAATCTGGTAGTTAAATGAATCGATGGCAGCGGCTGCACATTTTCATCTTCGGGAACATTGAACCATGTCTTTTTGAGACCAGTTGTGAAAGCGCTGAAATAAGGTGGCTTCACGGCACAACCACCGCGCCTCAAAGGGGTAACACTACGCAAGCTTATCGTAAATATACTATGATACGCATGATTTTTATGTTAGAAATTGTTCTTGGAGAATATTTTACGGAGGAGAAAGAATAGAGTACTACCTTAACCGGGTAATTCATTGTTCTGTTGAAGTCCAAAATTTAGAAACGGAGATTAACCCTCTTGTCACCCTGAAACTCATACGAGGCTCCTACTTCAAATAGCAATATTTAGAGAGAAAAAAATTGGATTTAGTATTTTTTTTTTATTTCAGTGATATCCTTAACTCATGTAGAACGCATATGAGGCTTTTAAATAGTAGGATAAATCGTGCCTAGATTGCAGAACTAGTCAATTCATATACAACTGTCTCTTCATTGTTTCAGGATAAATATTAAGAAAATATTTAAGCTGCTTTATTTTACAGTTTTTATGTTTGTTTTGCTTTTGTATAAGGTAAGTATAGTTTTTTCCTTATTCTTTAAACTTTATCGAATATGTGAATTCTTTTTAATTAATTTTAACATAACAAAGTCCTTCAAAAATGCAGAAATTAAAATTAGGAAGAGCGATATTAGGAAAAGAAAATATTTTGCATATGATTTATAATAGTATTTTAGATGATTTAAATGCCAGACAGATTTTTTTCTCTGAATTTTCATAATTCGGTGACGAGAAGGTTATAAGAATACGTTAGAGTAGAGCTGCTCACAAAACTATATCAAATTACATTACTGTATTGGACTTGCCTTGGCAGGTGCTGCTATTCATGATTGTGCGTAAGAAATGCCGAGTTCGTCATCTGACCCTACTTTCCCCTATGTTCGTTTACAAAAAAATTTAGGAAATGTACAACAGGCAATCAACGTTGTAATGCACAGTTATTTAATCTGAAAACTAACAAATCGATATATTAGAGGATAATTTTTTTATATTAGCAAGAAAATTATTTTGATTAATTCACTAAAGTTAGACAGTATTGAATATTTTAATGAAAATTTGAATGCTGGTTATGCAAACATATCAAAAAAATGTTTAAATCGTATCTGCGCTGTAGTTTCGAAGATTGATAAACTAGCTGCTTTATATCTCAAAAATTCATTAAGCACGAATCAATCAGACCTTTACTCGAACAGAAGAGTGAAAATAGAATCTGCACATCAGTTGCCGACAGTCTAAATTAATTATGTACAAGAAATAGCAATGACATACATCACACTGAAGGGAAATCAATAATTTAAAAGGGTTAATTAATGCTCAGGCAGGAGATGGAAAACGCCGCTTGCCCATCATTCAAGAAAAAGCATTTTCTTATTGCGTTATTCTTTTCAAGAGTTGCTGTTAACTCTTTGAAGCGCAAACATTTTCACATCAATATTGAAGACCAACTGGACTGACTGCCCGACGCTGAAAAAGGGATTCCGTTGCCATAGATCCATTTAACTACCAACAGCATGGCGGTCGAACGAAAAGCCCGTCTGGCACCACACAGCTTAAGAAGTTTTCTGGCATACACTCACAGAAAAATTCGTCTTTATACACTAATTTATCTCTCTTTTTTAACCCTTTAACGCGCAGTGTGTCCGCTCTGGGAACACCAAACTCTGACGTTTTGACTGCTGCCAGTCACGAAGAATAGATTGGATTTCTATAAAAATAGTTGCGGGTGACCTAGCTCCACGAGAATCCTTTACTTTTTATATCACGTCATTTCCCGTAAAAAAAAAAAATGGTCACGATTATTTTTAACAGTACTGACATCTGCTGAAAAATGGAAGAATGCGAGAACAGCTGAATGGATTGCCCAATGCTGAAAAAAGGGCAGCCGTTGCCATCGCTCGACTTAACTACCAGCAAGATGGCGGACGATCGAAACGTGCTGCTTTTTAAGAGAATTACGCGTAAAATTAATTTATATCCACGATAAAAGATCGTGGCAATTAAGGCACATATTCAAGAATAAGGTAGGGTGTCTCAAGTTAAATGCATACTGGTAATTCATTTAATCTTTACACTGTTATTCTAGAATAAGGTAGGGTGTCTCAAGTTAAATGCATATTGGTAATTCATTTAATCTTGACACTATTATTCTAGAATAAGGGAGAGGGTCTGAAGTTAAATGTATATTGGTAATTCATTTAATCTTTACACTGTTATTCTGTTTGTAGTTTTCTTTATCTATGCAAGTTTAATTTACTTCCCCTAGACCCTGATTAGCAGTTTATTTTGTTATATATAATTTAACCCTCCAAGCGGCTGAGACGTAAAATCCCGTCAACTGCATTCCAGTTTTCACTGCAAAGCATCTACAATTTAAATTGTTTATAACTCTCACGTATTATAAGAAAAAAATTAATCTTAATGTTGTACATATTTTGACGTTGATTTTTTAATAATTACAAATGTTCCTAACAAAAAAAAATTTTTTTTCAATAATTTTAAAGGCTCTTTAAAATTTTACCCTGAAAACAACTTTACATTATTTGCCCATTTCTAAGACGCTCAGAGGGTTAATACACGTTCAAAGGCGTCATGTGATGGTGGCGGCTCGTCTATTTGAGCACTTGAGCACGTGAACCCCGAAGGAAAAACTAAACACACTAACAAATTAAATAAAAAAATATTAAGTACACTTCTAGATTTTCGTGAATTTAAAACATGAGTTTTTCCCTCCCCATTCTCCCCCCCCCCACACACATACTATTATTAAATATGCTTAGCTTATCATAGCTAACGCACTGCATTATAGGTTACTAAATATAAACCATAGGGTCTTTCCTCAATCGCACGTAAGATCGAAGAAACGTCCTTCTAAAATTCTCTTTGAGAACAGAAGCGGAGAGAGCTGCGGGAGAAGTAAGGTTCTGCTGATATCATTCCGTTCGCACATATTCAGTGTGCGAACGGACCATTTTCTGCAGTTATCTCTTCCGAATTCTTCTTTGGTTTGTTATGTTCGGTTAGTTAATCCATTTCCCACCCCACACCCCATTCTCTCTTATTATTTTCTTTATTTTAATCATTTTTCAGTATCAAAATATTTTTTACAAACTAGTGTAAATAATTAAGATATCAGTAAAATAAGTGTTTCGGAGCTAAAGTAATTACATTTTTCAAAGTTGTCGTAAAATTACGCGAGCCAACACCTTTGATAAAACTTAGCCAGATGACAAAATGTAAGAATAGAGTTAATTTTTGCTTTTATTTTTATTTTATTTTTTAAAGTAGCATGCATTGTTTTCCTTCAACTGCCGAAAACGCAAATGTATTTCAACTTGTAAGGTGCGTCGTATCTGCATATTTAGTGTTCGAAATTCGTTTTGTGAACATCCATATAAATAACTTATGATCCGCCACTTTGCGGTTGTCCCATCAGATTAAAAAGAAATCGTCCTCGAATCAGAATGTGGGTTATTTCGTAAGATGTTATTTCCCCGAGAAGAAAATCAAACTTTGTCATCATTTATTTCCAAATCATTTTCTCCAGTTTCTGACTTTTTTAACAGATGAGTTATTTCTCCATTCCCATTCAAGGCACGTCCCATTTTCACGACAGCGGGGCGGCGGTAATAAACACACAAAAAACACAATGAAAAAGTTAATGCTTAGCAATAATCAAAACAAGTAAAGACGAGTTTTCGATATTGGATTTCCGAAGACGATATAGCGGACCTGACCCAAATCTGAAAGAACTATCGTTATTTTCTTCTTGTAAAACATTACGAAATATGCTGCGAACAAGAAATATATATATATGAATATTTATTTATATTACAGATAATTTTAATATAAAAACAATTCTGCGAAATAGAATTTTTTTTCCTTTACTTAAAAAAAAAATAGCGTCATTTTAAATAATTAAGTACAATCAGCGGAAGTTTTTCATTCCAGGACGTTATTCGATTAAAAAAGTGAAAATAAAGCACTTTTAAGAGTAACTTTACACTTAATTTGAAGAATTTAAACTCAGCTGCAAAATACTTGAGTTCGTAATCCAGATAGGGGCTTCTATGAAATACTGTTAAACTTAACATTCAAAAATTTTAAAAACGTTCAATTAATAAAAATTGTAGAATGGTAAAATGTTAACTAATTAATTAATTTGAACCGGCAAAAATTGAGGAAGTCAAATTGCTTGTCTACTTGTTTAGCTTCCAAAAGTGAGCCCAAATTTATCTCTAAAAATTTCATACTTAAATAATCCTGAAGCCCTGAAAAACTATACGTTGATCTGTAAACATTAAAATTGCTATAAAAAAACAGTTTCATTACTTTTAACATGTGAATTCACCGCTACATCATATTTTTATACAAATAAAGCAAAGCAGAAAATGTCTGATAATTTATATCACCCGTAACCGAATTCATTAAATTTCTCTTAAAACGTCATTTTTTTTTTCAGCTATACAAAAGAAATCGATTTTATAAATCTCCTCTAAAATTCATCGTGACATACAATACGCCTCGGGAAAATGAGAATTAAACATTTTATAAAAAAGTGGAACTTTTTGTACTTATTATGTATTTCTAGTGTCTATTTCAAATAAAAAGACTGGAGTGAAATAGCAATTACATACTTTCCGAGCAATCTCTCTCAGAAGTGTACTGCGTTATGATATTTGGCAGAAGTCCAGCAGCTATATTTTTGTTTGTCATATTTTTTTTATATTATTTTATGGTTCTTTTTTTTAAGAGTTGGAAGATTAAACTGCTTTAAAGAAGGTGAAATATAAATGTAAAAGAAATATTTTTTCTATGTTTTTTATAATGACAAAACATTAAAAAATATTATTTGAAATGGAAAAATAATAGGTAATGATCAATGACATGTTAAAATATCATTTCGAGATTTAACCCTTTGAGACGCAACCCTTTCCCAATGCTAAAAAAAGGGGCACAGCCAGCTGTCGTCAAAAAAGGGTCTCTAGATCTGTGGCACGCGATGAACGTTTCGATCGTTCGCCATCTTGCTGGTAGTTAAGTCGAGTGTTGGCAGCGGCGGCCCTTTTTTCAGCTTTGGGAAGTCTATCCAGCTGTTCTCGTATTCTTCCATTTTTCAGCACATGTCAGTGCTGTTAAAAATAATCGTGACAATTTTTTACGGGAAATGACGTGCTAAAAAGTAAAGGATTCTCGTGGAGCAGTGTCACCCGCAACTATTTTTATAGAAATCAAATCTATTCTTCGTGACTGGCAACAGTCAAAACATCAGAGTTTGGTGTTCCCAGAGCGGGAACACTGCGCGTTAAAAGGTTAAAAATACGTAATCAAGCAATGAATTTTATTCTGATTAGATGCAATTTCATTCATACAGTTAATTTTTTTAAAACTTTTACCTAAAAATTTGGTGTCCTTTAGTGCTAAATTTTAAACGACTTATTTTATAAAAGAATCTATCATATACAACGCTTACATAACTCAAAAAATGGCTTATTTCTGTGTTGCTGTTGGCAACCGTGAGAGATGGCAGAACTAGAAATCAGTAATTGCGTCATAGAGTTTTATACTAATGATGCCATATCAAACAGTTTGTGGATTTACAAAAAAAAAAAAAAAAAAGCATTTTAAATCTTCAGTATATATTGATCATGATCGACGCATTAATACAAAAGAGCATGTATGCGTATATGTAAGCAAAACAAGAAATTGGGAAACATTTTTCCATTACTGACGCTAAAATCGCACAGTTAAGGAGGCGAGAATTACTCACGAGAATGGCTAAAGGATCAAATCAAAATAATTATCGGCATTCACCATTCACGCAGATGTTTTGTAGAGGATAAGCTAGTAATATAAGGAAGCATCGCTATTCAAAGTATAATGCTTTTATAGTTTCAGTTTCTTAAAATAATTGAATTTTTCCATTCGAAAATTTGAACAAATTCTCACATTTCTTTTCATCTACCCTCGACAACGATTTCAATTTGTAGTATCAACCAGTACCAGTTAACCAAATAATATAATTTGTAATAAAATCTATTCCAATAATTTATCTGGCTATCAAAATTTATTGCAGTTCAGCTAAAAAACATTGCTAGTGTATGTTCATAAGGATACCATTATAAAAGCTTGATACCATTATAAAAGCTTTTTAAATGCCACTTATTCTACTGTGCAATTACACTCCTTATACAAAGACAATATATTTTCATAATCAAACTTGACGCTTAAAACGCCTCGAGGAAAAGAAAATTAAACAATTCCGGGAAAAAGTTTAATTTTTTTCCTTCTTTTATGCCTATTCGAAATGTCTCTCTTTCATTAAAAAAAAAAGAGGAAAATAGCAATTACACACAAAGCTAAATACTTTTCCTGGATGAGTCTCCGAGAAGCAGAATTGTGTGTTATGATTTGGCAACCGCCCAAAAGTTTTGTTTTTGTTTATCATGTCTTTTTTTTTTCTGATTACTTGAAGTGAAAAGATTAAAATACTTTAAAATATGCGGAAGGGGGTGGGGTTAAAGGAAAAAAAAAATCCCTTTTTTTTAAGGGAAATAAATTAAAGAACATTAATTGAAACGGAAAAGAATGAAGAATGATGAATAACGTGTTAGCATTTCATTTCTCACACAATATAACTTTAAAAATGAATTTTGAAAAAAGTATATTCAATTTGTTTTTTAATGTATTTCGAATTTGAGGTCTTAGAGGACAACTTTTTTTTGTGCAACTATGTTTATAAGACTCTGGGACAAATGCCGATGCTCCTTCAACAGATAATTTAACCCTTTGATGCCCGGTGGTTTCGTCGTGAAACCACCTGATTTCAGCGCTTTTACTGCTAGTTGCAAAAAATATGGTTAAATGGTGCCAACGCTGAAAAAGTGCAGCCGTTGCCATCAGTCTATTTAACTATCAACAACAACGCGGTTGATTGAATCGCCCATCTGGCGCGACAGAGCTAAAGAAGATTTCAGACACAGCTGACTGTATTCTACACGTCAAATAATAAAAATTAGCACTTTACTGCAAAAGTTTGCACTTTACTTGCAAATCGTTTAAGTAGAACTCGTGATAGGGAGATTTAGGTGTTCCCATTGTTTAACAGAGTGATTGCTTATTTTCCGCTAAATATTGGCGATATCTCTTATCTGACTTCTTAGGGGACTTATTTTTGGGGCCAAATTTGACGATGTTCCGAAAAAAGTCTCCATACCTGTCGACATTTGTCGCGATTTTATTAATGGGGCCTGTAATATCTGCTTTCCTGCATTGGCATTACATAATAGCATTAGAATTACGTCATCAATTTATTCGACCCTAAAGAAATGTCACCCCTGACACCAATGTTGCAGAAGAATGCTTCATCGTTTAAAATTCTGGTGTAAGGTAAATGCTCCAGTAGTGGGCCACTTGAGGATATTTCCTCAATTGTCATCTTAACTTTAGAGAAGTTTGTCAATCTATATTTTTTTATGATAGTTCAAACTCATGTCTAAAATAATGATCATCTAAACTAACAAAATAATTCTAATATATTTAAATAAAGAATTAAAATTTAGGTCACTTCCAGGGGCGTAGCCAAGGGGGGGTTATGGGGGTCATAACCCCCCCCCCCCATGAGGAATTTTTTGCCATACAAAATGTATATTCTTCACTACATTATGACAAACGCGTATACATATATATGAGTTGTAGTAGCCGTAACCCCCCCCCATGAAAAATTTCTGGCTACGCCCCTGGTCACTTCTATGCACCAGAAGTGGGTTTAGCAAAACTTTTATACCCACCAGTAGTGGACATACCAAAATGGGCCACCTAGATTTTTTAAATGGCAAAGGAAAATAGAATGAAGTCGTTATGCAATATAGCAATAATAACAATATATTAATATTATACACTATGAAAAATACATTAAAAATGGCAGACAAAATGTTTTATTTATAGATTTTAGTCACATGAGAACAATTTTATTAGCATTTTTTCTAGCATTTTTTCATTAGCATTTTTTCTCCAACTGCCAATTTTTTATTAAAGCTTTATGCTAATTCTGGATCGTTAATGTAAGTTATGTTTTGGGAATTAAGGATGTAAAATCTTCATATGTTATGTTGAATAAATCGCTTTCAATTACCGTGTTTACTCGCATAATAATCGAACTTTTTTGCGATTGTTCTATGGTGGAAGTCTAGGTGCGACTATTATGCGGGGAAAATCTACTACATAATATTAGAACTCTAAAGCTGTTTTTTTCTGCTTCAAAACGATGGTAGGACTGTTATGCGAAGGCCACTATAACGCGAGTAAACACGGTATTGCAAAGTCCTTTTTTTCTGGATTTTAGTCTCTGTACATATATTGCTTCGTTCTTTACTTCCTGGATTATGCACAAACACATATATTTTCGGGCATTTCACTTACCTTCCATGACGGACGTAAGAAAAAATTGAACCTGTTTCTGCCTAGCCTAGAGATACGTAATTTTTTTCTCCATTCTCATCACAATCATTCACTATATTCATTTATTATAGAATCATCAAGTGAAATTGAAGACTTTCATTAAGAATTTTTCTAGTTCTTTTTGTGTGCTTGAGTTCTTTCTGTTCATTATCACTTTTCTCTCTTCTGTTTCAGTAGCATTTGCCTTTTTCACATCTTCTTATAATACATAAACAGTACCAGGTTACCGAGCCATGCTCAGAATCTAAAGGCTCCTTAAGTGTAAAATAATGAATACGTAAATGCCTTGGCACGTATCAATAATCTTCATGGTTGCCAAAGATTTTCATCGCTGTCGGATCACCCATACATTATCAGGTAAGCTTTGGTCGGCATTCAATGTTACAATGGCATATACTTTGTTTTGAAGAGGGATGCTAAATATTCGATGGTCGGTGCCATCAGAGTTGAGCAAAAAGTAGTTTAACGTAAGGTGCCTCCTTTCCTTCTGTAGCAGATCAGCGAGGGTTTCAGCGAAAATCTTGGGTGATGCATTCACTAACAGCGTCTTCATTACTTCAGAAATATATCTCTCCATATTGAGGACGTTCAAATTCAGCATCAAGAATTTGAGTTGGTTGAACTGTCAGATGAATGAGTTTATAAGAAAAATTCATCAAGTCTGTTATACACTGTTCGCAACGTAGCAGTACACACCAATATCGTTAATAGTTTCACTCGTCATATACTGTGAACAAAGCCATTGTAAAGTATGCTTTCAAATTTCGAATTCTTTGAAATGTGGGGGACATCGAAGAAACAACCACACTAATTCATTAGGAAATTCGGAATGTCCTACATCAATCTCACAGTCCCCAAAATGGTTTCGGTTAATTTTTGTTTTTACTCTTCAGAAAAATGCAAAGCTCCAGGGTGAATGCAATCCATGTTAAAAAGTTTTAAACTATGATAATAAGTATCCACATTTGTGGCAGCTTTGTAGATACTTAGACTGTTTACCCGAAGTATTTGTCGACGTCTAGCTGTTCCATGTCGTTCTCCTTCCAAATACTAATCATCTGTTTCATCTGCTTGTGTCTGAACTGCACGTTCACACATTTGGGCCAAGTGCTGCTGCCGGTGATCATATGTTTCCACAGCTAGTTTTTGAGCTACTCTTTCATGCATTTACGTCTTTATAATACATCCATGATGGTAATTCTTTACGATTGAAATTGTAAATTTCTCTATAGTGCTTCAATTCAAACATAAAATACTTATTTTTTTCTAATTTAAAGAAAATACATCATGCATAAACAAATTCTACAAACGTAAATTCAATCTTATAGATACATAAATATAGATGCCATGAAAGTATAATCTTACATAAATATGATTTAAGCATAATTTTATTTTATAAACTCACGCTTAAGAAAATAAAAAGTGTAAAGCAATTTAAATTATTAGTGCAAAAGGACACTTCGAAATCATGAAATCAAAAACAGAATATATCAAAAATATTCTTTTATAATAACCCTAACAACTACTTAAACGTTGACAAAAATAGAAGAAACGGATGGACTGAAGAAAATGGACTTCTAACCTCGAATAAATCAAAAATACATCGCTCCTATATAGTTACGCTGATCCCTGACTCTGTCACAATTCCAGTTCAACCACTCAAAATAAAACTTTTACCATCCAAACAGATTAAAAATGTATTGTCTAATAACTTCAAATTTACACGGTTCGTTGGTGCGATCAGCCTGAAAATTATCATAATTATGTAAAAAAAAAAGAAAGAAAAAATCTGATAATCTACCCGTTCCCTGATTTTTAAGCGTTTTTTTTTTTTGGTATTTTTAGCTCTATTTCATTTAAGAGAATAAAAAAAGCTAATCATTTGAGTGTCAGAAATATCTATTGCAAGTGACATTGACGTTACATTGAAGTCACGGTTATCAGGCTTTGAAGGAAAAATTACGATTCCAATTCGCTTAAGATAGCTTTTCTAAATTACTACTCAGTTTAACTATTTTTCAAAAATAAAACGGTTTTCTATGCATTAAGCATGGATATAGGAGAGGATGTTGATACCAAACGAAATGTTTCGAATACGAAATGTTTCTGCAGATTATACAATTCGAATTTCGATGTATAATAAAAATTGAATATGAAGTTATTTGATTTTAAGTGGGTAAATATTAAATATTCTGAGTGTAGACATTCTATCGCCCGCTGTAATTGTCTCCACAAAGGGCTTTATCCTTTAGTTTAATGATAGTACACAACACAAAACAACACAGTCTAATCCACGTCTAAATAAAAATTGAAAATTTATTAGAAAAAATCTTAGTAACCAGATTTCAGCCTCCCGATTTACTGCTTCCACATATGGACAACTCCCAGCCTGCGGCCAGATGGGGCCCGCCATGGCTTTTCTACCAGCCCTCAGAACAAGTCAAAATCCTGTATGACACCTATATAAAACATTCAAACTTCCATATAAATCCGAATTATACGGCCCGCGATTTCGCTAACATCCTGAAGTCAGGCCCAGGAGGCCACTATCGTAAAGTTCTGCCCGCAACTTTTAAAAGGTTGTCCATACGATGATAAAATAAATGAGTCGAAATCATCAACTGCAGTGAATGAAAACTAAACTGATGGCTGATCATGTGCAAAATTAATTTGAATATCGGCTGCGAGCCCAATTTAGGAATCGATCGTATCATTTTTTCATCGGAGTTTCGAACATCGTTTCATTATAAACGGTTGACATTAAAAAAAAAAAAAATCGTCTGGGTAACTACATTTAAATATTTATCGTCAACTTGGCGGAATAAGGCAGCTAAAATAGAATTCAACCTAGTGCCGTTATTAAAAAAAAAAAAAAATGGAATTTTCATGTTACGTCACAGGATCTTTTTTCTTACTGTGAATGACTGAAAAGGGTGTCATTTTCGTTTAAATTATTCGGCTAAGCTGAAACTTTTATGCACTTTTGAAATTCGCATCATATGGATCAATAAAATACATGAAAAATCTTTATTGTTTTAGTATATACGCGAAAATACATTTAGCTTTACGTTAGTTACAGAAGGATAATTGTAATAAATTCAGGCAATTTTTCACATAAGATTTACGAATAGTTTTGTATTAATAACTATGAATTAAGAATAATTAAATTATTTACGTATATTCCATCAAGGTGCTTGCGGGGATGGCAACGAAGACTCTTTTCTCTTTTTCTTTCGCTGGTTGCCAGGACGATATTTTGAAATAAAAATAACTTTTTAATTCTAAACAAATTTATGTAGCTGAATGGTGTAATATATCTAGTTACTAAAATATTTATTTGTCTGTGTACTGAATATCAAGTTCCATTTATTTTGTTTCATTGCGAAATTAATTTTTACTATTATATATCGATGGCGTGTATTTTTTGATCCACCCCAAACTTATTTGAGCGTCCCTTTTAGGAAGATTGCATCAAGTGTGTTTTTCAAACGCTCAATAGATGGCGCTACCGTCCAAAAATTTTAAATTTTAAATTTTGAGCGTTTTAGAGTTTTTTCAATAAATTGACCTAGCTCAATCGTTTCAGGGGCCCAAAAAACCCCCAGGTACGAAATTTAAAAAGAATCCTTAGAGCAGTTTTCGAGATCGTTCGGACATACACACACACCCACAAACATTCCTTGTTTAATATAAGAGCGAATTAGTGGTGAAGTAACCACAGCAGGAAGTTTCTCAGAAAAAAAAGATAACTCTCTCTTTTATTATCTCTTTTATTATCTCTCGAACTCTTTTTTATTATCTGCCTTCTGTGGCCAAAAAAGAGTTCTTTTAAATGATGATGGAATGTCCTTATAATGGCAAAGCAATGGTTTTGCCTTGTTACAGAATCAAACTGATTTACCGATTGTTGCCTGACCGACTATTTGTTCTCTAACTCTTGCTTGACCACTAGAATGAAGATTTGGGAATTGTCCAATGATTTTCATGCATTTTTACTGTAAACTTTTTATTTCAGTATTTTAGCTTCAGTATTTTAGCTGTTACAAAAACTTGTTTTAATGCAAGCATTTGTGTAGTAATAAAAATTCCGACGGTTTCATATTGAAGCTCTCTCTTTCACTTGCACACTAAACTAGAGGTCTAGTCCAGTGTCTAGTGCTTTCTGAGAGTGGCTCTTCTCTAATAAAGGTTGTGCAACCCTACATGAGTGCATATGTAGTGAGCTAATAGTAAATCAGAAGTGCCGAATAACATGTATTAAATTTCGTAGTAATTTATGCTTATTCACGTCAGTTAACCCTTTGAGGCGCAATCCTTTCCAATGCTGAAAAAGGGGCAGACGTTGCCATCGCTCGACTTAAGTACCTGCAACATGGCAGACGATCGAAACGTTCATCGCGTGCCACAGATCTTGAGATCTTTTTTTTTTTTTTTTTTACGACAGCTGGCTGTGCCCGCGCACACAGACGGACAGGTACAGAGACGGACAGACGGACTGACAGACAAACCGAAATCATAACTTTTCAGCTTTCTTGAAAATTGTAAGAAACTAGTTAGAAATATTCCGCAATACAATACCTTATTCACTAGAGCGTGTAGCCGAATTTCCGTATTTAAAACCAGCAGAATGCTAATTTTATTCAAGACTAGCTCAAGTACCCTTTATTTGCAAGGGAAGCTTTCATTAAACTACTAATACAAATAAAAAAATGTCAGAAAAATAGTTTGATTCTATATTGTTCGACATATGTATCCAAAATAAGAAAATATTTTATTTAACGTTGTTTGAAACGTAGAAAACTGCGGGAAAATTACAAACATTCTGAGATCTAGACTGAAACTATATTTATGAAAGTATGTGTATAGAGTATTTAAATATACACATTTATACAGTAATAAATGTGTATATTTATGTATGTTTTCTAAATATATTTGCAAAATTTCAGGTCAAGCTGTTTATTCATCGATGCTTTTGACATGATTTGAGTGTATCCCTTGGATTTTTAATTTCCCATTCACACCTATTTGATGCCGACATCGCTTACCTTAAAAAAAGGATCTCCATGTAAGGCTCGTAAGACCCCGATATAAAAAAAAAAGAATGAATAAAGAATGTCTAGCACGTAGGCCAGATATATTGATGGGATGCCGAATGGCCAATGAGCAAGCGACCCTCTGCTGTTACGTCACTGGAGGTCGGCTGACCGATGTGACCTCACTTTTCTGTTGGTGCCGGTATTCTAAACTTTATTTCCACGTCCATTTTAAAAATAGTCACGTTAAGGTTTCCAGAATTAAAGAGATAAGTCGTAAAGAAATTCGTGGATTTTCCCTGTTCAGTTTCCTACGGATAAGTTAACGTTTTTAGAGCGAAATATTAAATTTTTGAAACCTATATCCTTGTTTTATTTTATTATTTTAATTCGTGAATTGCGTGAAAATATTTTTAAAATTTGTTATCGCTGTTTGCTTGGCACTTCGTGTATTTATTTATTTTTAAATTTAATTTTTTTTTTGGGGGGGGAGGGAGAGAGCGAAATTCAATTATCTGTGGGCTGGACAAGTTTGTGTACAATAATTTTTTCCCCGATTTATAAGCACTATAGTTTAGGTTTACCTCAGTTTTAGGGTTTCTGTGTAAAATATTGAAGTTTTCTGATATGTTTCTGTGAAGAATATTGAAGAATATTCCTGACACATCTGGCACACGCAGCCAGCTATGTCAGTGTCAGAAAACTTCTTCAGCTCTGTGGCGCCAGATGGGCTATTCGATCAACCGCCAGGTTGCTGATAGTTAGATGGATAGATGGCAAACGGCTGTACTTTTACAGCCTAGGGCAGTCTATCCAGTTGGTCTTCTATATTGTTGTCAAAATGCGTGCGCTTCAAAGGGTTAAGGTATAATGTTTGGAAAATTATTTAAGTACTGCTATGTGCTGTGCATAAAACACTGTAGGACCAATGTGCTTGAAATCGCAAGCGTTTTAACCCTTTGAGGCGCAACCCTTTCCCAATGCTGAAAAAGGGCATCCGTTGCCATCGCTTGACTTAACTACCAGCAAGATGGCGGGCGATCGAAACGTTCATCGTGTGCCACAGATCTAGAGACCCTTTTTTGACGGCCCGCACAGCTGTCGTCGAAAAAGGGTCTCTAGATCTATAGCACGCGATGAACGTTTCGATCGTCCGCCATCTTAATGGTAGTTAAGTCGAGCGATGTCAACGGATGCCCTTTTTTCAGCATTGGGCAATCTATCCAGCTGTTCTCGCATTCTTCCATCTTTCAGATGTCAGTGCTGTTAAAGTAATTGTGACAATTTTTTTACGGGAAATGACAAGTAAAGGATTCTAGTGGAGATATGTCACCCGCCACTATTTTTATAGAAATAAAATCAATTCTTCGTGACTGGCAAGAGTCAAAACGTCAGAGAGCGCAGTGTTCCCGCTCTGGGAACACCACTGCGTTAAAGGGTTTAATGTAGGGTTACATTCCTCCATAACTATCTTACACACTTTTTTTTTTCAACGTCCTTTTAAGTTATAATATCACTCCGTTAGAAAATCAGAAGAGTAAACCAACTGAGCTAACTAACTAGGTTTTCTTTTACGGCAGTCAGAAACCTGAAGTCGTGAATTAAAAGTTGCGTGGACCTGATAAATTCTTATCACTTCATTTGTGTTTAGTTCTAAATCACTCTTCGATATTACTTAGCTTGATATTTCCTGCGAGATTAAAATAAATAAGCTGTTTTTTTCTGCTAAAAAATGGAGGATTTTATGAATTATTTTTATCTTTAGACTTGAAAATAATCATTTAAATGTTTTAGCAATGTATTGGAAAAGTTAGATTATGATGTACTACAATAATATGAATTAAAACGCAATATACCATGTTAATAGATAGATTAAAACTGTTTCTTATATTCATTATTTATTTGGGTGCTTTACAACTAACTGAACGGTAAATAATCCAACTTTAATATAAAATTCAATGAATCCTTAAAGTAAATTCAGGCATGTTTGAGAGAGGTAAAACTGCAGACAGGCAGACGAGCAAAAATAAGTTGATCATCTAAACATTTATTTCATTGTTTAAAAAATAATAGATTTTTAGATAATGATCTTCGTTTAAAATGTCACCATTCTTCATTTTCTCCCTGAAGCGGTTTGACAGTAGTAGATTCAATGAAAAATTTTTGTTGACTCAACAATTTTTTTTTAATTCAACGAAATATTTTGCTAATTTAACAAAAAATTTGTTAAAACCAAGAAAAATATTTGGTTGAAATGGCGCCAACCAATTTTCTTTTTTAATTCCGTTAAATTTTGTTCAATTCAACAAAACACTTTTTCCGTATTTGCTAGAGAAAGCGAAAAGTACCGAGTAAAAATCTCACCGCTTGTTTCTCATTTCCTAAAAAAAAAGAAGTTGAAGGAGTTCCCTGAAACAGGAAACTGAGAGAAGAAGGGAGATTTCCTGGATTTTTGATCGAAAGATATGATGCATTTGAATTATTTTTTTGTGTGCAATTATACATATAAGTACGTAAGTGTTAATAATCTCTCCATTTTCTAATAATCTCTCCTTTTCCTATTTTGAAATGCAATATACAGAGTGTCCCGAAAAGTTGGTAACAAGCTTCAATTCTTTATCTGAGATAAGTGGGGACTGTAAACTGAAAAAAAAAAAGTTGAAAATAAGGTACGAAAAAAGACTACGCTAAGAAAAAAATCTCGATCATTTTCAAAAGTGGCAATACGACCCTCGTAAAAAATAAATCCCAGTTAGTTGATCGGGAGCTATGGATGAACTTGAATGTGAATGCTCAATGCTAGAGTGTAAAAAATTATTTTCTTTCGTAATTTCTGTATGATCCCTGAAATGCAATTATTCGTCGTGAGTTTTCCCTTCGAGACCCAATGAAAAGTGATTTAAGTCAGCACATATTCATCGTCATATCTCTGACACTTTTCAGAATATAATTCTCAAATTTTGTACATCATTTCACAACTGTATGGGTCACATTTTAATAATTAGGATTTTAATGTATTTATTGCAAGGGTCGTATACAAATTTAAAAAGTGTAACTTTTTGAAAACTAACGAGAATATATATATACATATATATATATACATATATATATATACATATATATACATACATACATATATATATATACATATATGTCATACAAGCGATCATTTAATTAAAAACATCTTTCACTTTTGGGGCATCTGGACTATAAATTGTAATTTCAAAACATGGTGCAATAGTTGTTGCCTAGGAGGGTCTAACTTGTCAATCATAAGGGTGTCTCGCCAGCAGGCACCTCCCATGTCTGCTAATTTAGCAAATGAGGATTTTGTTATGGTTTTGTAGACCAACTAGATGATGGACAGACAGAGCTGCCGCCTAGTGGACACTCTGTGAACTTATCTAACAAAACCAGGAGACATCTACCGCAGAGCAGCTCTTCCTGACTTCGAGAGATTTCCAAACTCCTCTGTATATAATTTGTAAATATGCCTCAATAAAATAATCCAGATGGACGTTGCCGTTTGTGCTGTTCCTAAACCACTCACGCACGACATATATATACATACATATATATATATATATATATACATACATACATACATACATACATACATACATACATACATACATACATCTTATAAATAAAAATGAAATTCTGTTTGTTTGTTTGTTTGTTTGTTTGTGGATTTGATTCGTATACAAATCCACAAAAATGGACCTATCGGCCTGAAATTTAGTACAGATATGTAAAATAATATAGAATAACTCATAGTCCACTTTAAAACTTTGAAAGTCCACCCGTTCCCGGAATTTAAGAGATTTTTTATGCTCTTCACGCAAAAATCTTTCCGTAATTGTAAACCCTGTAGTGAAAAAAGTGTGAAATACGGATCATGGTTGCCATGTGTGGCGATTTTGCCGAATAAAATGTCGTTCGTATACAAATCCACAAAAATGGACCTATCAGCCTGAAATTTTGCACAGCTATGTAAAATAATATAGAATAAATTATAGTCTACTTTAAAACTTTGAAAGTCCACCCGTTCCCGGAATTTAAGAGATTTTTTATGCTATTCACGCAAAAAGCTTTCCGTAATTGTAACCCCTGTAGTGAAAAAAGTGTGAAATAAGGATCGTGGTTGCCATGTGTGGCGATTTTGCCGAATAAAATGTTTTAAATTCTCAAAGTAAAAATAAAAGAATAATAATGATTTTTTTTTGTTAGTTTATATTCATAAGGTTATTTTTTTTTAATTATAATATCGTGTGCATGGGAAATCAGAGCAGGAATGTAATGCTTTACACGCAAAACTATACGAATTGAAGATTTCCGAGGCTAATAGGTAAATTATTTTAGTTTGGCGAAAAAATAAAATGGCTCAAATGCCGATTTTGTGAAAGTGAGTTCTAGCGCTTTGCACAGATTTCGGCTTGGCGCAATTTATTGAGAGCTTAAGGAAATAGATTTTTGAAAACAAGTGCAAAGGTTTTATTAGAATACAGCGTTAAATTTTAATGATCCGTGAAGAAATAATGCAGTTATTAAGGGATTTCAATTGATCTATCTCCAGAATTCTCGCCAAATGAGTACATTTATTTAAGTTGGGGGAATTCCGCCAAATTTCAGAAAATTGAAATCTTCTCATTTAGTACATCGGAGTAATGATGAATAAAACACGTTATAGTTGATAATTTTAAAAAATTCGGCTGTATTAAGGGATTCAACTTTTCAAATAAAGGCTTGCTTTACTTTTTCGCGGTCGAACCATTTCCCATATATTATTGCTGCTAAGTTAATGCTTCGAATGATTTCCTGAAAAAACGCTTGCAAAATGGCGTATGTTGGCACTTTGGCGAGGCTTAGATTTGAAACTGGATTTTACTTGAGACTGGGATATATAATGACACTGGTTATAGATAAAAATGAATGTTGGTATGAGTGTATGAGGTTGAAAATCTCCAGCACCGTTGAGCACCGTTGCACCATGAAATTTGGTTCACCTAAGTCTTTTATCATGGAGAAGCTTTTTATGCTATCCGTTTTCCTCTAACTTGCCACCAGGTGGCGCAGCAGAACGTCTAATTCTATTCCGTTTAGCCGTTTGCTATGCGAATATCGTCCAACCGATTTCGATGAAATTTGGTACACGCGAATATTAGAACACGGAGAATATTTTTCACTATCCATTTTGCTGTAACTTGCCGCTAAATGGCGCTGAAAAGCATCAACTTCTATACCGTTCGACCGAGCGGCATAAAAATTTTTATACTTACACATTTGAGCACGAAGAATATATTCTAACTGCGTTCCTTTTGATGTTACTCACCACTAGATGACACTGCAATGCATTATTATTTTATCTCGCCACTAGATGACGCTGCAGCAGGCCAAATTCTTGACCATTCAAACGGTCGCTATGAAAATCAGTATACATAGCTATTTGAACAATGAGAATATTTTGGCGTTATCCATTTTGCTATAACTCGCCACTTGACGGCGCTGTAGCAAATCATTACTTTATTGAACCACTAGATGGCCCTGCAGTGTATCACTTCTTGACTGTGCAAATGATCGCTATGAAAATAGGTATACATAGATATTTGAACACGGGGAAGAGTTTGGCGCTTTCCATTTTCCTATAACTTGCCACTAGATGTCGCGTCAACACATGAACTTCAGGACTGTCCAGCCGATAGTCATGAAAATTCGTATACATCGATATCTGAATGCGAAAAATATTTTCGCCGTATCCGTTTTGCTAAAACTCGCCACTAGATTGCGTTACGCCGCATGGCCTTCTGCACCGTACAAACGATTGCCTTGCAATTCGGTATGCATGATTATTGGACACAATATAACGCGATATCCACTTTACTATATCTGTTTATTACAATGAATAGTAATCACCACAAATCGTAATATCAAAAAGTCCATTCATTCCCGTGCGAAGAACGGGTACTTCAGCTAGTATATATATATATATATATATATATATATATACATATATATATACATATATATATATATATATATATATAGATATATAGATATATATATATACATACATATATATATATATGTTTGTAGTGTAATCTTTTCCCCTAATTTTGGACATTTTACTATATTACATTTCCCACAGATAAAAAATTCAATTATGCTACCACCTTTTTGGGGCACCCTGTTTATTTTCTATTTAGGTACAACGGCCCCTTTTTCAACAAAACAAACTGATAAGCTGATCGGTATTGGGTTTCAAAAGCTGTAAATTCGGGTAATGAAGCCGTAGTCTCAGGTTTAGTGTACTGTATTAGTGTATAATGAATGGCTCTGTCATTATCCGATAAAGTATGGTCAGGTAAACCCTTCCACAAGTCATCATAGTTACATGGAGCACCAATTAGGTGATCGAGCGTTGCAATCAAAATTAGTAGGTGCCGGTACTTAACTGATCTTCCTCATTTGGTGTGTGACATGCAAATTCTACCATTGAACAACGCCTCACGGCAGAATTTCGCCTGTAAAGACATTAATAAAGCGTGCCAAACCTTTATACGCTAATGAGGTGCTATGTCACATTTTGCACGTATCTTCTAAATGGACAATCATAAAATGCATCATATTTATGGATAATAAACACTTACATGATATTTTATAGCATATCTTAACAAAAAAAAAATAAATCCTAATAAACACATCGTTTATAAAACCTTTTCCAACGCACTTTTGTTGACGCATATACTACCGCTTAAAGCACAGTTTACCGGCTCGCTCCCATCGTTCCACGAGACGACAGCGATAGCCTTTCTTCAGCCATCGTTGCTTCCTAGCCTAGGTCTGTGAATGCTGGTACGCGAACTAAACCCATGTCGAGAAGCAACGATGGGCATAGAGTTGTAATTGCTTCTTTGCGTCGTAGCTCAGTGGTTAAGGCGTTGGACTCGTAATCGGAAGGTTGCGGGTTCGATACCGGCGTACCAATAAAGACCATCGCGTACATGCGGTGTATGTGCACGTTAAGTCCGTGGTTCCGAAAGTCTCTTAGGCGGTCGCTAGCACTTTCCGTGGGGTGTCAATATTCAGAAGTCCCCCACCTTCTGATGAGGATCAAAATTGTGGCGGGAAACTCCGGGAAGGACGTACATAGCTCTAAACAACACATTCAGTGACGTGAGCAGTCCTCTCCTGGCAAATAAATAAATAAATTGCTTCTTTTCAAAAAAGGGAAGCCAAACTGGTTAAGTCAAATAACCAGTTATATGTTTTAAATAATTTCCATTTATTTGTTTTAGATAATTCCCATTAAAACCTTATCATAAGAGAGCCAGTTTACCTGATACTGTAAAATAAATAGGTTATAGTACTTGAAAAAAAAAAAAAAACTAATCATTCTAAAAATGTCTTCTTTGTTTTAAAAGATAAATATATGTATCGAATATATCATCATCATTTATTAAAATTTCATTTATATTTATATATTAGGGTTATTTAATTTTTTATAAAATTTCGTATTTCACGCTATTTTATTTGTCCTGCGAAATCCAAATATTAAATGATCTATGAGATATATGAAAATTGCCTTGCCTTAGAACGTTTGAAACAAGAGTTAAGGTTTAACTTGCACCTACACTGTTAATAAAAATAGAAACATGTTTCACCAAAAAATTATGCTTAATTAGCCGTAATCATTCTACAGAGAAACGTTGAACCATGATTTTTTGTTTAAACTCATGAAGCCAAAGCAGGGTAAAACCTTTCCATATAGAAAGGTTGCAGCTATTAAATAATAAAATTCTTTATAATAAAATATAGAGCTATTTCTAATTACCATGTGACGCTTCAGTCAGAATTTGCTAATAGCAGGGTTGAAAAAAGTTTACAGAAATGATTAGATATTTCTCTTGTCAGTACACCAATTAGAAAATCAATTTTTTAAATAATTCGTCAACAGGGGGAAACAAAAATTCCCCCATCTGTTTACGTTTTTTACCGTTTTCTTCCCGAATCCCTTCGATTAACCCTTTGACGATGTCGTTGCGTTGTAAAACCAGTTTATTTCAATGCTTTCAGGGCTAGTTGCACAAAAAGTATGGTTAAATGGTCCCAATGCTGAAAAAATGCAGCCGTTGCCATAGATTCATTTAACTATCAACAACATGGTGGTCGATTGAATAGTCCATCTGGCGCCAGAGAGCTAAGAAAGTTTTATGACATAGCTGTCTTTGCGACCGCTCAGCCAGCCGTGTTAGAAAACTTCTTTAGCTTTGTGGCACCGGATGGGATGTTTGATTAACCGCCATATTGTTGGTAGTTAAATGGATAGATGGCAACGGCTGCACTTTTTCAGCGTTGGGCAGTTTATCCAGTTGGTCTACTGTATTGCTGTGAAAGTGCTTGCGCTTCCAAAATTAACAAACAATCAAAGCGTTTTCTTTTTCAGTGCAAATTACAAGAAACACTAAAAAGTATCAAGACCACTCCTCCCCTTGTAATGTAAACTAATTTTCTACATTCCAATTACACATGAGGGAGGAGTATTTTTTTTAAAGACTGGTTTACTTCATTAAGCGAGACATTAAACTGTTGTATCATTAGAGGCTCCTGCATAACAGATTACGAGCGAGCGAAAAATAAATTACATCAATAAAGTTCACTTCCGAATAACACGTTCATTAATAACCGTTATGAATTAAACTGCTTTATCATGCTCCGTTTAATCGAATTACTTTACATATTTCCGAAGACTAATTAAAGCGTATAGCTGGTCGCTTGGAATCGTACAATCTGTACAGTTTTGGCGGGGCGGGAGGTGGTGTCCTGGAAACTTTTGCACAAAGATTGATCACTGGCCCTTCGCAACAGCTTGGAGGTTCAGGTCAACTCTATTCTTAATGAGTTTTACGTACAAATTCTTATGAGGAATGTACATTTAATCACTTATTATACATGAAAATTTGAGTAATTTTCAAAGTAGGTATGTCATGTATTCACTTGTAATGATCGTTAGAGAATTTAAGATGTATGGTCTTTAACCATACGAAAAAAAAATGTGTTTTGTAACTTTATTATTATTTTTATAAGCACTTATCCGTTTGCTTATTTATTTATTTTTGATCCGTGAATTTACCCAAGGCAGATGTGCGTTGCCAGAAACTTAGTCGCAACAGTGGCCGAGAAATGTAAGATGGAAGTTGCCTGGTTAAAACCCAGGTCACATCCCTCGACTTTACCGATCAGAGTTTTCCGTGGTTTTCTCCGAAACTTAGAGTGAATTGGGTTAAGATCCCTTAGAAAGACCCCCATCGAGGGCATCCCCCTTGGCCTAGATCCCTAGTGTAGGTAATCGGCCGTAATCCCACAAAAAAGCAGAAACTTTTAGCTAAATGGGAGTTATAAAATTGTTAAACATAAGTAAAATTAAAAAAAATAAAAAATTCTAACTTTTTAGTTCCCTTTTCTCTTAATTGCTTGACTATTTATTTATTTATTTTTGAACCATAAATTTACCTAATTGGGGTGTGTGCTGAGGGGGGGGGGATATCAAATAATATCATAGCATGAGTAAGTGAGATTCCTGAATTATTTTTAAGCGCCTGAAACAGTAGCGTTGCAATTGACTGAGTTTGGGAAGGGAGGTGGGGTGCTCAGTATGTTTAGATCGATTCTGGAACAAAAAAGACACTATATTGTGCTGATTTGTAGTAATTTTCTCCCTTCCTCCAAGAGTACGGTGGCCTTGAGCCCCCCCCCTTTCCTACGCCACTGGCCTGAAACCTCGAATTAACTAATGCGAAATTTTAGACACATATTATATGGGGTTGATATGTCTCTAATCTATTCTACAGTCAGTTAATAACAATACGTAAAATAATAAATCAGGAAATGAATTATAATCTTATAACACACGAACGAAAATTTTCATTGATTCTTTAACTACTCGCGTGATTGTAAAGAAATTACCGAAGTATAAAGTGGTTTCAGTTATTCATTTAATAATTTAATATTCAACGGAATTATATTTCCTAATTAATGTACTGATTGGTTGTTTTAATGGTGTGAATAGAAAAACTAATGTAAAACATTTTCCAGAGCAGAATTTTTGAAAAATAGAGCAAATGTTGAAAATAAATGGGATCCGCTAAGAACAACTCTTTAAAAAATTAAAATGGATACAGTATGAGCTTCCCCGTGTTAAAAAAGATTTAAAAAAGTTGAAATATTTAGAACTGTATTACAAAAAAAAATTAAATCATCGTAAGAAATAATATCCGTGAAATGACATCTTTTCGATAATCATTCGTTTCAGTTTTACTTTTAAATAGAATACAATACTGGAGAGCATATTGAAATCACCATGAAATATTAAAATATATCTACTTTACTGAATATGATACCAGCGTATGCCCGCGTACAAAATTTAGATACCTTTTATCGTTATTAGCATTATTTGGCATCTTTTATTTTTAATTTCCCTTTTAGCTGTTTCAATTTTTCCCTGAAAAATGTTTTGATACTTTCAAATGCTGTTTCATTTTTGTCTTATGAAACAGCTTATCTACTTTATTTATTTATTTTTTTACTTCCGCTCTAGAAGAGAATTTCTAAACAGTACATAATATTTTTTAAGCGTTTACATCATTTTCTTTAAAAAGTATTTCCTTTCATCTAAATATTCTATTTCAGCTGATGTATTTATTTTACTATTTGCTTCCTTTTAAATCTTTTTTGGTTTCAATACCGGAAATGTTAAGAAATTTCTCACTGTCCTTGTATTATAATTTACGTTAAAATTCATGCATTTTAGTTTCTTAACCACTCATTAAACATTCACAATCCTTTTGTATGAGAAATTGAAGCAATCGAGAACTTCATAATATTTTTCTTTCTTTTTATCATTCTCAAGATGAATCCTCCTTCAATTACATTTTTCTAATGGTTGAAAAAATACTATCATCTGCCCCAGTTAATTAAAAAATAACATTCAGTGCCAACGGTGCAATTTTCAAAAAAGTTCATAAACAATATTAGAAAAAGAAGATTTTTTTAATCGTAATCTTCTTTAAATCTCGTGGTTATTAGAAACATGTAAATAAAATTTTTAAAAAATTTAAAAATTTTTTATCACCCCCTGCGAATCTTAGCAAAAAATAAAGTTATTAAAATGCTTTCACCCAACATAAGTTGTGGTGATGACATGTGGAAGTGTTGGATTGTAAGGAAGTATAATTCTACTTGTGTGAACCATCAGGTTTAGTATGGTCACACCTATATTTTCAAACACATTTGCATTTCCGTGTCCAGTATTACGTTCTCAAATCATCTCTGAATGACCCTCAGAAGTGACTGGTTTCCTTTGGTTATGCCCAAGCTCAATATAATAAAGATTTTTTAAAGTGTCACTCTTAAAAATAAAAATAAAAAAAATCCGCGCTTTTGACTTTGTGCAATTTTAATATAAAAATAATAAATCTAGTTAAAAGTAATTGCGATTAGACGAATTAACTCCCCAGCAAACACACACAGGTTCTCTGAACGTCTATTAACGTTCAGAAAACGTCTTCTGAACGTTAATAGACGTTCAGAGAACCTGTGTGTGTTTGCTGGGTCCTCTCTAGATTGTACTTTGAAGATTTTGGAAGCTGGAAACTCGAAAAATAATTTTTGAAATAGTTTAACTTTAATTAACAATGAAATATAGATGTATTGCCCTGATAACTAGAGGTCCGTAAACAAAAATTTTACATATCACCTATCCAGAAAAGTATTAGTTTCTTGTGAACTTTTTCAGCTGGAAGTTCATACGGCATTACGAGGGTTGATCGAAAAGTAATATTACAAACCTGTAGTAAACCGCGTATACACGATGTCCCATAATTATTTGTACAAAATTTAAGGTGAGATAGGGCACATAATAAGGAATCAGAATCATACAGCATTGTGGTATCAAAAACGCTGTTTTCACTTACATGCTAATAATCACCCATGGAAAATTATCGAAGTGATCGTCTAATTTCTGAACCAAACATTTCACCGATGAAATGAAATGAAATTTTTATACTATCAATTTTGGTCACGTGTTTTTCGTGAATGATACATTAGTTTTCGACGAACAATGGTCCGGAAGTTTACTGTTATTTCAGCACTTGTCGAAAAGTGATTTTTAACAGTTTCATGAAGACTGCGTTTCCGCCCCCTTTATGTGATTGGTATTCCTTATTATGTGTCCTATCTTCCCTTAAATCATTCATTCCTCTACCAATAGTTATGGCACATTCCGTAATTCATTTCATACAACTTAGCTTAGCTAACTGATAGCACATAAAGTAAGTTACTGTCTGTCATAGTCACGATTTCGATTTAGACATCTTTCGCTTCGTGGGATGAGCATTAATATTCCCCACTGGGATAAATTTCATCCGTGCATGTTCAGTCGCGTTGTCGCGAAGATTTTCGCCTCCTTGTCTAACGCGAACAGTCCGCTTCTAAGGTGCTCTTTCATATGAGAAAAGGGACGAAAGTCGCTCGGAGCTATGTCAGGGCTGTAAGGAGGGTCGGAGAGCGGTCGGCGATGTCCAAGCAATAAGTACTGCTTCTAACAGCGTGGTGGCTTTCTTTGCTGTTTCAGGTCTCAGATGAGGTGTGGCTGACTGATCGCTCCTCCGGGGAAGAGAGGAAACATTTCGGAACAACGTGGCTGAAAAGGCAAATACCTTTTTTTTTTTTTTTTTTTTTTTTTTTTTTTTTAAACCAAGCTGGGATATTTAGAATCACCCACCCAAACCGAAAAATGCTTAAACCGATATGAGAACATGTCAAAAAAAAAAAAAACTAATGTATGTACTATCAATTGAGTATGTTGGTTCTGTGAAATAAAATATACAAGTTTCCCTACAGGCTTTGCAGCCTTACTTTTTAATCAACACTCGTATATCTTCTGAATTAGAGAACCTTCTGAACCATTTAAAAAACTAATTACATTCAGAGCTCAATAAATTATCAGCTGGAAAACCTACTAATACTAAGACTTAAATAGATCTAAATCTAACTCAAATATGTATTTTTATTTCAAAGTTTTAGTTTTATATCAAATTTCCTAAATTTTACTGAAAACACTTTTCCATTCAATTCACTCCGTTTCAACAAACTTTGGAATTTTCAGCAGCCAACAGTACATTAAAAACTACTCTCAATCTGAAAAAAAAACTAGTTATGTGTACAACTTGAAAACTTGGATATTTAAAAAAATATAATAAAGTTTCTTTCTTTTGCTTTTCTTGAGTGCGTATTACTAAATTTATGTATAATAGCTGTGTCATCATTGTTTAAAAACTTTATTTAATATGCTTAAATGTTTCAAAATTTATTTGCATTTGTACAGGTATCGAGTTGGATTTTTAAAATTAATTTATATTTATTTTCTCCTCGTTATAGGTAAATTGCATTTCTCACACATTGATTTCTATCATTAAACAATGAGTGATTACACTATTGCAAGTCAATTAACAAAGACATCAGAAAATGTATAATCATTATCAATATATTAGGTTATTTTAATCGGAAAAAAATAATGCCCTTTTTCTAAATTAAAAAAATATTCTGATTTTAGTTGTGCACAACACTTTTAACCAAGTGTCCGATCGTGTTTTCTAATTTGTGAGCTCCGTTAAATTATTGGTTCGTCAATTTATAACTAAAGCAATCAAGTTAATCATATCTAATGATGAAACATTTTTGACACGTTTTATTTAAATCATGACGAAATTTTGGAGATGTAGAGTGAATGTTCTATTTGTGCTGATATCATTTAATGTGCAAGGCTGTAGTAAAAGTAATTCTGTGATTTTGTTTCCAAATGTTCTATGTCACTGAAAATGGTAGACGGCCGAAGTGTGAAGGTCCCGGGTTCGGGCCCCATCGCGCGGCTGTCGATCTAACGGTCTGGAGTTTTGGTAGGTTTTCTCCAGATGTAACGTGAATATGCGTTAGAACCCCTTAGAAAGTCCTCCTACCAAGGCACCCCCATTCTTGGCAGATCACCCTAGCGTAGTGTTGCCATAATCTCACAAAGCAATCAATCAACCAAATGTTCAACAAATTTATTTACTGCTTTCTTCCGCCTTTTTTACTCCCTGGTACGAAGCATACGGAAGCAATGTGATCGCGAAAAATGTCGGTTGCCAGACTTCGACGAAAAGACCGATTTTGAGTACCTCTAAATTTACTTTTAAGAATTTTACCCTGAGTGAAAACTGTTATTAGTTCGAAAGTTTTAAAGTTGATGGTCATCAGTTATGCAGGATTAACACAAATGAATGAGCGAATATTTTAGAAACCAGATCACATATCACAATAAGTGGCACTCGAAATTACAGAAAAATATACCAAAGTTTTTTTAGGCCACCATCATTCAATAGACGTAATGTTCGAGTATGGGATACTTATGAAATTGTGCAGTTGCAAAAAGACTCCCCAAAAGTGAATATTTTTTTGTGTTTTGTCTCAACAAAATTTGTATGTGTGGGACCTTCTGCTGAAGAAATGGTAATCGGTACATGGACATGTTGCTGATTTGGTTATTTCCACAGTTACTCTTGTGGCATAACACAAAAAATATTTACTTTTGGCGAATCTCTTTGCAACTGTAGATCTTCACACGGAGGGTTTCACTTCCTTATGCTCTGTTATATTACATCTATTGATTGACGGCAGAAAGGAACTTGGTATATTTTTCTTTAATTTCTTGTATCACTTATTGAAGTATGTGTAACAGTTCGGAAAATCCCATCATGCATTTAATCGTTCAAAGTAAAGGGCATTTTCATGGCAACGCCGTTAAGATGAACTGGTGTACCATAATTCAGAATGTTGTCC
Source organism: Cheiracanthium punctorium (assembly GCA_038373885.1). Taxonomy (NCBI): domain Eukaryota; kingdom Metazoa; phylum Arthropoda; class Arachnida; order Araneae; family Cheiracanthiidae; genus Cheiracanthium; species Cheiracanthium punctorium. The sequence continues at coordinate 1,089,440 of JAWZYV010018464.1, read as the reverse complement.
CCCATGATTCATGTAACTACCATTGTTCTGACGCCGGTAATAAATAGAAGGCCAAGTTTGGGTTCTCCGAAACTCTCCAAATTCTCAATATTCTCCTTGGGTCATTTGTTCCGCTTAACCCTGAGACGATGTTCTTGATTTACGACGTTTCTGTGCTTACAGATGACGCTGGGACAGTAATTGATGGATCTTCACTCATGTTCTGAAGTTTGTCCTCTTTTCATTTGTAACTCCTGTTAACTATGCACATGATTTAATGAAGGTGAACGTAAATTGTTTCTTCCGTGAATTTAATTTACGTAGTGCTCTAGCGATGGAAATAAGTTAATGATTTCTTTCACGTTGTAGAGAGACCATAACGCAGTTATTTGTAATTTTACCCAGTGCTTTAGCAATAGTAATAAGGGATTTTTTTGGGCGTAGAAGAGAAAGCATGCTGAATGCAGTTATGGGTTTTTGCCCGTAAATACTGAGCTCATTGTACAGATTCTTCTGTGGAAAAGTAATTGCGTACTTAATTTAACACTGTCTATAACCATCGATGTAAATTATTTCTTCTGTGTGGGTAATTTTGAGTAGTGTTTCAACAATGAAAATATGTGGATTTTTTATGGGATGGGTGGGTTACGCTGACGAGAAAGCATGGTAAACGCAATTAGTGGTTTAAATTTGAGGGCTATGGCAAGCCTACATGAGGAGAATCTGCCTGCGGTGGAGGACTATTTTAAGGGCTTCTGACACTTATTGAAGTTGCATGTGGAGAAAACAGCCCAAAACTCCAGAACGTTAGCTCGACAGTCGCGCAACAGGCCCGAACCCTGGACCTAGACACTTCAACCATCTACCATGTTCTGTTCAGTGTCTTATCCAATATGCCATGGTGGGGACCACGCAGTTATTGTTTTTTTTTTTTTTTTTTTTTTTTTTTAAATACCGCATGCATTGGGCTGGTTTTACTGTGGAAAGGTAATTAACGCGCTTAATTTTTTAACAATATCCAACCATAAATGAAGCACAGCAAGACCAAGAAGAAATTCATTTTATTTTAGCACTGACGATGTCATGTGATAGTCTGTAAAAATCAGTTTGTTTGATGCGTAACGTGTATGCCAACGTTATGTTCTTTCTGTTTATTACTATCATAAAATTGCATTTATATAGTTATTTAGTTATTTTATGAGAAAACTGGTTTCGACTTAAGTTTTTCTAATACTTTGACTCCATGCCAAAAACGTCACTTTTGGGAATAAAAAATACAAAATTGCAGTACAGATAAAAACTATTTATACTACTTTCATAACTATGTTGCTTTCTCGCATAAAAAAAGACAATAAATTTTGCGATACTGATTTAAGAAACTGCTTATGCATTTTAACAAGAACCTGAGTAAAAAAGAAAATCTAAATGAAAACCTGGTGTAATCACCTGAAATCTGCAGTTTAAAACATAAATAAAGAAATAAAGAGTCTTGTTATTTCCGTATCGAGAACAGTATGGTGACATTTTTACATCTTAAAGCACTTTCATTCAAGTATTTGTTAAAGAAAAACAGCAAACGCAGTTTTTTTTTAATCATAGATAGAAAATAAAACGAATTTTTTCTTAATGCTTCCGCAGCTTGAAAAGGTTCCTGCACAAAAAATCTAAACAGAAGAAAGACAAATTTACACATGGGTTCTCTAAAAATTTGTTTTATTTAAAAACAGCGCTACGAGCGCCCTTCAAATCCAACACCAGAAAGAACAATGGAAAAATTTTAACAGAATGAACTGAAATGGAGCGGAGTTTTTCTGTTTCCTTCCTCTGTTTAAGAACTTAGAAAGTAAATTTGGTTTGCCTATTGATTCGAAGGAGATTCTTTTCTTTTTTCGAAGAAGCCTCATCGGCAAATTCCTGCGCTGACTGCATATTTTTCAAAACTGTCTCTTCTGCATCTTTATTCTCTTTTGTGAGTGTGTGTGTGTGGGTGTGTGTGCGTGCGTGCACGCGCGCGTATGTTGTAAGATTGTGTTGTTGTTGCTATTTCTGATGCCCCTGACAATCGCAAGCGGCGGTGCCAGATCCCCCCCCCCTCCCCGCAGGTAGGTGATGAGTAGAGGGGTAGTGCCTGACATTTTTATTGCTCCAGTGGGAGAAAGTACGATATAGCCAGTGGTCCCCTAATTTTGAACCAATTCCAGAGGCGGGACTAACCCCTGAAAACGGCACCCCCAGAGGTATCGTTTAACAACTTGGAGGACATTGGAGCCACGACAGATTTTAAGTACACCAGCTCCCATTAGCGCACACGGTCCCACAGTTGTCGAGGCAAGAGAAAGTTGACCCTCCCAAGCACTGGCCAAGCTTCACTTGCCGTGTTCTAATGGGAACGAAGTTTAGTGCCCAGACCACTGCGGGACTGTAAGATTGTAATCGACAGAGATGGGTTACTATTAAGGCACCGAACTCGTAACCGAAAGGTTGCGGGTACGATTCCGCCGTACCACTAAAGACGACCGTGTACATGCAGTGTACGTGCACGTTCAATCCGTGGTTCCGATAGTCATCTCGGCGGTCGCTAGCAGATTCTGCACGCTTAATTCAAACGAGCGAAATTCGATCAGTCGGAGCGAATTTTCGATTCTTCCCGTACTTGAAAGTGCACTTCTCCTTTAGGAGCGTTTTTCGATCACTGAGTGGAGCGGAATATTCGGGGCAAACGTTATCAGTAGTTTGGTAAACAGGAAGCGGGGCGTGGATTTCTCGAAAAAAGAGTACTTAAGGAGCATTTTTGTGTTAATACTGTGGGTTTCGATGCAAAAAGATCGAAACCGACAATTTTTCCTTTCACTCCCTCTTTGATTGTTATTTTCGCTCCTTTGAATTAAGCGAGTGAGAAGGGCCAGTATTCAGAAGTCCCCCACCATCTGATGAGAATCCAAATTGTGGCGGAAAACTTCGAGGACACATGTAGCTCTGTATGACACATTCAGTGCCGTGAGCTGTCCACTCCTTACAAATAAACAAACAACCTCTTCGCTCCCATCATTTTGAAAGACGCAACAGAGAAGTCTGTCTTTTTTGACCGATGTTGCTTGCAGGAATGGTTCTTTAAACGCTCTGTCGGTACCCAGCGACAGCGCAAATGTCGGTCAAAGAAAGAGATTCCTCTCCGTTGCCCGCGTATTTAAATGATGAGAGCGAACAGGATAAACATGGGTTCAGAAAGGGGTATAAGTGGGCTCAGGGGCAGTGTGATGCTCCCTCCCCCTCCGCTTAAATCCTCCACTGCAGGAGTCTTATCTAGTAGCAAAATTAGTGTTTGTCACATTCTGCCACGATATCCCAGTGCTGACATTTTTATACGTATTTACTCAATACTGCGTACACATTCAAAATACTTTCAATATGATGCCAATTTGAATCTAACATCTTAAATGCATTAAAAATATTTTCACATCAAAACTAACAAGGCGCAATATTGGTTTGGTTTGTTTTGGTTTGTGTGATTATGGCAACGCTACTCTAGGGCGATCTGCCACGCAATATTGTAAATCAATGTGTTTTTTTTTTCATTGTTAACTTACAATATAATTACTCAAACTTTTTAGTTTATAACTTACTTAGTGTTATAATCTGTGCCAGAGTATTCTGAGTAGAGTAAATATCACACTATTTTAGTGCAGCACTGTGACCCTTTATCGTTCTCTTACAAGAGTTGCTCTGCTTGACTGAATGATGTCGAATATGCATTAAAAAAAGATCTATATTGGACGTTCCAAAATTAATTAGAAAATGTATATGAAGATAGACTCTCTCTAAAAGAGTGATCTATATTTAATATATCGTATTTATTTTTCAGGTATGTTTTTCTCATTTATTACCGCTAAGCTGCCTGACGAAGAAGCATTCTTGTGAACACGGGAAATGTAATGTAGGTTTTTTTTTTGTTTTTTTGTTTTTAATAGATGTGATTCAGATAATTTTATGCTTGATAAATATTTCATGTACTATTCCCCGTATGCTCGTTTATGTATTTAAGAAATGAATATTGCCTCTTACATGAAAAATAATATTTTAAACATCGCTCATCAGCGTGCTTACTAATTAAAATCCGTGATTGAAAGTTGCGTATTTTAACTGTGGTCTTTAGTTATATTTATACTGTAAATATAAAATTTCATATGCTCATTTTCCCATCCATATTTCACAATCTAACATGAAAATTTAAACCCTCAACAAAGCAATTATTTTTCAGTCAAAATATTGAATTCAAATAGCTGATTCAGAAAATGTCTCTTTCGCGTTTTTATCGTTTAGATATTTTTCCACAATTTTTCAAGTAACTAATTTTTAGTGTAATAAATATTACATGGATATGCGTTGTAGTATATGATAAATGTATTATTAAAATAACTTTTTACATGACATTATCACCAAATTTTACTAAATTACGGTAAATTTTCATTCTTCTTTTCAATTAAGAACCTAAAGGTTAAGTGATTCAGATCAAATGCACAAATTTATTCTATAATTTACTTCTATTAACTGCACATACATGGGTAGAAAATTAATGCTCATGAAACATTTTTGGCAGATAAAAGTCTGAAAAAAATGATAATTGAGAAAATAAGTTTTACATTTCTCGCATCCCACCACTTTTGACTATTTAAATATTTTTACAGTATTCTGAAGACTTACAATTATGCAAAATGAATGTGAGAGAGTAATGTTAAAACTATAAGTTAGGGACAAAAATAAAAAAAGGAAATAATAAAAAATAAAATAATATAATATAATTTTTTTAGTCGATTTCAGCTGCTTTCCTCGTCCAGCATCATCTTAAAAAAAGTTAGTTTTAATATATCAAAAATTTCAGTTGTTCTGAAATATTCAAAAGTTCTCACTTATTCGAAAGAACAGAACAAATCAAATTATAAAAGTAGAGACTGCATGTGCTTAGCTCATGTTTAATATTTAATAAACAGAATGTTTACTCATAATTCAGCATAACATCTACTTATTTTGATAGAAGTGTTTTCTTCGTTTTGACATTACCTATTACTGGGAGTATTTAGCTTTGGGAATTAACAATAAAAATATATATGTTCTGAAACATGAATAATAATTATTTTTCAAAATATGCAGTTATTACTTTTCTATAAAACATGAGAAAGTTATTTCATTAAAATTAATCATATGTAGCGTGATAAATTGGCATCTTTAGGTCTAGCAGCTAAGCGTCAAATGCGTTAGTTGGTAAGACGAAATTATTTTTGTGAAAAATTACTGTCAACAAAGTTTGCTCTCGACGTTTTTCGCACCCTTGTTTCTTGTAAATCCTTGCAAACCCCCTTGATTTATGTTAGGATTTTTATGCTTAGCGCACGACGCTCTTAGTGAGCCATTTATGCAATAATAACAATTCGTTTTTGTATGGAGATTCCGCTCCTTTGGACCTAACTGCAATTTTTTATATTTTTTAAAAAGATAAATGAGCTGTCACAGTGCTGTATGAAAAATACCATTTAGTGTCACAGTCATTCCTACTTTTACACAAAGGCAACAATTACAAAAGCATACAGACTAAGTGTTTTAAGGGGGGAGGAGGGGAGGGGTTCCGAGAGGTGAGCCGGATTTTATGCAACAATGCGCTTGGCAGTTGCCCAAACTCAGGAGCTCTTTTCAAAAATTACGAAAGCGACAAGAAGTAGCAGGGCTATGACTGTGCATTTATTTAAATTGTCATTCCGGTGTCTTTTATTTAGGAAAAGTCAGCAGAGGGTGTTTCATTCATTGCCAAGTTATGAAAGAGGGGTTATTTAGGGAGAGAGAATATACTATTCGATAACGCACTTAACCCTTTGAAGCGCAACCAACTATTTTCACTTCAATGTAGAAGACCAACTAGATAGACTGCCCAACGCTGAAAATGTGCAGCCGTTGCACAGATGCTTTTAACTACCAACAACAGGGCGGTCGACCGAAAAGCCGATCTGGCGCCGCAGAGTTAAAGAACTTTTCTGATACAAATGGCTGCACGGCCGCACAGCCAGCTGTGTTGTGTCGGAAAATTTCTTTAACTCTGTGGCGCTACATCGGCTATTTGATCGACCGAAATGTTGTTGGCAGTTAAATGGATCGGTGGCAACGGCTGCAATTTTTCAGCGTTGGGACCATTTAACTATATTTTTTGCTACTACCAGTGAAAGCTTTGAAATAGGGTGCTTTCACGGTACGACCACCTAACGTCAAAATGTTAATAGAAGTGATTCGGGGGAAAAAACTGGAGAGGAATTTATTAAATGCTTACATTTTTCTTTAGTTAACAGTTTATCTTACAGCAATTTCGTCAAAAACAGTAGGATATTTTATAAAAAATTTAATAAAATGTTACTTAAAAAATATAGAATTAAATTTTGAAAAACGTAATGTGTTATTCCAGGTAGTAATAAAAACTTATCTCCACAGAATTACACGAAATTAACACTTAATCATCTAAGTTTTGGAGGCAAAGAATTCCAGGCGTTACTCTGCTCGAACCTAGCTTTGGCCATTGTAAGCGTCTTTAATTTAAAAAAGAAGTATCTTCGTAGGATGTAGTGCAACATAAAAATTATTTGTTAAGTAAATCTATAATTTCTTAGGAAAACTTCTTTTCTACAATAACACAAATTACAGCTTTAATGTAATACGTCTACAGAAACTTATAAGTAATATTTTTTATGGATTTTTTAATTACAATTTACAATGCTCTAGAATGTCGACTACATGAAATTAATACTATTCTAAATCTATACTTGTTGTCTATAACTATTTTTCACGCTACGCTAAAATGTACTTTTGATCTGGAATAGTTGAAGCTTTGTGTGTGTTTAGAAGAAACTCTCAATCCCAAAATATGTTTTTAACTCACTTTGCGCATCTTTACTTTTCCCTCTACTTCCTGCTTAAATCCCTTTGTTAGTGATTTATTCAAAAATTTTCTTTTTCTATTCTCAGGGCATGACATTTCTGGGAATCATACAAGTTAAAAAGTGTTTTGTTGAATTTAACAAAAATTTGACAAAACGCTTTCCATTTTGACAAAACGTTTTTGTTAAAAACGCAGAACAAATGAAATTTCAAATCGCTTGACAGTCAATTCACGCATGTGTCAAGGATATGCGCAGGAGTGTGAAAGACAGCTGGACCCGCCCTAAGGAGAAAATTTTTAATTCTTATTTACGGAGAAAGATATAAGAGCTAAGGAAGGATCTGCAATGTCTGCTAATACATTTAAAAATGGATTATATCATACACATCAAACACAAAAATTAATTGGGTTTTTCCTCAGTTTATTGGAAATTTCAATGGTAAGCCTAATTAGTTTATCTATTTATAAAAATTTAAATTTTTATTTTACTGTTTTTATAAGTTTCTACCGTTTAAGCTTAAAACTACTGAATGTCTGTTAGACTTAGTTAAAATAATCAGAATAACTTTTCAGCAATTTATCGGGCCGCGAAATATCTAAGGATGTAAAAATGTTAATATATGTATAGGCTCGTTTAAGATAATTTGTGGAAATCGTGACTATAGATTTAGCTGACAGTGTCCGGCATTATGTATTAAAACACAAGAAAATATATTTCGAAAATATTTTTGTGGTTTAAGTTTTAAAGTGGAACACACATTTTTAAAATCCATATTGGTTTTATGTAGCAAACAGTTTAATTCGTATATCACGCCAGAAAGAAAATCATAAACATTTACCACTCATCTTTTTTATATTCTTTCTAAGGAAAAATACATTCATATTCCAATACTTATTGTTCGAAACCTTCTTTCAATGAAAGCGACGAGAAGTAGCTGGGGTTTGACTGGTCGTTTATTTAACCCTTTGAAGGGCAAACATTTTCACACCAATACAGAAGACCAACTGGATAGATTTCCCACAGCGAGTTTTCTGCAATTAGCTCTATGGAGCCAGATGGCTTATTCGATCGACCGCCATTTTGTTGGTAGTTAAATGGATCGGTGGCAATGGTTGCACTTTTTCAGCCTTGGGACCATTTAACCATATTTTTTTCTGCGACCGGCAGTGAAAACGCTGAAATAAGGTTGATTTCATTCCACGACCGACGCGCGTCAAAGAGTCAAACTGTCATTCCGGTGTCTTCCATATAGGAAAACTCAGCGGTGGGTGTTTATGGAAGAGGAGTGATTTAAGGAAAAAATATTCCGTTCAAAAAGATCTTCAATGACAATGTTTCGTGTGAAAAAGAGAAAAGACTACTTATTTCAAAAAGTAAAATGAAATTTCAAAATATAATGCATTACGCTAGGTAGTATGAAATCTCATCTACATCGAATAACTTGAATGACGTTGCTGAGACTGAGTTAAGGTTTATGCTAAGCTTAACCCAAGCGTAAATAGTGAGATAAGTAATACAGGCACTGACATAGAGAGAAAAAAAGTTCGGGTAGGGCTCAAGAGGCGGTATAGGTAGGATTTCTCATGAAAATGCTTGACTAATAATATCGATAAGCAAATTTAAAATTTCGGGGAACGGGGGCCGCCGGCTACGCCTCTGAAGACAGAGTTTTGGTAGAAAATTATTTTTAAAAAGAAACGTAAATTTCATTACAGATTATGAGATATATGTATACTTAGGTAATGCAGGGTCGGGTGGGGCAAATAAAAGTGGCCGGGACGAGTGTATATGATTGGACGTGTCAGCATTAACTGAGGAGGAAAAAAAACCTACATTTACTTCCAACAGGACGAAGCAATTACTCATACAGCCCACCGAACCATGGATCACATGATATAGTTGTTAGCAGAGATCAGTCTGGTCCCTGGTCTCTGCCCTAGCTGACCATCCAGGTCAAATGATCTGTCTGTGTGCGATTATTTTTTGTGGGGAATCCTCAAGTCAAAGGTGTATTGCGACAACCCTCATAGTCTTCAAGAACTATATCATAACATTTCTAGTGAGATTGCCGCAAATCCAGCAATCCACCTTCGATCTGCCTTCAGCAGTTTGATGATCAGGGACCAAAAGTGCCAAGAGATAAATCATGGTCATTTTCAACATCCGCTATAGGCATGTTAGCGAACTATGTAGTATTTCCTTTCCTTTGCTGTGTTTCTTTGTAACCTGGAACATTGTTCTCCGGGTCAGTTTTATTTACCTCATCTTGCATTAACAGTCTCAAATTACATGATTTTAGTTTTTAATCCTTTAAGCAGCTGTGTTGCTGAAACTTAGAACCTACAATTTTTGATCTTCTCCAGCTTTAAAAATGTCTCGATACACTGTAATCTAACATGTGGCTTCTTTTGACTGCCCACCTATAAATTATGAATAAAATACTGTCACTGCAATTGATTCAAAAGCTCATTTTAAAGTTTCTAAAAATCAAATCTTTTGTAGCTTTTAAATAATGCTCCTGTTCATTGCGTGAAACTCTGTCTTCAATGAGAATGTCCAAAGGGAAATCATACAAACCATACCTCTAGGGGTGCCAATCCTGATGCAAGGTCTTTCATGTGGAATTGGTTCAAAATTAGCACAGGGAGCGACAGCCAAGGCGACTTATTATAAAATGATCAACATCTCCGGTCCTCTCGGCTGTCCAGCCTATAGTTCCGGCCATTGCAAACAGGAGAATTTTCCAATATTCACTGTCAAATCTACAATACACGAAGGTAGCTATGACAGTCACGTTACTTATTTTTTCGATTCTTATTGGTTTCTTGAATCCAATGACAGAATGCATAATATTTGAATCGAATGTTTTAATGGTCAACCACTATTGAAAAGTTTGTCGTCGTCCAAAAAAAAAAACTGATTACACCGGTCAACATTTTTTTTTTTTTTTTTGGTGGTGGGGGGGGGGTCCTGTTCTCATGCTTAAATTATGATTCTAGACATTGAAAAACACTCAAATTTTCATTTTTAGTTCTTAAAGTTTGCTTTTGTCTGATTTACGTCGATAAGTATATTTTAATTTATTTCATAAACGAAAGATGGCAGCACTTTGATTAACCCGAAAGTAAACTGTATTATTATTAGTAACTCTGTAGTATTGCTTGTATTATTATTTGTAGTATTATTGGTAATATTATTATTTGTTTGTATTATTATTTGCTCATACGAACATAAAAGAAATACGAAAAATATTCACTTTTAGATATTAATTTCTTATTATTTTACATTTATATGTTATTGTTTATCACAAATCTTGAATAAAAAAGACTTTTATATTCACCAAAAACTTTTCTGTTCATAATTTAGAGTGGAATTATAACAAAAAATATAAAAATCAGCGATTTTTGCCAAGATCACTGATCAATTGAAAAATTGCTTTAATTTCTACAAAAGAAAACTTTCATTAAAAAAAAAAAAAATATATATTTTCCTTAGTTTTGGCGTAGGAGAAACTAAAATTTAACATGTAGAAGACAGACCCAAAAATCGTGTTGACCGGTGTTATTGTTTAAATTTGAAATTATTAAAAAAGAAAAGTTCTCATGTTTTATAACTTTTTGGTGTAACTTTTGGTGTGTGTGTGGGGAGGGGGAGGGGGTATATATTTCTGTATTTAAAATATTTGTTGTAATTTTCTTTAGTTTGTTTCCAAAAACAAAATAAAACAAATCTTTGAGTTAAATTTCAAGTAATGATTGACTGTATTGAGCTATAAAGTTATAAATTCATTAGAATCAGACTAAGCTATAAAGATTATAATAAAGTTCCTCGTCGTAAATTAATGTCTATATTAATTGTAGTTGGTAATATTTGCTACTCTCCTTATTATTAGATAACTAACAACAAAAATCAAAAATAACGAAAATATTTTTTTAATAAAAAGAATTTTTTTTTGTTAGGTTCATCTTCTGAGAATGTCGTCCGCAATTTACTAAATATCATAAAGACTGTAACTCAAAAGATAATGATAAAAAATCTGAAAATCGTGTCGGCAAAGTAAAAATTATTTTGGGTGTTGGGGATGATTTAACACATGACTGAAAACAATTATTATCGATGTTTTCATCATGTTTTTTCTGATTTCTTTAACTTTTTAAATGTTTAAATGCACCTATAGGTTTTGTCCAAAATATTTTTAAATTCTACCTGTGTGCATTGGAAAGGAAGAAAACTACTTTATATAAGAAAGCTTATATCTGATTTGATTGTGAGTATTTTTTACTTTCCTGTATATCCTTGTAAACTCTCTTAACCCATTAATGCGCAGTGTTCCCGCTCTGGGAACACTAAGCTCTGACGTTTTGACTGTTGCCAGCCACGAAGAATAGATTTGATTTCTATAAAAATAGTTGCGGGTGACATAGCTCCACGAGCTCCTATACTTTTTAGCACGTCATTTCCCGTAAAAAAATGACCATGATTATTTTTAACAGCACTGACATCTGCTGAAAAATGGAAGAATGCGAGAACAGCTGGACAGATTGCCCAATGCTGAAAAAAGGGCAGCCGTTGCCATCGCTCGACTTAACTACCAGCAAGATGGCGGAACAAGATGGCAATCGAAACGTTCATCGCGTGCGACAGATCTAGAGACCCTTTTTGGACGCAGCTGGCTGTCCGCCATCTTGCTGGTAGTTAAGTCGAGCGAATGGCAACGGCTGCTCTTTTTTCAGCATTGGGAAAGGGTTGCGCCGCAAAGGGTTAATTTATGTCAGTAATGTACAATATATTTGATAGACATTTATAGGCGGGAAAATAAAAGAAAGAAAGAAATCGAAGCATGTTTCTAGATTTAAATTTTCTCTCACTTTGATGAAATTGAGCTTTTGAGATAAATGAAATGTCAAAGATTGCTATAACAAATACCACTTAGTGTGACCGTAATTTGTTTTTTGTACAACAGTAGTCTGAGTGTCATGACTAACGAGCGATCCTTAAAACTGCATGCTTTAAAGGGCGTTTTTCCAAATTGGGAGCAGATTTTAAGCAACAATGCACACTGGCAGTAATCCAAAAGGAGGAGCCGTTTTCAAAGGTCCTGAAATTAAAGGACTTTGACCAGGCATATATTTAAATTTGTTAGCCTGGTGTCTTTCATTTAGGAAAAGTCATAAGAAATTTTTTTATTTATTGCCGATATGAAAGAGGAGTGATTTAAGGTAAGTAATTCGAGTTGACATATGTGGATCAAAATAACAAACTTTATTTAATGACGTTTCCAGGCTTTTTTTTATACTTAAAAAAATTTACTTTCTAGAAAATTCGGAAATGCAAAAAGGTATTTCAAAAATTTGGTAAAATATTGTTCTAAAAAATCCCACAGAATTTTGAAAAGCCACGTCATATGGTAAAATAAACCGAACTTAAAAAATATCACTATTCACTAAAGCTATTCATATAATGTTATCTTACTTGATGAGTTTTAAAAGCATAAGATTAGTTTAAGTTACCTGAATACTAACCAATAAATTAAGATGAGATATATGATGTTGCAAATTGTAGTTTTCAAACTTTTCGATAAAAATAAATAATACAAAGCTGATAAATTCTTCCATTTATCACGAATAAATACGAAACACTGCAAAGTAACAATAGTAAAATAGCGATGTTTCAAATAAACAATTGACCACTACCACTGTGTTGCCTCTAAATGTCATATCCATTATTTCCCTCGCATATTAATAACAAAAGTTCGGAACAAAACATTTTGCATGAAAAATTACTCCATCACAAAATCAGTTTTCAACATTTCTTTTACGTCTTATTATTTTTGTTCTTGCAACTCTAAATCCCTTTGATTTTTGCATACATTTTTATCTGCGTCGCACAGGACGTTCGTGGTAGCCGTTTATCCCTTTAACGCGCAATGTTGCCGCTCTGGAAACACCAAACTCTGACGTTTTGACTGCTGCCAGTCACGAAGAATAGATTGGATTTCTAAAAAAAATAGTTGCGGGTGACATAGCTCCATGAGAATCCTTTACTTTTTAGCACGTCATTTTCCGTAACAAAATTGGTCACGACTATTTTTAACAGCACTGACATCTGCTGAAAAATGGAAGAATGCGAGAGGAACTGCATAGATTGCCCAATGCTGAGAAAAGGGCAGCCGTTGCCATCGCTCAACTACCAGCAAGATGGCGGACGATCGAAACGTTCATCGCGTGCCACAGATCGGGAGACCCTTTTTTTGACGCAGCTGGCTGTGAGCGCGCACAGCCAGATGTCGTCAAAAAAGGGTCTCTCGATCTGTGGAACGCGATGAACGTTTCGATCGTCCGTCATCTTGCTGGTAGTTAAGTCGAGCGATGGCAACGGCTGCCCCTTTTTCAGCAATGGGAAAGGGGTGCGCCTGAAAGAGTTAAGCAGTAAGGATAATTCGTTTCTCCGTAACATCTTTCCTCCTTTCCACCAAAACGCGTGTTTCGAAATAAATGAGGTGTCACAGAATGGTATGAAAAATACTATTTAGTGTCACCGCACTTTTCCACAGAAGCTGCAATTACAAGAGCATGTGCACTCACTGTGTGTTTTAAGGCGATTTCTTCCGAAAGTGCGACCCGATATGATGCAACAATGCTCTGGTGGCAGTTGTCCAAAAAAAAAAAAAGGTGCCCTTTCGGAAGGTTTTGAAAGCGACGAGGAGTGGCAATTGCTTTGACTACGCATGTATTTAAATTGTCATTCCGGTGTCTTCTGCTCTCATGATCAGTCAACAAAGAGTGATTAATTCATCACCGAGATAGAAAAGAGATTGCGAAAGAGCTCTCCATTTGACATGAGTAGTCCAAAAACCTGTGGTATTTTAAAGACGTTTTCCGTTTAAATTTTCCGCTTTATTGCTGAATTTTAATGAATCATTGATACAACGCGATATTTTATGTAGAATTTCAGAAGAATCCCATTCTATATTAAAAAAAATAAATAACTAAAATTTTGAAAATATGAAATTGTATGCAAAATTATTCAATTCCTATTATTAGGTCACACTCTCCCTATATATATCTTGTACAAATTTTCAATCTTTAATAAAATACTTTTTTATTCATCCACTCAAGTTAAAATACATATTTTTAAGCTTGTAGTCGATGACACTTGATGTTAATATAGTTTGGTACCAATCGACTGGATAATTTATCTACTGGACCGCCCAAAAGATTCGAAATGCATTACGCGCTAAGGGCCGAAACTCACCAAACTCGCATATCTCAAAAACTATTAGACGTACGGAGTAAGCTTTGTTCCAGCTCTCCTAAAGACCTTGGAGGTGGACTTATGGCCTTATCACACTAAAGGGAAAATCCGAGCAACTTCGCGCTGGACCAACTTTTCCGACGGACTTGAAGGCGTGGTTATCTTTAAGTTTATTGCAAAAGTAAACAAACTCTCTCCGACGCGAAATAGTCATCGCATCGCTGATTTGGCGTGCAGGTTCTTATTTTACTAATCGTGCGTTGGTATATTTACATCGGATCGGAAGCAATTTCGGCAGCATCGGATGGGCAGCAATCTCCAATTCCAAAGTCCACTTGAACGCGTCCATAATTTTATTTACACGTGATTCTGACATTGAGCCAAGCTGCCAAGCTTCGAACATAGTCACCATTGTTCGAAATTGCTTATGACGTAGCAGGAAGAAGTACTCTGATTGGCCGAAATTTCGTCCGACTCGGATTCTTTCCTTCGGAAAGGAAAAAGTTGGAGTTCGCGGTCGTCAAGGTAACGGCGGAGAAAATCGGCCGGAAACTTGATTTGCAAGGTAAGTTGGTCGGATTTTTCTCAGTGTGATATCCCTATTAAAGCAGCAACCTGTCTACCAAGATAGTCCCGAAGATGCTCTGATTCAGGTCTGGAGATTGAGTTGGCCATTTCATTCGCTCTAAACCAATACCCTCAAGATATTCCAGAATGCTGAACTTTATATTCAGGATTGTTGTAACGTCTAGTTGTGCATCCGCCATTTGGTAACATTCGGCTGGATAGTTTATCTACAGGGCCACCCAAAAGATTTTAATTGCATTACTCTCTATGGGCAGAAATTCATTAAAGCGTATTTTAGAGGTATTAGGCTAGTTCAAGCGACTCAGAAGTGGTATATCCTGTTAAGGTTTACAATATGAATTTTTCTATCGAAGAAAGTGTGTCTCTATCATGTATAGTGCTGCTACAGGAACACTCAAAAGATTTCCAACACTTTACGGTCAACGGTAGTTTCAAGGACATTCATCCCTTTCAAGTACAATACCGGCCTACCACATAATTAGGTAATGGTCCGCCACGGTCACGCGCCTCCCTCAAGAATTACGCCAAAAGTCGCCAAGATTGGCAACATTTCTACTTGTGTATGTATTTTACTCTCAAATCTGAATAACTATTAGTGGTAGAATGCTGAAACTTCCCATATAAGATTGTTTTAACATTTAGTTGCGCATCTCGATTTTTGGTTCCTATCTACTGGAGAGTTTATTTGCAGGACCACAAAAAAAAATTTCAATATATCAATGTCTATGGACATATTCAATATATTACATCTGTAGTCAGTCATTGATTGGTCCATGCCCAAAATCTCGTCATTTGTCATCGACCATGGCGAATTTTGCTAAAATATCGCCAAATTTGGCGATAGTCAGTCGTTTGGTCTATGCCCAAAATATCGCCACTTGTCTTCGTCTTTGGCGAGTTTTGACGAAATATCGCCAAATTTGGCGATAGTCAGACATTGTTTGATTTCGCATTTCTCATAACTCTAAAACTTTTAACCGCAGAATGTTGAAATTTTGTATTTAGAACTATTGTAACATCTAACTGTGCATCTCTTTTTTTTTTTTTTCAATTCCTACTATTAGTTCACACTCTCTTTATATATATTTTTACATCTTATTCAAATTTTCAGACGTTAATAAAATGCATTTTATTCATCCACTCAAATTCAAATAGTTTTTTCAAATGTTAATTCATTAATTAAATGTAATTCATTAAATTTAATAAAAAGTAATTAAAATAAAACTTTCTTTTGTTGTCCCAAGTAGGAATTGACTTAAAAAAATTTGTTTTATATATTACTTGTTTTTTATTCATTTTGGAAATACCCGTTACATTGCTCGCTTGACCATCAGACTTCTTGTTTGCAAATGTTTTTGAAATGTACTGAGAGTTATCTGGTGCTTCGCACTCGTCTAAAAATTTATCCGTCATTGTGCATCCACAACAACATAGAATGCGGCATAATGGCGGTTGTTTGATACGATGCAAGCGATCATGTAGACAGTCATGCACTCCGTGAAAAATCCACATGAAGCCACAGCAACATGTCCTAGGACGGCTCATAACAACTATCATACTCAAAGAGATTGAAAGACAGGAGCAGTCACAAGCAGATTGGGAAGCAAAATCTTTAAAATTTTGTGCATATATTTGACTGAAGCCAAGCTTCCTATATAGTAAAATCTCCTACTCATTGCTGACTTTTGGAGTACCGCAGCACACTTTCTGACTAGCATATCAACTGTATATTTTGAATGACGGTACTAGAATGGCCTACTGTGGGCTAGTTCCAATAATAACCTCTGAAATAAACGATGAATTAAAAGATTATTTTAGTATTTTGTTCTAGAAGTGGCTGTGGTATATTTATCCATTCTTTAAGCTCCTTCATGAAGCTTTATCTTTTTATGTTTCTTGTTTACTTTTTAAAATGTTTTTGTTGCTGTTGTCCTCTTTTCCAGGGATAGACGATTGCACTATCCCTGGAAATATAGGTGCCATTGCCCCCAAGGGTTTGGACTACTGCTTGTTGGTCCCTAATTCTGAACAAATTACAGATGAGGGACCAACCTCCAGTGCACTATCTCCAATTAGGTTATACGGACGCACAGAAGTCCTGCGGAGAGAGGAGCTCACCCACCCAAGCATTGGCCAAGGCGGATGCTGCTTCACTTTCCGTGTTCTTACGGGAATGGAGTTTAGCCCGCCAGATCATTGCGGGACACTTTTAAAAATGTTAGTCACAATCTATCAAAGCATCCACGTTGCTTTTAAAACTAGACTATCAATTTAGTAGGAAATGAAATCGTTGCAAGTAACGAGTTATGAACTTTTCTATAAAACTAGTGGGTATTCTGAAACTAAGATTATTTGTGAATTTATCATATTTAATAACAAAATTCCACAATCTAAATTAAAATAAAACTAATATACTTGACATAAATAATTGGCCGTATTTGCTTTACGTCTAAACGCCAAATTCGTTATTACTCGGTCATAATAAGAATAAAAAATCCGAAGAAACATTTAAATGCTAAATTGCTCCGTCACAAAGCCTGCTTTAAGTGTTTTTTGCGCATCTTCATTTTAGTGCATATCCTTGCAAAATCTCTTTGATTTATGCTTGTATTTTTCTGGTCATACGCACGGCGCTCCTGAGAGCCATTTATGCAATAATATATACTTGTTTCTATGTGAAAATCCCCTTCCTTTTGACCAAAACTGCGTTTGTTTTTTTAATAAATGAGCTGTCACAGCTTGGTATGAGAAATGCCATTTAGTGTCACCGTAATTCTTACGTCTGGACAAAAGCTACAATTATGCGCCAGAGTACTAGCCGTATGTTTTAAGGAGATTTTTCCAGAAAGAGGTGGTACCAGATTTTTAAGCAACAATACACTGGCAGTGGTCCAAGCTCAGGAAGGAGTCCCCTTTTTAAAAGCGACAAGAAGAATAGCGACGGCTCTTGACTAGGCATATATTTGAATTGCAGTCGCCTCTTTTTATTTTTCAAAAGCTAGTCAAAGGGTGTTTAATAAATTTACTGAAGTGGAAAACGTGGATAAGGAGGGATTGAAACCCTGCATTCGACACAAGTGGTTCGAAAAACAAAGATGCGGTGCTTTTTTCTTATATTTTCTTCATTATGAAATTTCGACGTTGCTAATGAGATGCTTTACAAGGATTTTCCGCTGAATCTGATTATGAGTTTGGCCCGTGGTAGCCCAGTGGTCAAGGCGTTGGACTCGTAACCGGAAGGTTGTGGTTTTGATACCGGCGTACCACTAAAGACCACCGTGTGCATGCGGTGTACGTGCACGTTAAATCCGTGGTTCCGAAAGTCCTCTAGGCGGTCGCTAGCAGTTTCCGAGGGTTGCCAATATTCAGAAGTCCCCCACCTTCTGATGAGGTTCCAAATTGTGGCGGGAAATTCCGTGAAGGACATATATATGCAGCTCTAAGCGGCACATTCAGTGACGCGAGCTGTCCTCTCCTGGCAAAACAAAACAATATATGAGTTTAAATTCTAGGAATTAATATGGAATATGATGGCAATTCTTTACCAATTTACGAAGTTAATATGTTTTACATTAATATTTGTTCACCATTCGATGGCATCTCAGGTCACTGAATGTATTATGTTTAGAGCAGGGATGGGCAAACTTTTTCGGTCGCTGGCCAAAGTCTGTCGCTGAAAAAAAAAAGTTTGGCGGGGCAAGATAAATTTTTTGAACATTTTAAAAACAATATACAAGTTTTACAATTTGAATACGTTAAGCCCTTACCGGATTTGTCCGAGGTGAGCTCGAGCAGGTAAAACGTTCCATTCTTTATTATCCCGAAGTAGCTCGGGCATTAGGAAATTTTTTCTTTTTCACATAATCTTTCCTGAATTATTTCGTCTTGCTTTCAGACACTTTTATATACTTTTCTGCCCACTAGATGGTAGAACTATACAAGATTTAGGAAATCTCATACGAGAATTTTTATCCTTAAAAAATGATAATAACGCTTGTTGGTGCCAGTCTACAGCTGTAACTATAACAAAGAACTTCCACTTTTAATATTCTACCAATTGAAAGCTGTCTGTGCTTGCTATTTCCGTCGGTTTATGTTTTGTAGAAGAAAAATAGAAAAAGTAAAAAGATCATTAGTCCTTTGAAAAAAAGGAAGAAAAAAAATAATATTTAAACAAAGTAGAAAAGGAGATGTATATATAATATATAAATACATATTTTCTTTTAATTTCCGTCGGACCGGCAAATTAAAATTCTACCCGCGGGCCGGATAAGACCTTCCGGCGAGTCGGATTTGGCGAGCCGTAGTTTGCCCATCCCTGGTTTAGAGGTAACGTGCGTTCTTCCTGTAATTTTCCGCCTCAATTTCGATCCTCATCATAAGGTGGAGAAGGGCACTTCTAAATATTGGCATTTGCTTGCGACTGCCGTGGGGATTTTCGGAGCCATAGATTTAACTCTCACGTTTTTCGCCTGTACACAGTGATCTTCAGTGGTCTGTTGGAAATAGAACCCTAAAACATTCTGCTGTGCCTTAACTAACGCCTTAACCATTGAGCTATCGTGGCCCCTAACATTAATACTTGGCTATCTAAGCGGTGTAAAAATGTTCTCTGTTTCAGTGAAATACAACTTATTCTTCCATAAACATTTTTTTTCTTTGCAATGACCCGGTTAGCTGCCGACTATTGGACTGACCTCTATGAGAGCCAGAAATGTCGACCATTCCATTATAGGGTCCCCTAATAAGCCAGCCCCCATAATGGCTGCCCCTTTTGGGCAGTCTCGGAATTTTGAACCAATTCTGGACGAGAGACCTAGCACCTGAATTGGTACCCTCAAATGTAAAGTTTGAACATGGAGGACATTGGAGCCACGTCAGAATTTACTTGTGCCAACTGCTTTTAGCGCACACTGTCTGTCCTACAGTAGTCCAGTAGAGAGAGGTTGTCACCCTCCCAACCTCTGATCAACATCGGCTCTGCTTCTTTTTCGGTGCTCTTATGGGAACCGTGTTTAATCGACTGGGCCACTTCCCGACTTTTTCTTAAAAGTAAATGTTAAAAAAAATAAAGCATATTAATAATAATATATTACGCACATAAATGAAACGAAATAGTGAAATTGGTGACTGATTTTTAATCATAATTTTTTTTAAACTTACTAATTTTGTGTGATATCCCTTTATGTGACTAAAATCTTGAAGTGAAAGTAATGAACTGTGATGCCCTACCTTCTGCTTTCTTGTGAATTATTCCAAGTCTACAAAAATTTGAAATTTATAAAATATTTAAAAATTATTGAGAACTAGCTGAAGTACCCGTTCTTCGCACGGGAATGAATGGACTTTTTGATATTACAATATGTGGTGATTACTATTCATTGTAATAAAGATATATAGCAAAATGGATATCGCATTATATTGTGTTCAATAATCATGCATACCGAATTTCAAGGCAATCGTTTGTACGGCGCAGAAGGCCATGCGGCGTAGCGCAATCTAGTGGCGAATTTTAGCAAAACGGATATGGCGAAAATATTCTTCGCATTCAGATATCGATGAATACGAAATTTCAGGACGATCGGCTGGACAGCCCTGAAGTTTATGTGTTGACGCGACATCTAACGCGAAACTCTTCCCCATGTTCAAATATCTATGTATACCTATTTTCATAGCGATCAGTTGCACAGTTAAGAAGTGATACACTGCAGCGCCATCTAGTGGTTAATTAAAGTAATGATTTGCTACAGTGCCGTCAAGTGGCGAGTTATAGCAAAATGGATAACGCCAAAATATTCTCATTGTTCAAATAGCTATGTATACTGATTTTCATAGCGACCGTTTGAATGGTCAAGAATTTGGCCTGCTGCAGCGTCATCTAGTGGCGAGTTAAAATAATAATGCATTGCAGTGCCATCTAGTAGTGAGTAACATCAAAAGGAACACAGTTAGAATATATTCTTCGTGCTGAAACGTGTAAGTATTAGAAATTTTATGCCGATCGGTCGAACGGTATAGAAGTTGATGCGTTGCAGCGCCATTTAGCGGCAAGTTACAGCAAAATGGATACTGAAAAATATTCTCCGTGTTCTAATATCCGCGTGTACCAAATTTCATCGAAATCGGTTGGACGATATTCGCAACGGCTAAACGGAATAGTAAACGGCTAAACGGAATAGAATTTGACGTTCTGCTGCGCCACCTGGTGGCAAGTTAGAGGAAAACGGATAGCATAAAAAGCTTCTCTGATAAAAGACTTAGGTGAACCAAATTTCAGGATGCAACGGTGCTCAACGGTGCTGGAGTTTTTCAACCTCATACACACATACCAACATTCATTTTTATCTATAACCAGTGTCATTATATATCCCAGTCTCAAATAAAATCCAGTTTCAAATCTAAGCATCGTCAAAGTGCCAACATACGCCATTTTGCAAGCGTTTTTTTCAGGAAATCATTCGAAGCATTGACTTAGCAACAATCAATATGGGAAATGGTTCGACCTCGAGAAAGTAAAGCAAGCCTTTATTTGAAAAGTGGAATCCCTTAATACAGCCGAATTTTTTAAAATTATCAACTATAACGTGTTTTATTCATCGTTACTCCGATGTACTAAATGAGAAGACTTCAATTTTCTGAAATTTGGCGGAATTCCCCCAACTTAAATCAATGTACTCATTTGGCGAGAATTCTGTAGATAGATCGCTTGAAATCCCAAACAACTGCATTATTTCTTCACGGATCATTAAAATTTAACGCTGTATTCTAATAAAACCTTTGCACTTGTTTTCATAAATCTATTTCCTTAAGCTCTCAATAAATTGCGCCAAGCCGAAATCTGTGCAAACCGCTAAAACTCACTTTCTCAAAATCGGCATTTGAGCCATTTTATTTTTTCGCCAAACTAAAAAAATTTACCTATTAGCCTCGGAAATCTTCAATTCTTATTGTTTTGCGTATAAAACATTTCATTCCTGCTCTGATTTCCCATGCACACGATATTATAATTTAAAAAAAAAAATAACCTTACGAATATAAACTAACAAAAAAAAAAATCATTATTATTCTTTTATTTTTACTTTGAGAATTTAAAACATTTTATTCGGCAAAATCGCCACACATGGCAACCACGATCCTTATTTCACACTTTTTTCACTACAGGGTTACAATTACGAAAGCTTTTGCGTGAAGAGCATAAAAAATCTCTTAATTCCGGAACGGTGGACTTCAAGTTTTAAAGTGGACTCGATTATTGTATATTATTTACATATCTGTGCTAATTCAGGCGATAGGTTCATTTTGTGGATTTGTATACGACGACATTTTATTCGGCAAATCGCCACACATGGCAACCACGATCCTTATTTCACACTTTTTTCACTACAGGGGTTATAATTACGGAAAGCTTTTTGCGTGGAGAGCATAAAAAATCTCTTAAATTCCAGGAACGGGTGGACTTTCAAAGTTTTAAAGTGGACTACGATTTATTCTGTGCTATTTTACATATCTGTGCTTTCATTTCAGGCCGATAGGTCCATTTTTATGGATTTGTATACGAATCAAATCAACAAACAAACAAACAAACAAACAGAATTTCATTTTTATTTATAAGATATTTTTCATAGAATTGATAAGGTGCCATCAGTTTAACTGAAAAACGCTAATTTTTTCTGTGTTTTATATTATCACTCAAAATGCGTAAGCTTTAGCCCTGAGTAATAGTAAGACCACAGTTCCAATGATAAAAACTGATACTCATGACGTAAGTGGAATACGAAATGCAAACCTATCTGTTTATTTGGAAATGAGATACATCCTTAGGAAACCGAATTTAACTGGATGGGATTTGTATGTTATTAAGTTATCTCTCTGTGTGTAGATAAGAGGATCTGAGTCGAAAAATTCCATTCATTTTCGGCGAATTTTCCCAGAGCATTTTTCGATAGTTAACCCTTCGAAGAGCGGTGGTTGCGTCGTGAAACCACCTTATTTTAGCACTTTTACGGCTAGTCGCAAAAAAAAAAAAAAATGTCGTTAAATGGTCCCAACGCGGAAAACTGCACCCGCTGCCATCCATCTATTTAACTACCAGAAACATGGCTCTTCTATCGAACAGTCCGCCTGGCGCCACACAGTTAAAGACGGCACAGTTAAAGAGACACAGCTGGCTGTGTGGCATTTGACTCAGATTCTCAGCACACATATTTTTAACCCTTTGACGTGCGGTGATTGCGCCGTGAAACCACATTATTTCGACAGCTGGCTGTGCCGGCACAGCCAGTTGTCGTCAAAAAAGGGTCTCTAGATCTGTGGCACGCGATGAACGTATCGATCGTCCGCCATCTTGCTGGTAGTTAAGTCGAGCAATGGCAACGGCTGCCCTGTTTTCAGCATTGGAAAAGAATTGTGCCTCAAAGGGTTAAATGCCACTCTGTCTTTCCTATAATAAGAATGAACAGGCGAAACCTAGATTTAAAACGGGAAGGGAGAGGGGAAATGAGCTATATATTTTTGTTTTTTTTAAGATGATCAAATAATTAAGACTGGAAGAATCATACAAATATACATATTTTTGAACTTTTTTCCTGAATATTTCATGACTCTGCTACTTTTACCGTGTACAGAGTGCATAGCACAACTTGTGAAGAAGAATTATAATTTTTTTCGAATCTCTCTCGTTACTTTATTGTTTCTTAGTCTGTTGAAAATTGCATGGTTATTTATAAGAAAATATAGTGAATGGAAACATCACATATCTGCAAATGCTGTATGACCCTCCTATCATTTCTATCGATAAATGCCTAAACCAAATAAAAATAGAATGGAATGTTCTTATTGTATCACTGATGAAGTCTTCCCCCGGGACATCAAAGCAAAAATGAAAAAACGAATAACTATTGATTTTTGCCGACCCCCCCCCTTTTTTTCCCTCTTTTCTACATTTTGTTAAAGATCTGTGGCCAAGTTACAGATCTAGAGGAGATAGTTAGAGAAAGGTATTGGATTTCGACAAAGGAATTCTTTTTATTACCATTCTTCTATGCTTTCGAACGTAATAATTTCATCTTTGAAAGAAGAGAAGACATACGGCGTAACATTAATTGATTTCTGGTGAAATTAATTAGTTGGTATTTAAAAGGTATGAAACGACGATTGTTCAATTGTTTAAAAAAATGTGCGCTTTAAGATAACTTTTTTTGCTTTTCTTATTTAACTACCAATTCCTGATTATAGTGAGGCATTGTGGGGAAAAAAGGTCTTTTTTGTCTTATTCGCTATTTGATTAGTGAGAATTGTGAGGATTTTCATTAAGCTAAATTGAAAAACGAAAAATGCTTTATTTAGCAACGCTACACCCACTTTGAAAAGTGTTCGATTGTGAGCCAAATTCCATATTTCAGTTGTATGAATAAATTATCAGTTTTTCAAAAAAACATTCCGGTGTAAAAAACTATAAGAAATTGTTACACAGGGTATCCCCAAAAAGCGGCAACACGCTTTAATTCCCTACCAATTAGGCGTAAGTGCGTAGTGTAAAATGAAAAAATGTTCAAAATAAGGTAGGAAAAAAAAGATTTAAAAAAATTATCTTCTCGTTTTTTTTTAAAGTTACTCTTTTTAAATTTGTATACGGCCCTTGTACAAAAAAACTCCCAGTTAGTAAAATGTGTCTCGTGCACTAATGAGGTGATGTACAAAGTTTGAGAATGATGTTCTGAAAAGTGCCAGAGATATGAAGTTGAATATATTCTGACTACTTATCTATATGAACTACTTATCGATGACTCTCGAAGGGAAAAGAATCACGTCGAATGATCACATTTCAGGGGTCGTACAAAGATGACGAAAGAAAATAATTTTTTCCACCCTGGCAATGAACGCTTGCATTCAAAATCAGGTAATAGCTCCCGATCATCTTTGTTTAAAGATATCTCTGAGAGGTTTTATGATGAAAGGTTGAAAATTTGTACATCATTTCATTTGTGTATGGGGCCCGTTTTTCTAACTGGGAATTTTTTTTTTTTTTTACGAAGTTTTAATTTAATTTAAAATTGTGACATTCTTTGAAAAGTAACGAGACGATTTTTTTTTCTTAACGTAGTCTTTTTACCTGCCTTATTTTGAACATTTTTTTTTTTTCAATTTGCATTGTCCACTTATCTCTAATAGATAAAGAATTAAATCGTGTCACCTCCTTTTTGGGACACCATCTATATCACGTGATTCACTTTGGGATCATGTTGGGATACCTGAAATACCAGATGATGATCAAACCAGAGAAGGTGGTTATTTAGGCCACGAGGGAAAGACCCTTTTCTCGAAGTTGGGTCTGTGTTGTGAATCGTTCCTGCAACCGGCAATAGTCAACTGCTCTCGAATTAAATGGGTTTCTTGATTGACCGATGAGTTCCATATTCTAGGTTATTCACTCTGAATGACTCTATAGCAAGAAAATCGTCCAGAAAAACCCGGGTGGTAATGGTTCAGAAAGAAAGGAAAATACCCGTAAACATGTAGTCATCTTCCAGACATTTTACAATGCTCACCAAAAATAAGTTTTATCGAATGGCCTTAGTAGCTATTTTCATATACGCAAGCCGTCACTATTGCTGCACAGGGTCTGTCACAATTCTCTCCCTGGTTTGGAAGGTATACATACATATATATATATGTATTTAATAATAAAATAAACTTTGCTAATTTAACCTAATTTAATTTAATGTTATTTGAAAAAGCCTTCTTTAATCTCGGTTACTCTTACTGTAAAGTTTGTTTCTCGGCCATAAAAATATTACGCTCGGAGACAATTTTTGAAGTTAGATAAGGAGTAAAATGTTGATTTAGGAGTATTTTCAGTTTTCTGTGGTTTCGTTACGACGCGCTTTTAGAACTCCTGGGTAAGTAGGTGTTTCTCATGTCTTGATTGACAATCGAGTTAACTAATTACGTTTGAGAGTAACGCCTTCGCGATCGTGCTGCACCCTGCCAGCAGGTGTAGTAACTACCCTACTAGCAATTTTGCTCGGGCTACCACCGGCCACGTAGCCAGCCGATGATGGCCCGAGCAAAATTGCTAGTAGGGTAAGGAGTATTTAAGCAAGAGCGTGGAAATTTCGAGAACTTTCGAGGAGTTTGGAACGTGAAGCTTTTTCAGGGGCTTAGCCTTAACTTCGAGATTTAGCTTTTAGACTGCAATGTACGAAGATAGCCCCGGAGCTAAAAGGTCGCCGGCCTGACTCCTGCCCTCTGTCCTAACTTTGAAATAAACTACTCAACCTAGAACCCCAATGGATCATTTCAACAAGGGATGGCGTAAGGGCATTCCTTACATGTATATATTTACAAGTTTTGTTTCATGAATGTTCAATATGTGAACCTTTCGTGAGGTGGCAGATATCAAGTCTAAGTCAAATTCTTCCCTCCTCACACTCGTTTTAACATGTCGCGATCAATGGTAGTGAATGTGGATGTGATCCTCTTTTAAATCATGAGGTATAGGGGATTCGAACACACAATCTTTTATGTGCCTCGTAAAAAATCGTATGGAGTTAGGTTCGGAGACGAGGTTGAAGAAGGTGGTTGTCATCGTCAGAACCTCGACTAATTCAATGACAAGAAACCTCGTAATTTGAAAAAAAAAAAAAAAAAAAAAAAAACTTTTAATATTTCTTTCTCCAGTAAAGTGAACTTTGTTGCTGTGTTGGTAATATATATCTTTTATAAGCCTTCCGAACCCGGGAGAGAATTGTGACGCACCCTGTATAAACCGTAGTTAGAGTTACAGAACTGAAGCAGACTGAACACATGTCAGAATTGCAATTTCCGCAGAAATGTCGGCAGGGACATTGCAAATTTATTTCCTCTCATGTTGTGGCAAACATATGGACATGTTCTTCATTGGTCAACAGATAACTATGATCTTAAAGTTATATAGTAAATTCAGAACACAATACGAGGAGAAGTTTATTGGAATAGTCACTAGCACATTTTTCTTCGATGGAATGTCTTAATCCTTTCTTTTTAATTTGTGTACTGTGTATTAAGGCAAGCTACTCGAGGACTGTCTGTTTAAGATGGGGTGCCTAGGGCGGTGGTTTTAACGTGTATTCACGCTACATCTCGAGAAAACCATCTAAATCTCCAGGCCGGTAGATCGATAGCAGTGCGACAAACCCGAACCCGGGACCTTCACACTTCAGCTATCTACCATGTTCAGTGCCTATTTTAGTTTTGAACTAGGGGTATGTTTTCAGGCTGCATGTACAACAAAACTTTTTTTTTCCAGAAGAAAAATAACGTTTGCGAAATAAGAACGCTTTTCTACATTATAAACAGTTTTATTTTGAAGAAAATTTGAAGCATTTCACGAAAATAAAAATTAACGATAATGTGTTACTGATTAAGCTTTTCAGAATGTTTCCTTCAGCGGTACATTTTCACATTTCTCTATGGATGTTCGCAATGGGCTCACCAAGGAGATACCACTTGCGTTGTGTCTTTGCAACAGTGAAAGCCAGCAACATTCTCAAGCAAACACTAAACCATCGAAACGCCGCTATTTCATTTACAGCCTGCAGGGAATAGCGGATGTGAACAATATTTTTGAACTCCTTTAAAAAGAGCTAAAAAGTGCACCATTTTCGGCAGAGAATATTATTTTACTTGAAAAACTGGTTAACTTTTCTAAAAGGCACTTAAAACAACTGATGTCCATAGACTGTGTAGGTTTTCTTTTCAACGCCTATCGCGCTAAAGCCTAAGCATACTAAAGGTGCGATGCTAAACTGATACTGTATACATCAGAAGACATGCCTTTTGAGGCAATTCATGTTATCTTTTAAAAATGAAAGCAACATGCGAACAATTAACAATTTTATTAGTTAAAACCAACTAAAATATTAAAAATATAATTTGTAACAAACAACTCTGCTGCTTATGGCAGACGTCGACTGACGGAAAGTTAGTAGAATATTGTATCTGCTTCCCTCGAGCTCTTCATAACGTCTAGGTTATACTCGTCAGCTCCTCTGAATAAAACTGAAGGTGACTGGTGTTCTTCTTTGCGAAAGGATTCGTCTGTTAGTCAATGGAGAACTCGCTTTGCGATTTCGCAACTGATTAGCGATTTATAAATACGATTACGGATGATTTATGGGCTGTTCGTCAGAGGTGTGGAATTCACACCACAGCTGCAATGTTTTGAAATTCCTTACTATGCACCTGCAAAAGATATAAAATAATTTTCTATAGATAATATGATCTAACAGCAACAACACGTATATTGTTGCAGAAATATTTAGTTCCTGAGTTCTTAAGATTAAAAAGTCTAGTTTATATACCTAGGAAGTCCTTGTAAACAGTCCATTTGACAGGACGAAACACTATTGATTCTATAAATTCGGTGAACAATCTCAACAATTCACAGAAATTATCAAGCAATAACATGTTTTATTACAGTTAGATGATCATTGAGGCTCCCTTAAATATTGTATTTTTAATGCAATAAAATCCTTACAGTCTAAAAACTCAGTGGAATTCTCGAGCAGAACTCTTAACTGCTTCTCAGCATACAGCAATAAAGAATTCACGAACAGCCTTCAAAAATAGGCTTCGCAAAGCAAGCATATGAAAGTACAATCAATACAGAGTGCTGTGGTTTTCATATCTAACGCTTTCTCAGAGAGCATGGCACAAATGTGAGTATGGAGCAAGCTGCTCTTTTTGTAGCTTTTGGCGAAATTTAGAGTACTTTCCAGCCCTAGTAGCAATAACCCATCGGTCGATGAAAGGCGGGTGAGTTTAATCCGAGGAGGAGCAATGGCCGATCACGGATTTTCATCCAAAAGGGGAAATTTCATCGGCAACTGGTACAAAATGTCCGCTCGGGGCACCATAAAGCCGATCATCGTTTCCCGATGACTCCGATGAAACAACGAAAAGAAACCGCTAAACTGTTTAAAATATATTTGTTAATAAAAAATAAACGACTGGCAGCAAAATTTTCAAAAAATATCCGTTCTGTTTATTATTTTTTTGTTTTTTGGATGCTAACTTTCCGTTTTCCTGAAAAAAAAAAGAGGAAATTTTTGTTTTCCTCCACCGGTCCTGAACCCTGAGCGTACGGGCCCACAGTTTATCGCCTTACCACAAGGCCATCCAGACTTATCAGGTATGAACCAAAGATTGAACTACCCGTTATTTTAGTCTCAGATCGGGACTTTGAGTGAAATTTTGACAAAGTGCTGTTCAGCTATTATTAATAATAGTCAAATTAATCGATTGGTAAGATATTAATTTCACTTTTTACCAATGTATGTAAGTAGCAACAACATTCAAAATTAATAATTTAAAACAATATTGGAAATTGTATAGGAATTTAATTGTGATTTTTTAACTTTTAAATTTCTTGGACTTTTAAAAATTAACTGATTTCTCTTCTTGCTGTTTATATTAAGGAGGTTTCAAAAGAGTTGCTCATTTTAATGAAGTTTTCATTATTCTTATAATGCAGCTGACGCTCAAATAGATTTTCTTTTCTTTTTTTAAACACCTTTTTAAAATTATTTAAATATAAATATTACAAACGATTTTATATAATAAACACTTACATATTTTTGGTAAATATTTCTTTTCAAATTTAAATTTTGTGGGAGGGGGCAAGTTGGGGATTACCACCCCCCACCCCCCTTCCAACCCCAATATAAGAAATTTGAAGTAAATTATGCGATTAATTCAAGAATTGTTCAAAATTTCCCTTAGATTATGCAAAGGCACATCTAAATTACGCAAATATTTATAGTAATTTAGTAAAGTGTAAACCACTGGGACACCTGCAAGGCCCGATGACGATACAGCTGCTGTTTCGGATAATATATTGTTTGTCGTTTTTCCATCTGCGAAACTGTTCGTCTAGATCACTTCTATCCATGAATAAAAATTCATCTATTGCAGAAAAACAAAAGTGCAGTTGCGAATGACTGAATTCGATCAGTCGATGAACGACCGAGCAGAAAACAAGCAGTCATTGCTACTAGGGAGGCAACTCCAATATTGGGCACATTTTCTATCGGTCGCGTATAATGATTGCATAACACTACTTCTATTGCTTAATACTAATATAGGAAAGCAAACATTACATCCCCCATTAACAAAATCGGTCCAAATGTCGCCAAGATAGTCAAATTTTTGGTAAAAAAGCGCCAAATTTGGAGCGAAAAATAAGCCGCCAAAACTGAAGCCAGCTAAGCAATATCGCCAATATTTGGCGAGAAACGCCAAACCATCTTTTATATATATATATATATGGCGAAACAGAAAGGTCCCTATCTCGTTTTCTAGTTAACCGATTTACATGCAACAAAATGAAAAATTTAACTGATTTAAAGCGAAATTAACTACTTGAGTATAATACGCATTTTAAATTACATTAAACCCTAAGAAAGCAGATCACTCCAAAAATTTGTAACAATAAATATTCCGTGACATTAGATAAACATGAGTTATGAATGTTACAGCACATAAGACAGTTCCAATGCACAAATATACACAGATAGGAAAACTCAAATCACCCATACTTTAAACTATGCTGGAGAATGCTTAACATTTCGAATAGAAGTTAGGAAAAAAATTGTTTTATAATTATAGCTTAAAATTAGCTTGCTGCTTGTCCTTTATCTTCTTTTAGAGGAAAATATTAATAAAACTTCCAATACTTTGCCAAAAGTTAATAGTTTACAGAGAAAAATAAAGTTGTCTTTTAGCAAGTGCTATTAAAAAAAATGATTTCTTAAATCTCATTTACATTTAAATCACCCTCTTAATTAATTCATACTGCGATATGGAGAATGCTTTCATTAGTGATGGTCATCATTAGTCATCATCAAAGAATATATGATGAGGGATTTTTTTTTACACCTCGCATGTTTGATCTGGCTGGAATTCTAATATTTAATTAGCAAATTCAGCACATCGAAGAATGCTTTAATGGGTGATGACATGAATGTCGATTTCTTCATGTCAAAGAGTTTTAAACACGGAATGACGTTAAACCAATAGTAATCTGAAATGAGAAGCATATATCTGGATGCTGAATTGATTTTTATTAAAACAAGGCTTAATTTGACAGACTGAGTTTGTTGTTTTTCGTACTTTCTTGGAACTTTCCATATTTGTTCTAAAGTACTTTTGTGATTTGTTTTACCTCTTGCTCCAACTGCCGTAAATAATTTGAGATTTTCTAAAGGAGCACCAGCCTCTAAAAGACAATTTCTAGAAAATTTTACAAAATTAATAAAATTCTCGTCAAAATAAATAAAGATAATACTAACTCTTATTTATGGGGTATCCCAAAAATGGCGGACGACTTGAAAAATCAATTAAAGAAAAATAGAAGGTAATAGGTTTCTTCTGCATTCTGCTTAGGTAACCAGGGAATTTATTCTCACCAATTTTCAAAATTAGTTATAAAACTCGCCAATAAAGAATTTTGCAATCAGGCAGCCGGAATTTTTTCCTCAGGGTATGCCATGTTGTTGATGCAAACGTTGGTTATTTTGAAAACATTGTTTTAAAATTTTTTTCCTAGTCATGACTCTAGCGCCATCTCTTGACGAATTTTGTAAATAACTGTGAAAAATGGATAAGAATAAATTCCCAGGTTGCTATAGCAGAATGCAGTAAACCGTACATTTCTATTGCATTTTTCATTAATTGATTTTTATCGTCTATCATTTTTGCGAAACCTGGTATTATCACTATAGGTAAGACCACAATACCTAATCTATAGAACTATTTTGTATGCCCCTGTAATAGAGCTGTAAATGTTATTTATGATTGCGAGAATTCTTTTACACATAATAACTTTCTTATGATATTAACTGCTTTTCTGCTGTCTGTCTGCAAAATGCACTTAAATAATGTCCTCCTGAAAAATAACTTTTCATGTTACGCACACTTGCTCAGTCTTCATTTCATCGACCCACTCAAGAAATGAAAGTTTGAGTCAACATTCCTTCTTCGACGATCGAACCTTGTGCCAATGGCATGGCAACATAATACGCTAATCGTTACACTACAGGGTGACAGCTATATTCGTAACATACATAAAATTATTCGTAATGGATGCATACTCGCGTTTGTTAAAGGCTCCACCATGGCCGAGTGGATAAGACACTAAGCATGGTATATGGCTGAAGTGTGAAAGATTCGGGTTCGGCCAATCTCTCCGATTCTGATCTAACGGTCTGGAGATTTTTGGCGATTTTCTCCAGATCTCAGGAGAATTCTCATTAAAACCTCTTAAAAATCCTCCATCTAAGACATCCTCCCTAGGCAGATGCCCCTCGTTTAGGTTTGCCACACAAACTCACGGTTGTTAAAGCGCAAACCGATGAATAGGTATGCAGACAATCTGAAATCCTAAACAAATTTTGTAACTAAAATGCCAAGAACTTCTATTTTATTGTATCGTTTACTTCGCCACATGGAAGCGAAATTGAAAAAAAAAGAAAAGAATTATCAGTGCATGTTCTAATACGTTTTACTTTTCTTGCTAAAGATTGGTCGTTCGGTGAGATATTTGTTGCAGAAAGTGATTAAATTTCCGTTTTGGTTCGTTTGTTACATCTATTTCATGCTTGCAATGAAATATTTTCATATTTGAGATGAAAGGAGACATACTGGTTAACAGTAATCGATTTTGAATGAAATTAATTAATTGTATTTTAGACGTATAACTCCTAATGTAAAGAAAAGAAAAAATACACACTTGAGAGAGTTTTTTAAGCAGCATTTCAATAACGGCATGTCATCATTCATTAATAAATAAGATATTAATCGTTTCATGACGTACTTTGATTGAAAGGAATTTTGTCAATCGTTTATCATAAATTCTAGTATGAAAAAATGTGCTTTAATTAGTGTCGACGTAAAAAAAAATTTGAGAAAAAAGAATTAGGATGCGACGTCAAGAATAATTAAAATAACTTACAAGGTCTGAATACTTCTTAGCTCTCTGATAATGCTGTAAGATAACAAAAAACACTTATTGACTTTATGTTTAATATACATAGGGTATTTTTTTAAAAGTGTTGTCCTGTATATATAGTTTTTTAAAATGCTTTTAATGTCCTGTTTATTAAAAATAAAATAAAATATTTTTAAAAACATTTTTTCTGTTGTTTTGGTTCTTTTGTTCTTCTGTTTTTTTATTGTTTTTGTATGTTTCTATTTTGTGCCATTTTCGTTTTTTAAATTTGATTATTTTTTTCTATATTTTATTTTTATCTACAATCTTTCCTTCCCTTTCTCTTATCCTCCCTGGTTTCTTGCTTTTCCCTTCCTCCAATTTGCAACTCGCTGTTCGCTTTTGTTCTCTGTTCCCTGTCCCAGTCTGTGTAGGGACTTCGACTGCAACTGAAGAAGATGGATTTTTTTTTCCCCATCGAAGCACGTGTTTAGCTTGATAAGTAATTTTTTTAAGGTGTTATTTTACAAAGTTTTAATTATTTTATTTTATGCTGTAAGATAATTTTATTAAAATGAATGCTTAATGTTAAATGAACCACTTTATTAAGCAAATATATGAAAAACTTACCTACATAGATGACATTCAAACAGTGTACTCAAAGCTACTGTCACAATTAACTAACAATCGTAATTTTGCATAAAATATACATACACATATGGTACAGTAGCCCTCCACCACCACTATCCTACCAACGAAGAAGGTTTGAATTTGGAAGTGCAGAGGTTGTACTTCGAGATTTGGAGGTCAGAAGAAAACAGAGGCGTTCAAACATCACTACAGCGGATTTCATAAGAAAAGTAGGTGAAGCAGCTCTGAATCGAGTGAGAAAGTGACCGAAATCAGCTAGAATGTTCCGGAATGTTTCAGAGAGAATGTTCTAGAATGTTTGAGAAATTTCTACATCATTCATATAATGGGTAATCGATGAAGCATCTGGAGCGTTGAAAGATTTTGAATAATGTTTCAGAATCACAAAATGTTATGGAATGTTCTGGAATGTCCCAAAAGATTCTAGACCTTTGAAGTCGATTTCGACGCATTTTCTCTGTCTCGCCGACGGAATGTTTGAACTCCTCTGTATTTCTTTATCATCGCGATCCCTCGTATTTTCGCCTTGTAAAAGTACAGGCGTTGCTCTCTTTCACTGAGTAATTAAAAAATATCAAATTTCCAAAACTTTTTTTAAAAAACAATATTTTTGGAAATAACTGGAAGATTGACTTAAACATTTTAAAACTTCGCAACTTCAAGAAATAATGTCTTGCAAAAGTTTTTTTTTTTTTTTTAAGTAAGCTGTCTGAACGTGGATTGACACTTAGCTAGTAAATAATAAAAACATAGCTGTTGTGTTTGATTTTAAGTGGACTTGGCTTTGTTTCTTGCTAAAACAAGTTAACTCAAATAAAGGTACGCATAAATACAAATATTAATTACTAGCAATAAAATAAACTACAAATGATGTTTATATACTTAAAAAGCTTAAGCACAATAATAAACCTAGCTTACAACTTTAGAGACTTTAGAGACTATGAGAGTTTTACATACTTTTCCTTTAATTGTTCTTAAAACCGACTTTCTTTGTGTTTTTAATATTTTAATGTCATGCACTCAAACAATACGTTTTTACATTCTTGCATTAGCTCTAGTTCTTCTAATATGTATCCCTTAACCCTTTAACGCGCAGTGTTCCCGCTCTGGGAACACCAAACTCTGACGTTTTTACTGTTGCCAGTCACGAAGAATAGATTTGATTTCTATAAAAAAATAGTTGCGGGTGACATAGCTCCACGAGAATCCTTTACTTTTTAGCACGTCATTTCCCGTAAAAAAATTGTCACGACTATTTTTAACAGCACTGACATCTGCTGAAAAATGGAAGAATGCGAAACAGCTGGATAGATTGCCCAATGCTGAAAAAAGGGCAGTCGTTGCCATCGCTCGAATTAACTACCAGCAACATGGCGGACGATCTAAACGTTCATCGCGTGCCACAGATCTAGAAACCCCTTTTTGACGCAGCGTCAAAAAAGGGTCTCTAGATCTGTGGCACGCGATTAACGTTTCGATCATCCGCCATCTTACTGGTAGTTAAGTCGAGCGATGGCAACGGCTACCCTTTTTTCAGCATTGGGAAAGGGTTGCGCCTTAAAGGGTTAAACGTTATGAAATAGTACAATACTAATGTATATCTGATGTGAGAACGCTTCTCTGGGGCCAATACAGATAGGATGGGAAAGAAAAAGCATCGATTTTTACTTTCTGTTTCTTTTTTCAGTTTTTCGTTTCGTCGATCGTCTAATAGTAAAAGATCTAGGTGGTAGTTAGCGAAAGGTATTAGATTTCGAATTCAAGCAAAGAATTCTTTCAGTGTCTCTCTCTTATGTGCCTTCAGTGCAGCAATTTCACCGTTGGAGAAAGAGGAGACATATTGGACAGTACTAATTGATTTGGGATGGTATTAATTAGGTGTACTTTAAAGGTGTAACGACAATTGAAAAGGAACGATAAAACCTGAACATTTGATTTTTTTTCGGAAATTCTTTGATTATCACGCATTATTATCAAAGAATGTATAAGAATTCCATTTTTTTTTACTTCATACATCATTTGATTAGCTGTAATTGCGATACTATAGACTGAAAATGTGATTGCTTTAATTAAAAAAGTCATGAAAGTCAATTTCTTGGCGTCAAAAGAGTCTGATTCGGCTTTATATAAAATTAAAAGGACTTAAATAAAGAACATTTGACTATTTCCTAATTGTTCTCCATCTGATCTAATATTTATTGAAACAAATTTACCTATACTCGGGAATTTTGTTTTCTAAAATCTTGATTAATTATGCTATATATGCATTCTTAGGTGTTCATTTGTAACGGAATTAATATTAAAGATCATCGATTTGTTAAATTAAGTTTTATTGAGCGCAGGCGCGTAGCCAGGAAAATTTTTCGGGGGGGGGGGGGATATGAACTTATTTGTGTATAAATAGACGGAATTTCATCACTAATCCAAAAACTTCGGGGGGGGGGATATATCCCGATATCCCACCCCTGGCTACGCCCCTGATTGAGCGTATCACACAGGGCATACTGATTGACGTATAACAAATGTAGATTTTTGGAAATTGCAACGTATCAAATCATATACTGTGCCAAGAATAAGGTTAGAGTTTTAAAAGCCTTAATAATGTTATGCATTTCAAGAATTGTTCAGCATTTGTTTTGCAAAATGTAAAGTGTATGGTACAAATTTTTGCACCTTTGTAATGGAATTAATTGTAAAATCTCATCCGACCGTAAGGGACTGTTAGGCACGACACTCATTCAAGAGCTAAAAATTTTAGATGGTAAGATCATGGCTAGGCAAAATTATCCATTCTAACCATGTTTGGTTTCAAACTCTGACACGATCACAAACCTGTTAAGCTTATATAATTATGAATTGCGCATGCATAAAAATTTAGATTGTTTGACATACGTTAGATCTTCTTAGCGTCAGTGTCCGTTTTACTATAGATCATTTGTTAGCTAAATATAGTTATATATGATTAGCCAATACTGTTTGGTAATGGCACTGATAAAATTATGTACAGGGGAAAAGAGATTTTCGCGTTGTTGAATTAAATCTTCACATTCTTCTTTTATTTTTTGTGATAATAATTTATTAACAAAAGACCTTCAATTATTAAAAATATGTTTTCGAATAATGATAAAAGTCGTAAATGCACCAAAATAAATTTTCCACGACAGTTCAAAGTGTTTATTCATTTTTCTGGTGTACTCTGTATTTAATATAAATTTCGAAGCAAATGATACTTGCGGCAATTAGAGGACAGATGATAGATACAGAGACAATATATTTAAATATATATATAAAAGATTTTCAAATTAGTCTGAAATTGTTGAAAATTAACGATTTCTAATTAGATAAGTGATGAAATATTCTTCGTCGGAATATCAAATTGAGAATTAAAAGAAATGGGCATTCTTGTCTGCCCTTCTGCTTATTTTTCTTCAATATGGTAAATAGTATCACATGTCTACTTAGAGATCCGTTAAGATAACTAGAGAGAAGGGTATTTCGGTTTAGAAGAAGTTTTAAGGTGTTTTTTATTTACTGTTTTCATTGCAATATTTCAAACCCTTTATACTTAAAAAAAGAATTAAATTCGTTCAAAAGGAACTAAAATAGCTCCGAAAGATTTAAAATGGGGACAAACTTGTTCTGATTTTAAATCCTTCGTAGCTATTTTTTTTTTTTTTTTAAGTGTGTAGAACATAAAATATATCGGAATAAATATATTGAGTTCCGCTAAAATTAATAACTTTAACCCTTTGATACGCAAGTAATTTTCACATCAGTATAGAAGATCCAACCGAAAAGACTGCCCAACGCTGAAAGAGTGCAGCCGTTGCCATCGATCTGTTTAAGTACCAACAACATGCACGGCCGCACAGTCGTGCATGTTGTTGGTAGTTAAACAGCTAAGAAGATCTAACGTTCCCAGAAAACTTTAGCTCTTAGGCACCAGATGGGCTATTCGATCGACCTTCATGTTTTTGGTGGTTAAATGTTCAAGTTTTCTAACTTTGTATGCTTTCAGGAAGCGCTACGTTTAGCAAAATCATATATCATTTTAAAGAGAATTCAATACTGATTTCAATACACAAAACTAAATTTAAATATGTGCAATAAATAAAAGTTGTAATTACTTTAAACTGAAAAACAAATACAGTGATTAAGTGGATTGTGATTTCTAGCTTTCCAGGTCAATCACTGTTACTTACTTTTCAGAGCTTTAAAATCTTGTCAGCTCTAGTAAAATTCGATGTGAATCTGTAATAAAAAATGAAATCTACCCAACAAACTGCTGATAACTCACCGCAATCTTCAATATCTAATTATCTCGATAATTATTGCCGTGTAACATTTTTTGTATTTCAAATATTTTAATTTTGTTTTTTGTATTGAAATCAGTATTAAATT
The DNA here is from genome assembly GCA_038373885.1 of Cheiracanthium punctorium. Classification (NCBI taxonomy): domain Eukaryota; kingdom Metazoa; phylum Arthropoda; class Arachnida; order Araneae; family Cheiracanthiidae; genus Cheiracanthium; species Cheiracanthium punctorium. The sequence goes on along the minus strand of JAWZYV010018464.1, from coordinate 1,051,685 downwards.
ATCCTTAAAATGATGTAAAACAGTTTACATTTTGTGAAACATAACATTTTTTATATACGTATACGAACATAGAAAACAAAAAAAGTTTCCAAAAGTGTCCACAATTTTGGCCACCACCGTATATATATATGTAGCATCACGGCTACGGGAAGGTGCTGTCGTGGATCCGGGTTGGTCCGGGGGGGGGGAACGAGATTTCACGGACCATGGCAGCTGTAGTTTGTTATATATATATATGTAATGTATAAAAGCGTAAATACTCCCGCACATCGAAAATCGAGAGACTTCTGCCACTGGAACTGCTTAATTAGTCCACGCTGATTTTTGTACCCGTCTCCTCTCCCCTCTTCTCATTCTACATTGTAACTTAAATGTAATGTTCAATAAACCATATTATCTGCCTTAACTCTGGAACTTTACTGAAATATCTGACGTCTCAAATATATATATATATATATATATATATATATGTACTAGCTGCGTGTCCGTTCTTCGCACGGTAGGAAAGGAATGCTTTCCAAAATTGTAGTAATTACTTGCGACGAAACAAAATCTAAAAAAAAAGCAGGAGTTCCTTTTCTTAAAACTATCACGGTATACATTAACGCGACGTAGGATTATAGTTTTGTAAGTTGTAAGACGACCGTTGAAAATTCATAGACCACTTTTAATTTCACGAAATATTTATTAACGTGGTATACTATACTTTAATCCATATTAACATAACGAATCTACTAATACTACCTATTACTTATACTGTCTGTTACTTATATTAATATTATCTATCTTCGTTTCTCCCTCTTTAATGCTCAATTTAAAGAAACAGCTTAGATATTTGAAACCAATTGGGCCTTTTCTAATCTTTGATGATTCTCTACAATTTATACATTAACCTACACGCTTTTTTTTTAATAACGGTTGCCATTAAAACATCTTTCCATATATTTTTAAGCATGATTGTTGTCAGTTTGACGTATTTATTACCGCAAAATATTTCATCTCGCCGTAGTGGAAAACATCTAAGCTGTGCCAATCTAAATACTTAAATCCTCCATGGTTCAGTCTCGTGAAAAACATCAAACTGTGTAATCTCGAGGAACTATTAAGAACCGTTCACATTACGAATAGGACGTTAAATTGTGTATCAGAGTTTACGAATTTCACGCAATTTTTCTTTACTTATGACACCACGTTCTGACCCAGCTAGTTAAGTCTGGTTAGCAGGTGGTTTCGCACAGTAGTTTTCAAACGGAGTAATATTTAAACTTACGACGTTACTTGCAACAGAGCTTATTAAAGTTAATTTGATATGTTGAGGTTATGCCTAGCTAATCAGTAATTCAAACATTTTTCGGAGCTCTTTCGCTAATGACGTAACTTTTGTGCAAGAACTTGTTAAGTTGCGAGAATTCAGCCAAAAAAAGTATATTTAATGTATAGTACATACCGTCAAAAGTCGACAAAACTTGGTGACATTTTGCGCGATTTTTGGGAATACGTACGACGGCCGGCGTCAAGCAGATAACGAATACTATGTATTATTCGCTGTAATTGGTATTTCCCCTTTTATGGCGACTTTTGAATTTCCCACAATTTAAAATATGCAAGTTTCCTTTCGTTATTATGGTTGCAGAAAAATCATAGTGTTCCAAAATCGCAAGGGTAGTTCATGCATTAAACAAAATGCTTATGAATTTTTATAACTGTAAATTTTACGTCAAAGCTTTTAACCTAATTAAATTTCACTTGCGATATCTTAGCATGAATTAGTGACAGAAAACTCACGTTATTTTACTTTTCTACAGCATGTAATAATCTAAGAGTTTATTATTTCGCTCGTGGTGATTTTGTCAAAGCTTGCTAACCTAATTAGGATTTCTAATGCATTTTTAAACTCGTTGCATCAAAATGACGTCATTTCATTTATAATATGCTACTTTTTTTACGTTATGTCTATCGCCAGCATATAGATGGTATATCACATGATTACTATTTTAGATAATCGGAAACTGAAACGCTTTCTGAAGGTGAAAGTTATTGAAAAATCGAAAAAAATCAGAATTTTTAAGTTGACTACGGACTATTCTATGTCATTTTACATACATGTGCAAAATTTAAAGCAATCGGTCGAACAGTGTGGAAGGCGTTCCCGGACGAACAAACTTTCACATTTATATAATAGATATATTCGTGTATATATATTATATATATATATATACACGCTTAAACCCAAAGAGCGGAAAAAACGATACATCACGGAGCGATCAGTTTCCATGGAAGCCGACCGGTTTTTCCGAGAAAGTGCTCTTTAAGTAGTCTTTTTTCTGAGACCTTCTTTCTTCCCTTCCTGTTTTTTCCGAGAAATTCCGTCCTCGCTTATTGTTATATTCCGCTCCGCTCTTGTGATCGAAAAACGCTCCTAAAGGAGAAGCTCACTTTTGAAGACTGGCTCACTTTTCGCTCCGACTGATCGAATTTCGCTCGTTTGCTTTAAGCGTGTATATATATATATATATATATATATATATATATATATATATAAAGCACTGAAATAAGGTGGCTTCACGGCGCAACCACTGCGAGTTAAAGGGTTAAATTTGCACGCTAAAAGACTGTTTAGAAGGAGGATTTTTTCTTTTGTAACGCTTTATGATTATACATATCATTATCAAAGAACAAAACAGAATGAGCATTTTTTATATCCCATCCTTTTTTTAATTAGCGAAATTCATCAAGATTTAATTCATTTAACTGCAAACCATAGAATGCTTTAGAGTGAAATTTAATTTGTCCATGCCAAGGATGTCAAGTCAGGTAATATGACGGTCAGTAACGAGTATAATCAAAATTACATATTTAGAATAACTGACATTTTGGATTCAGCTATGTACTTTTATGGTGCTATAAGATGTTTTTTGTCGAAACAAAATGTAATTTGACTGTTTTGAAGTAGTTTTGACAGCGAATGTCTGCTTATCTTTGGCCTATCCCCAAAAAATAATTTTCGATAGCAGCAGGATTAAAATATTTTATTTACGTCAACTAAAACGTGTACCTTTTTCAAAATGATATGCGCAAAATTTATATATTTTTTTTTATGTGGTGACTACATTAAAAGCAAAACATTGCCATTTCTTGGGTACCAATTGTTTAATCAGTAAAGGAGTTTTGTTTCTAAAAAGACGAAATTAATGCACGTTATTGTGAATTAAATTAGATACTGTGTAAAATCCAAATAACAGTAAAATAAACAATGCTTACGTTTTAGAAGAGAAATAATTCTGTCTTCATTAACGCAGCATTCATCATTCCCAACCTATAGGAAAGGAGAGAAAGCTTTCAAGTAGATTTGCTGTTGTTCGCTTTTCGTTCTTTTGAAAAAGACAGAGACATTGTTATTCCTAAAACCATCTTAATGTTTATTTTTATTATTATTAAGGTTTATTTTACGTTTGTTTTACACAAAGTTATTTAATTCAGCTTTTATATTATCACTAGGCTTTTTAAGTGTTCTTTTGTGCATGTCTTTAAAAAAACGTGTGAGCATGAATTGCAATAATTTAATGGGGGGAATAAATAAAAATGATACATCAGTTTGCAGTACGCTGTAATAAAATCAGTGAGCTCAAAAACAACTGAAGTCATGACATCACAATTTTTTAGAAATTACCGTTTATTAAGACAACAGAGACTTTTCCCTTTAAAATTAAACATATTAGTTGTATTCATAGTATATTTATTAAACATTAAGTTAAAAAGAACTAAAACCTTAACATTAGTTTTCTTACTAATGGCTGGGTCAGCGGCCTTCTCTAGGTTTGGCCGCTATGAGGGACAAAAATATTGGTTATTTCATTACGGGGGTACCTATTAGGCAGACCAAAGATGGCTATTGGAATGCAAGTTTTCGTCGTCATCTGGCATGTCGGGGGAAAAAACAACAAAAAAAAACAGCATTATTTCTGATAGTGAATTCGATATCAGAACGATTTCGACAGCTTAATGGCAGCACATAGAGAGGTTTTCTCGGATTGTCAAGTCATGAGTCGAGAAAACTTGATTTATCCGGTACGAAAAGCTTTCCGATGACATAGTGGTAGGGCCCCAGGAGTGTTATCATGAAGAAGCTGATTTCAGCCAAAGGAAACATCATGCGGAATGCGACGACACGGTTGTTCATCATGCCAAAAACTGACTTCCAGAATTGTTTCCAACAATATGAGAAGCTCTGGGAGAAGTGAGTGCATTTCCGAGGGACTATTTTGAAGGGGATTAGTGTTTCGGATTTCCGAATCAATTTTTCCCGACCAAAGATTCGAAACTTTTTGAACACACCCGCAAAATAGAATTCCCCTTTTTTAATTCTTTAATTTCTGATAATAAAACTTTCAATTCACTTTTATAATTTTAGATTTGTTGTTGGATTGCAAAGCAGCGGTCTGTTTGCAAACCTGAAAAGTTTATCCCAAACTTACACCACGACTCCAAAGACGGAGCAAGTATAATCGAAGCTTACAAAAACATAGAATCTAACTCTCTTGCACGAATTTAGCATTTCTTTTATTTAGATGCGTAAAGTTGTTTCAGATAAAAAAGGTTAGCAGTAAGTAAAATGGTATGAAATCAATATTTCCCAACATTATATTATAAAAAGGTAGCTACTTTCTATCCCTAAACGGGGGGGGGGCGGGGGAGTGAGTGGAATGTTCTTATTGTATCGCTGATGAAGTCTTCCCTCGGGACATCAAAGCGAGAATGAAAAAAGAATAACTAAGCATCGATTTTTGCCCTCCTGCTTTTTCCTTTTCTGCATTTTTGGTAAAGATCGGTCATCTAGTTAGAAATCTAGAAGAGGTAGTTAGAGAAAGGTATTGGATTTCGGTTTGGAGGTAAGGATTATTTTTACTATCTTTCTTTTATGCTTTCGGTGTAAAAATTCCTTCTCTTTGAAAGAATAAGAGACATATTGGGTAACACTCATTGATTTTGGAGGGAACTAATTAGTTCGTTCGATTGAAGGAGGGGGAGGGGGAGTTTTCAGTAGCGCTTTGATAACGGCGGATCATCATCAAAGAATGAAAAAATAATGAACGTTTTTGCACCATTCTTTATTCATTTAGTGGGAATTTTCAGATTTAATTAGCGTGAGCTGTAAATTAAAAGGTGTTTAATTAGTGATGTCATTGAATTCTATTCTTCAGCATTAGGAGTAGGCGTAGAATTATACAGAATGGTGGAGCTGGAGACAAATTGCCCTCGAAAAACAAATTGAATAAAGCTTTTATCCGACCGATTTATCTGCCAAGTTACAAGTAGTATGTTATGTACGAGTAAATACAACACCCTCTAGATATAGAAAGCCTTACAAGAAGCTTTGACGTTATCGCAGTTTTACTTTCACAAAGTATATCTATTTTAAATTTGTGGTTAAATTTTCTCACTCATAAAACTTTTTAATGATTTAAGATAAAAAATTAATTTACGACAAATTTTTGATGATCACTAACGTATAATATGATAAGGAAGTAGATCACAATGAATTATTTTGTATCAGAAAGGTATTTTAATTTTTATCTTTCATTTAAGATATTTTCGAATATTTGTAACATCCACCAGAAATTTTAAATAGTTTTACTTGTTGAAGATACAATTGTGATGACGTCATTTAAGAAGATCTAGTGATGACGTCAATGCTTCAGTTGTTAGGCTTTCTACATCTAGAAGGTGTTGGCAAATATGAGTGTTGATGATCTCATCAGCAGTATTTGTGTGGTTGTTGCATGATCTGTGAGAAAGTAAAAATAAATGTGCTACTTAAACACTCTGCTTGATTTTCGTATTAAACTGCAGTCTATGCTAAAGAAATTTACTGAATAACGTCAATTGGGCTGGCTTTTATTTGCCTTAAAGATAATGGTCGAAGTCGACGGAAGTATATTTTCGCTTTCTTGAAGTCATCGTCTCAAAGAATAAATTGCGCATAAAGTCATCTACAAAAGTGATAGCATTGTATCAGAAGCCAATTTCAAAGCAGTTTTATGCCCAATTACTGGCTTAAATGTCACATCAAGCGAAAAAATTTGGCATTACAGGAATATAAGCATAGTACATTTATTGAAAAAATACCGCATAAAAATAAGTATCTAAATGGTTAATTTTAACAAGAACATTTGCGTGCATTATTTTAAAGAGGAACTGTTCGTGCTGTCACATGGAAATATTCTTCATACTGGGAGAATTAAAAACATATACTGATGTCAAACATGAAAAGTTACCTATTGATAGCAATGTAAGTAGCCTTTATTGTTCTTTTATAGCGTTAAACATTCTAATACAAAACAATGTACGGGTGCCAACTGTTCACAAAGCACTTGAAATATCAAAAATAAATAAATTAATAAATAAATAAACAAAAAGAGGGAAACATATATAATAAAAGACACAGTCAGCCGTAGCAAATAGTCTAACCCAACTAGCACACATACGTTGGGTTATTGATGGCACGTGGTTGGCAAAAGGTTGTTACGTTGGGCAAACGTTGGATGTCCATATGGAAATGTTGGTATTCTGTTGGCTAAAGGTTGTGTTGGGCAACCGTTGGTAAACAACCGTTGGCCATCGGATGGCTGAATGTTGTGTTGGGCAACCGTTGGTAAACAACCGTTGGCCATCGGATGGCTGAATGTTGTGTTGGGCAACCGTTGGTAAACAACCGTTGGCCATCGGATGGCTGAATGTTGTGTTGGGCAACCGTAGGTAAAACAACCGTTGGCCATCGGATGGCTGAATGTTGTGTTGGGCAACCGTATCATTGCGCATGCGCAGAGACACACATTCAGGAAACCGGGAAGCGATAGATTCATGTCCGTTCGCCGTTCCGTTTCCGCCATTGCTTGTTATGATGTGTTGATACACTTTTATAAAGTGATTGATAGTTGAAATCTGAAACGAATATTTATCTTTTCAGCTATATTTCTGTGAATTTTAATCGTTGCATAGGTTCGTAGTAACTTGAATCACGATAACTATTATTATTGATGCATTGATTATAGTTCGATTGTCCATAAGCCTAACGATCTTCAAAGTATGTAAACAAACAAATTACTATGGAGCTATGGTAATAAATATATAATAATTGCACAGTGCTTATTAAAAGATGCGTTTTGGATTACTAAACAATGCTAGACAGCTTAAAAATAAAGTTTTATTTGCTCATAGTTGTACAACAGTCGAGAAGGTAAAATTGGACACAATTGTTTTCTCCTAATTATTCTGAAAAAAAAATCAACTTGAGCCGTGCTTATATTTTGCAAGATTATAATGACTAATGAGATTTCAGATTTAGAAGTAGTTATTAAACTAACACTACTTCAATTTTGAAATCTCGTTGGTTCACAGTGGTTAATCAACAATAAGGATTTAAATTTGTGCATCAAAATTGTTGTGTTGTTAAAGGTATGTATAAAATATTTTACAGTTTTAAGAATTCAGTTATTTTAATATTTTACAAATGTGTTATAGTACTTTACAGTTCATATATATACCTATATTTACCAACTTCATTTTGTTATTTATTTATTATTTTAGAAGAGATTTTTGTATCTACACCTGTTATATGCTACAGGACTCAAATTTTATGGAGAAAAATACATAATCTATATGCAATCAAATACTCTTTGAGAGTACTGGAAGAGAAAACATTTTTATTGCTTTGACAAGTCTCTTCTACTGCGTATTTTAGTTGAATGAAAAATATCAGTAGCTCTTTAAGTAAAATGCTGTCACTGAGAGTTCAGATCCATGAACTGAAATCAATACTGATTTTTTAAAACTTTTCTTCAGACATTCTATTTTTTGCATTAGAGAAAGGATGCGCTATGGAAAAAAAAAAGTTCTCTCTCTCTCTCTCTCTTTTTTTTTTTTTTTCAAAATTTTGTGCAATGGTAATTATGTGGGACGCTTTGTAACTTTTTTTTGTGTACCATCAACGACTTTTTTCATTTTATGTGCTATAGCGTGTAAGCAGCATCACTAATACATTCTGTTGTACTGATATCTTTCTCATAGTCAGATAATATAGATGCACCCGTGTGTTGATACTTGCATGCGTCGATATTGCATGCATATGCATATGCATTACGCATGCAATTTTTTTTTCTTTTACTTTGCAGTCAATATCTACAGTTAACTGAAAATAAAAATAGAACTACGAAATGTCATTGTATTCCATACCAATTTTATTCGGGCAAACTAAAAATTAAGAATCTAAAAAATTAAGTAAATTGAAATAAATGTAAAAAATAAAAATAAATATTTTAGTAAAGAATGATTTCTGTGACATTCTTCAGTGACTTTATCAATGGCGGCTCCAGACTGAATTCTCGGAGGGGGCCATCGAACTTTTTACTTAGGTCTATAAATTGTTCAAAATGCAAATTGAACGTGTGAAATCGTGAAGTATGCGAATCTAAAGTTGTAAAACAAAATTTCGGAGGGGGCCATGGCCCCTATGGCCCCCTCACTGGAGCCGCCCTTGGACTTTATACTCCTATTGGATTTCCCCACATGAATATTTAAAAAAAAAAAAAAAAAAGATTAAGCCTCCTTACAAAAGTTTCAATTGAGTAAATTTTCAGACGTTTTGAGAGACACTTTACAAAAGTAACTGTCAAAGGAGAAGGAGGGATATGAATCATATTTCAAAAAATAAGCATTCTTTCCTTTAACGTTATATGTTTTTTTCTTTTAATTAATTCGAAAAGTTTTTATGATTTTGGTTTGCCTGCCGTCCTGGTTCTCTAAAACTGTAAAGGATAGCTTCTGAAAGGACCTTCTAAATATTTTCCTGCTTCCGATCTCTCCCCCCTCCCTTTTTTTTAACAGTTCATAAGTTGCACCTGCAATATTAATAGGTGCAAAATATATAGTACAATAGGTGCAAAATATATAGTACAGTATAGTATAAATACCTCATAGTGCAAAATAGGTTAGTTTTCTACAGATTAATATATGTTTGTAACTTGACAGATCGTTTACTATTTGAAAATAACACATTTCTGTTAGTGACGGGACTAGAGTCAGTTTTAAGCAAAAATGTTGGGAGGGAGGGTGTAAAGACAAAATTTTCTGACGATATATACCAATATGCTTTCAAAAATATACACCGATTATCTGGCCTCTTGGGCGGTTTCCTCCAGATGTAGCGTGAATGCGCATTAAATCCCCTAAAAGTCCTTCACCCGAGGCACCCCCCACCCTAGGCAGATACTTAATGAGCATGTTTGCCTTAAATACACACTACATTACATGATCTGGAATGAAGTTGGCTTGAGGGACAAAAGGGACTTGTTTACTGGCACAAAAATCACTAAAAGGAAAATTGTAACAAGACTATGTTCATTATATAGTATAACTTATAATAAACTGTTGGCAGAACTGGTAATTTATACACTGAGCATTTTACAGATTGGTGATTAAAGCTGAAATTTGCTGACAGTCCTTTGGCAACTGACGATTTTGTCGACAAAAGTACTTTTTAGGGGGGTGGGATGTCCGCTCGCCCTCCTCCTAAGCGCACAGAAACCACTGTTGAAGTGAAACCATATTTGATGAAAGAAAAAAATGTGACTATTTGATAATATGCTTCGTTCTACATATCTGCCGTCCCTTAAAACTTATCTGAATCTGTCACTGCATTTGCTGTTAGTAAAATAATTAAAAACTTTAATTTCAAATTTCACAGTTTTTCATATATCTATAGAAATGCTATGAAATAGCACATCAATTTGTCAAGTATTCGTCAAATATAATTATCCAACTTTAGGTTTCTGCATTGGCCTAAAATATGAAACTAACTTATAAATGTAATGGTTAACAATTATGATAGCTAAATGTTAAAAATAACCAATTTCCAACAGTTGGATAATAGAGTGACAACATACAGATTTTACGGTGTCCCAATGTATACATTTACACGTTAACCCAACGTATGCATTTATACGTTAACATAATGTATGCATTAATACGTTAGCCCAACGTATGCATTAATACGTTAGCCCAACGTATGTATTTATACGTTAGCCCAACGTATGCATTCATACGTTAGCCCAACGGTTGGAAATATGTTGGCAAAACGTTAGAGCATACGTTGGCCCAACGTAAGAAATAACCAGTTGCCAACCGTTGGATAACCGTAAGCCAACGTGTCATTTCAACGTTGCCCCAACGTATGCATTCATACGTTGCCCCAACGTATGTGTGCTACCTGGGAAGACTCTAAAGGCCCCTGGGGTCCTAACACGATGTTATAGGAAAGCTTTCCGTTGCAGATAAATCAACCCTTTTCCACACATGCCGTCGCATTCCGAAAAAACAACTCTCTGTGCTACCACGAAGGTGTCGGAATCACTATCCGAAAATACCACTGTTTTTTCTCGATAGGGTAAATGGAGCGAAAAGTTCATTCCGATATCAGGGACTAAAAGTTGGGTAAGTTCTTTTATTGTGTGCATCATGGAGTGTAAAGCAATCTCACAAAAGGGTGCCCTTTCCTTGGCCAGCTTGAGTTTCCCTCCCTGTCAAAAAAACACAGCCCTTCCTTGATCGATGCCCCCCAACCCCCTCGGAAATTCTGAAGACAATGCCCTCGCTTGAGAAATTGTAGAAAAAGGAGAGGAAACAGTGTGTTTTGATTAGTTGATCAGTCCCAGTTCCGATGCTGTCTTGATAGGTATCACTTCTTTTACATGACATTCATCATGGTAGTACAAAATAGAGGGTTGCGGCTAATTATCCGAAGAATTTGACTATCCGTAAGTGAGAACTATCTGTTGCTGATACCAACACCTCCTATATATACAAAGTCTCACAGCTAAAGCTTTGACGTCATTACTAGGCCTTCAAATTATGACGTAACCACATTTTTATATTCATAAAATAAAACTACTCAAATTTTCTGGTGAATGCTACAAATATTAGAGAATATTTTAAGTTAAGAATAAAAATTAAAATACGTTTGTGATGCAAAGCAGTTTAATGCGATCTATTTCCATATCACATTACAAAATTAGTTACAGTTAAAAACTTGCCCTTTGCCGTAAAATTAAATTTTCAATCCCAAATGATTGAAATGCTGTTATGCATGAATAAATTTACCAGAAATTTTAAATAGTTTTACTTTATGAAAATAAAACTGTGATGGCGTCATGTCTGAAGGCCTACTGATGACGAGAAAGCTTGGTGGCGTAGCTATATCTAGGAGACGTTGCTGATACTCTCCGACAGCGTCGTGGCCTCAGGTCTCCCAGTAATTATTTGCAAGAGAAAGCCTAGTCAGTGCATGACACTGGATCAGATGGCCAACATGCATGACCCGTCAAAAATTATAGGACTCGAATCTATGTCGAGGCAATGCAAGCCTAAACTCTGCCACCATCTTGTTTCTGGGACATTTTATGACAACCCATTATTTATCTTTCGAAGACTTTTGAGATGCTTTGACAGCGTGACTCATACCTTAAAATACATATGGGCAACCTCCGGCCTTTTGGCCGGATGTGGCCTTTAGATACGGCCCACGGAGCTTATCAAAACCCCGTACAAAAACCATATAAACCATTCAAAATCCCATATAAATCCCAATTGTATGGCCCGCGACTTCGCTAACATCCTAAAGTTATGCCCGCAACTTTTCAAAGGTTGCCCATACCTGCCTTACAACACAAAATGGAATGTTTGATTGCACTTTACTGTTTCTCAGATTACAGGAAGTCTAAATGTTTTATAGTTTATGAGTTACATTCTAATCTTATGTGTTGTTTAAGATTTTTAATGCTGTGATTTAAGCATGTTAAATTAATGGACGTTGTTCGATTTGATTTAACATGATGCGTGATTGTTATGATTTTTGAAAGACTGCTTGTTCTGATTCAGCATGCTGATTCAAATTAATTGTTTTTTTTTACGTGAGTAACTCAAAAACTCTATATTTCAGAAACTATAGTAATAGAAAACGTCACTTTTTTGTGCTCAGCATCAAGTATGAAAAATTGCATTAAACGAGGAAAAGTGCGAAAGTTTCGTACAAATTTAACAGTTCTTGTAACAACTTCTTTAAATCTTCTATTAAGTAAATCTAATTTTTTTGAAAGAACTTATCTTTAAATATTTTTTTCCCTAATCCTTTCTCCTAATATCCCTTTTACCGGCCTGTTGTAAACTTGATCGCTACGACGGTCGCAGATGTTGGTCATTTCATAATGGGGGCGCCTAATATGGAGACCAACGTTGCCTCCTATGAGTCATCTCCTAATTTTTAACCAATTCTAGATGAGAGACCTAGTACCTTTATTAGCAACCCCAGAGGTATCGTTTGAACATGGAGTGTTTGGAACTACGACAAATTTTATCTCGAACAGCTTTTTTTAACGTATACGATTCCACAGCAGTCCAGCCGAGAGAAGCACTGGCCAAGCAGGTGCTGCTTCATTCACCGTGTTAAGCTGCGATATTTCAAAATAAATGTATCAAAACAGTTGAGAATATGAACAGGAAACCAAATCAGTGATCTTCATATTCTAGCGTCTTGTAACTGAAAAATTTATTTTTTTAAATAGTTTCTGTTTACAAATAAACATCAATATATTTTTAAATACTTTTTGTTTACAAATAAACATTAATATACTTGTTCACATGCTATTCCTTCTTTTAATTTTAGTCCACACAAAAATATCTCTGCAGTTTATAAATTCATTTATGGCTGTAACCCAAAATAGAATCCAGTCGTCGAGGTTTGTTTACAGAAAAATAAGTCAACATCTTAAATATTTATTCATTACTGTAACAGTTACAGTTGAAATATCTTTTCTTAATGCCTAAATTTTTTCCTCAGTTTCGATGCATTTCTTTTTCTATTTCATAACCAAAAATATCGTAAAAACGCTCTTCCGTATTTTGAGACTAGGACTTTTTTAAACCCTCCGAGAAAAGAACTTCAATAATAAATATGCTTTTCGAAACTTGTTTCTTTTATTAAACTCCATTAGATAAAGGAAACACACTCTCTGTGATGGATTAAGTAAATGCATTCCAGCTTAAAAGTATGTTTGTTGAGAATTTCTCGCAGATATATCCAGGGAGTGAATTCCTTCAGAAAAACAGCCTTAGTATAAATATATAAATATCATGTGTACATCAAAACTCAAAATGAAGTTGAGTGGGAATGAAATATTTTTCTCACTTTTGAATTCCGTAGATATTGCTCCCTTTATGTGTTTTTATTTTAAAAATTAAACTGCAAAATAAATTATGTAAGCCGTAAATGTGATGATAAGCACCACACTTGCGTATAACCCGCAAATTTAATGCGGTAGTGGATAGCTACATTCTACAGACATAAAACTCACTCCAAAATACGAGTCCAAATAAAATATCAAATATATTTTATTGAATAGCTACAGTATGGAGAAATAAGTACAATAAAGAGAAAAATGAAAGTAGCTCTAAACTAATAGGAATGTTTAAAAAAAAGATGTTAGTAGTTCAACTTTTTTCCCCTTTCTTTTTCTATGGATGGCACTTTCCTTGTGTACAATAGCCACTAGAAACCCCAGAAGCGTTGGCCTTTATTGTATGAGGGCTCGAAATAAGTGGGCTAATAGTAAGGATTCTTTAAATTTTGAACCAATCCCATGTGAGAGACCAGCACCTGAATCGATACCTCCAAATGTATCATTTTAGCACGAAGGACATTGATTTTACGTGTCTTAGCTAATTCCCTTTAGTGCAGACGGTGCCGCAGCAATCTAGTATCAAGAGGTTACCACCTTACTATACACTCAGCAAAGTCTGCGCTGTTTGACTTCCTCTAATTTGATTTCAACCGTTTTTTTTTCAATTTTGTAGGAAATTTAAAAACCTCAGTTTAAAAAAATCAATTTTTAAATTTTCTACTAAATTGATTTTTGCTTTTCATGCGAAAATTATTTTGGCTAATCATAACTTTTAACAATTTATAACGAAATAAATAAAAATCCTTAAATAAAAGAAATTATGTAAAAAGATCATGTCAGCCTCTCTAAGATTCGTAAGAAAGTAAGTGTAAAAGAAAAAAAAATTATGTTAGAAAGTTTTTCATAATTCACGCTTTCGGCATGATTAACCTTTCTTGTTCCCTTATACCCTGGGAGAAGACAATTATAATGATTTTTACGAGACTTGTTTCTTTCTTTGAACTCGCGTAGATGGAGAAAGCAACCCTTTGAGGTGGGCTACATGAAAATATTCGTGCTAAAAATATTTCTGCTGACTATTTCCTCTCAAAGTATCCAAGGGGTAAATTCCAAAGAGAAACCGCTCCAGTGTAAATAAATAAATAAATATCTTTTACGTCATAAACTTCAAAGTAAACTTCAAAGTAGGGCACAAAGTAAAGAAAATGAAATGTGATTTTTTTTTTCGTTATATAGACCGGCTTCCGTATCTTCCTCCCCCCCCCCCCAACCAAATTGCAAAAGAAAAAATTTTTAGTACGCCTCTTCCTCTTCAAAAAAAAAAAAAAAAAAAAAAAATCTGCATTTATGAATATTGTTATATTTTCTTAGAAAATATTGGTAGATATTTAGATATCTACCTATACTTTCTGGTAGTATAATAAGGTATATACCACTGTCAAATATATCGCAAATTAATATCTTTAAAAAAATCTTAAAATTCTAAAAATCATGAAATGAGTAGAAATTAAACTGTTTTATTTGGAATCTGACTGATGCGAATTTAAGCATTGTTTGATGTCAACCAACATGCTGCCATTTCAAAAACAAGCATGGAAAAGAAGATGAATTGAAAGAGTCTGATTTACGTTACATATATCTTTCATGTATTGTTTTGTAACTTTGATTTAAAGAAATTGATTAAAAATTATTATTCAAGTTCTCTATGTTTTACGTTTTTTCAATTGATGTGCTTTCGTTTACCATTACTGTAAAAAAAAAAAAAAAAATACTCTCGAGTTTGAAAAAAACTCTCGAAAACTCGAAACTGTCAAGTTTTCTAGTCACACTTTTGATTATCAATCTTTTCGTCGCAGATCCTTGCGGTGATTGAACTCTGTACTAACAAAATACGTATTGTTACGGAACTACTCTGCTTGTTTCCGGGGTTCGTCGTTCTAAAGTCCAATTGGTGTAGGAAGTTCCAATAAAAAGTCCACTGGTCAGGATGGAACACAACTTTATTGCTTCTAAAACTTCGTAGAGTAATCAGCTGTACAAAATTCACAAGCACAATTAAGCAGTAATGTGCTTTTAACAGTCCGCTTAGATCAGAAGCTCTCACAAAGGCTGTATTTCTCACACAAAATAAGTCACTTTCAAAGGCAAAAATTCACTGGAAATATTCAAGGGATATCGTACACAATCCCTTACGACGCAGCAATGAAGGATTTACACACAGCACTTTAAAAACAGCTTCAGAAAGCAGGCCACAACACAGCTTCTATAGCACTATCAATTCACAAAGCAAGCGTACTCTCTCTCGGAGCTCAACTCACACTGAACTATCGGGGCAGCGCGCGGTTCTATATATATCCGAGGCAGAAGCTGCGAATAGCTTCTAGAAAAGTCTATTTCTCGAGGATTCTAAATAAAGCGTGAATTTTGATTACGTCATAGAAGAGAAATGTTAGGTTATTATGCGTTTTTAATGCAGGAAAAACAACTTCCAGGCCTTATTGGGAAAATCGTGCCAAATGACCAAAAAGTCGCCAAGCTTGGCGACTTTTAGCGAAATATCGCCAAATTTGGGGCCAAAAATAAGTCCCCAAATGTGAAGAGATCGAATCCCTAGGACCAATATTTCTCGAGTTTTCTAGAAATCCCATATATTTGAATGGGAAACCGAAACCTCCGTATCTCTATTTCTAGTTGGCCGATTTTGATGCAACAAAAAGCAAAATTTATCTATTTGAAGCGTAGAATACGAATTTTAAACTATTTTAAACCCCAGAGCAGCGGGTTGCCCCGAAAATTCGTAACAGTATTAACAAAGAAATTTTACAGTGAAAATTTATTTTAGTTCTTAATTTTTGTAATTGTTTAGATTTTATTATGTTGCATTCTTATTGCATACATGAGAGAGAGAGACGCTATACACATTGTGCGGAAGAATTTTCACACTTTTCTAAGTAGTGTAAATTACCACAGTTAAGATTCTATAATCCGACTTCTGAGTTGTGAAAAAGAAAAATTACTAACATATTTAAATTTATAACTATAAAGTGACCTTTAACCTAATATATAACCCTCTCATTCAACAGACTTTTTTAAACATTTTATTTCAAAACTTATTAAGGATATTAGAATATATATATTCTAAAAACAAAGACCAACAGTAAGACGCCAACAGTTATTTAAAAAAAATATGTCAACATCATATGTATTTATTTATTCGTTAGATTCAAAATTTTTTTTAATTTCCATTCATTTTGTTTTTTATATCATAAATAGAAACGTCATAAAAGTCATAAAACGGCACAAAATATCGCATTTTCAGACCAGAGATTTATATATATAAATATACATCTTGGATTAAAAAAATTCAATAAAGAAGATGCTTTTTCAAAGCATGTTTCATATCTTAAATTCTTGTTGATAATGAAAACTCTACATGATGGATTAAATGAAAGCATTCCAGCAACGAATGCTGAGCATTTCTTCTGGTTGTATCCGGGGGGCATGTTCCGAAAAAGAAGCCATTTTAGCGTGAATAAATAAATATATACGTCATAAAATTCGAGATTCACAAAGAGGGAGAATGATACTTTTTTCTCTGTTTTGAATTCCATCAATATTGCTTCATTCCTTTATTTTCCCAAATTGAAATGCATGATGTAAATACTCCCCTTAGCCCCTCGAGTAAAGAAAGATAAATCCATTTATTATTTGAACATTTATTACTGCATGACAATTAAAATGCATTTATTCTCTGACAGTCTGAAAAGGGAGAAAAAGGAAAAGGTTTTTTTTTGTATTGCTGTTGTTGTTTCCTACCATTTCGCCATAATTTCAAGTTCTGTTCATTTTTCTGTGGATTATGAAACGTGAGTTCTATTAACGAAACCATCGATATTATCTAACCATCATTCTCTTATGGCTAAGCTTCATTTTTTTTATTGACATGAATTAACTCTTTCAGACCCTGTCATTGCGAACAAGTCTGAAAAAATATTGTACATAATTGTAAGTACAGACTAATAATTTTAAATGGAAAACGGTTGAGTACATATAAGAAAACTTAATAATCAGAGTCTACTTTATTTTATTTTTTACAAATGTAACGTCTATTATTAGATTGAAAATATATGTGCGAGGAAAATTAGTTTTCGGTATGAATAGCTCGAATTTAATTTTTTTTTATTGTATATAAAAATGTTGTCCACACCTCAGCCTTTTGACAGATAAAATTTCAGTACCAATCAAACAATAATTTTTCATTTCGCAACATTTTTAGTATGTATAGCAGTAACATTTTTGGAGCCATGAAATTAGAAGGGGAATAACAGAAATTGGACAGTATCTGTTTAAAAAATCTTTCCAACATAGAATTTTCAAAGATGATGAAATAATGCACTTTACCAGATTTATAGGAACTTGAAAATCGTTTCTTCTTTTATCTTCGAAAATTACCCGAAAAACTTTTATATGGGGGGGGGGGAAGAATAGAGAAACTTTTTTTGTGATCTAACCCACTTTCCTTTCTGCCGTCCTTTGTATTTTCCTTTGAAGCAATATAAAGCTGCGGAAAAGTCTAAATCAATACTCTGGTGGGGGAATAGGAAGCGAATCCCTCAGAGCCGCAGAGCAAGTGTGAGATTTGAGGAAGGAAGAAAGAAAGAAAAAATGTAGGGGTCGAAGAGCGGACTTAGCGGCATTTCAATTGCGGACTTCGATTGTTTCTTCTGAGGACAAATGAAGTAGATATTTTAGCAGAATGTTTTAATCCTTTAACGCGCAGTGTTCCCGCTCTGGGAACACCAAACTCTGACGTTTTGACTGTCGCCAGTCACAAAGAATAGATTTGATTTCTATAAAAATAATTGCGGGTGACATAGCTCCACGAGAATCCTTTACTTTTTAGCACGTCATTTCCCGCAACAAAAATGGTCACGATTATTTTTAACAGCACTGACATCTGCTTAAAAAGGAAGCACTGACATCTGCTAAAGAATGCGAGAACAGCTGGATAGATTGCCCAATGCTGAAAAAAGGGTAGCCGTTGCCATCGCTCGACTTAACTTCCAGCAAGATGGCGGACGATCGAAACGTTTATCGCGTGCCACAGATCTAGAGACCTTTTCTTAACGCAACTGGTTGTGCGGCACAGCCAGCTGTCGTCAAAAAAAGGGTCTCTAGATCTGTACACGAGATGATCGTTTCGATCGTCCGCCATCTTGCTGGTAGTTAAGTCGAGCGATGGCAACGGCTGCCCTTTTTTTAGCATTGGGAAAGGGTTGTGCCTCAAAGGGTTAAATAGGGTGTCCCGAAAAGGTCGTAACGCGCTTTAGTCCTTTATTTATTACAGATAAGTGGGCAATGTACAATGAAAAGATGTTCAAAGTAAGCTAGGAAAAAAGACTTAAGAAAAAAAATCCTCTCTTATTTTTTAAAAAGTTACACTTTTTAAATTTGTATACGACCAAGGCTCAAAAAGAATTCCCAGTTTGTAAAATGTGCTCCATACAATAATGAGGTGAAGTACCAATTTTCAGCCTTTCATCATAAAACACCCCAGACATATAACAAAATAGGGCCAGGAACTACATAAATTTGATTGTAAAAGTTTATAGCTAGAGAGCAAAAAAAAGTATTTTCTTTCGTAATTTCTGTATGAACCCTGAAATACGATCATCCGACGAGATCTTTTTCCTTTCGAGAGCCATTGAAAAATGATTTAAGTCAGCATGCATTTATCTTCATATCTCTTAAGACGTTTCAGAATATAATTCTCAAATTTTGTACATCCCCTAATGAGTGCATGGGACACATTTTACTAACTGGGATTTTTTTTGTAAGGAGATTGTATACAAATTTTAAAAGTGTAACTTTTTCAAAATTACGATAGAAATGTTTTCTTAAATTAATCTTTTTTTTACTACCTTATTTTGAACTTTACTTCAATGGACATTGCCCATTTATCTCTTATGTATAAGAATAGGTATACAAAGCGTGTTACCACCTTTTTGAAACACCCTGTATACTGAAGATGGAAATAGGAGTGTGCTGGTTCAAGACGAGCTGGCTGGTTCAAAAAGATCATGCGATTTTGGTACATAAAGACTTCGAAAAATTAAGGTTGTCTCTTTGCAAGCTGCACTGTACCTTTAAGTTAACGATATACCAGTATCAGTTACGAAACCTTTAGAAAACTTTTTTAAAATCGAAATTTTTTTAAAGTGTGTCACTCTTCAAAAAATTTTTGTTGTGTGTCCCAGTGTTTAAGAAATTTTGCTTGGAGTTTCGCAAACGCCGGGTTTTACCGTTTTTTACAGTGTGTAGTGCAGTTTACAAAGTATCATTCTGAATTGTATTAATTTTACGCACCAGTAATCTCTTGCATTCATGTTACAGATTTTCGTCTTACATGCATCGTTCCAACGACATTTACGGTTTTTCGAACTGCTGATCAATTTTTGCAGAAAAAAAATATGTGTTGTCATTGGGAAATTTCGATATTTTCTTTTTCTGTAAGCGTAACAGTGAGAGCTCTATTAATTTAAACCAGGGGTTGCTAACCTTTTTACTCCTTAGACCTCCTGAAAGTTTTTTTTCCAATAGACCCCCTAAATTTTTAATATCTAAACCTGCCACCATGCATGAAGTTGAAGAATAGTTCAATAATAAAAAAAATACATTTTATTTCTTTTAGAGAATTAAATGTAATTGTAACATATACAGTGTGCTGTCCGTTACCACCCCAATCACTTCCGAATGGTAAGAGCCATAGTCATAAAAATGGAATCAAAGTATATACTTACTTTGCCATGCACCACTATTACTATAACACAAAAAACGTACTTCACTCAGGAACCTTTAATAACTTCATCAAGAACTATTGATTCAACTTTAAAGCCAAAGCTTCCGCCAATTTCCTATTTTTAAACATCTTTAACTTGTAATACTTTCAGAGCTTGTTTGTTTATTTTGATTTCTCTCGAGCTGCTAAGTAGTTAATCGGATTAGAGAAGCAAATACTTACACAAGTGTTATTGCACTTGCAGGAATGTTAAAACTTGTTTCTGCTTCATTCCCAATATACAGAGATTAAAGATGTCTGTAAGGATTACATCGGACATAATAAAAACATTTATTTGTTTATAATAATTGAAAAACGAACTTTAACTAAAATTAAACTTTCTATTCCCTAACAAAATTGAAAAACGTTTGTGATCTCAGTTTGATCGAAACGTACTGCATGATGTAGTAAAACAGCTGAAATTAATCAATAGTGCATTAACAGTTCTTTTTAACCCTTTAACGCGCAGTGATCCCACTCTGGGAACACCTAACTCTGACGTTTTGACTGTTGCCAGTTACGAAAAATAGATTTGATTTCTATAAAAATAGTTGCGGGTGACAAAGCTCCACGAGAATTCTTTACTTATTAGCACGTCATTTCCCGTCAAAAAATGGTCACGATTATTTTTAACAGCACTGACATCTGCTGAAAAACGGAAGAACGCGAGAACAGCCGGATCGATTGCCCAATGCTGAAAAAAGGGCAGCCGTTGCCATCGCTCGACTTAACTACCAGCAAGATGGCGGACGATCGAAACGCTCATCGCGTGCCACAGATCTAGAGCCCCTTTTTGACGACAGCTGTTGTCAAAAAGGGGCTCTAGATCTGTGGCACGCGATGAGCATTTCGATCGTCCGCCATCTTGCTGGTAGTTAAGTCGAGCGATGGCAACGGCTGCCCTTTTTTCAGCATTGGGAAAGGGTTGCGCCTCGAAGGGTTAAAGTAACAGAGAAATACCAGTGTATTGTTGTCTGTGGGTAGTGATTGTGTAGTATACATTTTAACAAAATACTTTCAGCAAACTGAAATTATTATATGATACTGACGTTAATAAAAGAATATTCGTCGAGCCTGTCTATCTCGAAAACTCGAAATTTCTGAAATTCCCAACTTTTGCAATCTAAATTCAATATATTTTCCCATGTTTATATTGAAAAAAAATTTCGTCAAAACCTCTGTACTCATGTTTCGGATAGAGTAAATTACAAAAATTGATGCCCAAAGGCCACTTTTCTTCAACAGTAGAAATAGCATATCGATGCACCGTAAGAGGCGGCGCCACGATGGCCGATTGGACAAGACACTGGACATAGTAAAAAGCAGAAGTGTGAAGGTCCCGGGTTCGGGGGGCCAGTTACGCGGCTGTCGATCCAACGGTCTGGAGTTTTCGTCGGTTTTCTCCACATGTAACGTGAGTACGCGTTAGAACTCTCTAGAAAGTCCTCCGACGAAGGAACCGCCCTTGCAGGCAGGTATCCTTCCTGAAGGCTTGCCACAACACGAAAGATACAAATATACAATGCTCTTAAAGAAGCAACAAAAGAGGCAGAGAAGGCCGTAAAACTCTCAACTGCTTATGTTAAATCTCAAGAAAAAATTAGCCAAGATAGATTTGAAGCTCTTGTTAACCTTGGAAGGCTAATAGAAACGAAAATGTCCGATATCAAAAGTTATTGAAAGACTATTTTTCCGGTTAAAGGTACATTTCGGTGTTAAAAAATGTAGATGTATCATTTATCTGCGATAACCAGGTGTAGAAGTATTAAACCGGAATTTCCCTATAGATGGCTTTAGCCATCAGTTTAGTGACCGCAAGACCGCTTCTACTGCGCCATTATCTCCTCCTAACAGCTGACGGAGATTTTCAACACACAGCCGAAGTTCCATACACCAGTCCATTTTTGTATAACCTAAAGCATGTCGAGTTTTGTGCCTACGAACTACGATTTGCGGACAGCATTGGTTTTCTGTTCATTTGAAGAAAACTGCTGCAGAATTGCATCGAATGCTTGTCGAAGATAATGGTGAACATGCTCTCGGTAAAACACAGTGTTTCGAGTGGCTCAAAAAATTCACAAGTGTTGATTTTGACGTGAGAAACGAAGAGCGTGGAAAACCACCGAAAATCTATTATGAGCTGCTAAAGCCTGGTGAAGCCGGTGAACACTGATCGCTACCAACAGCAAATGATTGATTTAAATCGAGCATTACGTGAAAAACGACCGGTATATGGGAAAAGGCAGCACAAAGTCATTTTGCTTCATGATGCTCTTGCTGTAATAACATACATGCCATGCTGTCCTGGTCCTTTTTGCTGTGATGACACACGGCAAAAGGGGTCAGGAAAACGATCGAGGCGTTCAGTTGGGAAAGACCAACGCATGCGGCTTATTTTCCAGACTTGGTTCCGTCCGATTATCATCTATTCGCATCACTGGAACACTCTCACGATGAACAAAAATGTACGAAAATAGTTCGATAACACTGGTTCGCTTCAAAAGAAGAACTGTTTTTTTTTTTTTTTTTTTTTTTTTTTTTACGGCATTCATAAATTGGGGGAAATTTATAAATAGCAATCCCAGCAAATACACACAGGTTCTCTGAACGTCTATTAACATTCAGAAGATGTTTTCTGAACGTTAATAGACGTTCAGAGAACCTGTGTGTGTTTGCTGGGATGGATATTATTTTAAATAATTTTTTTTATCATTTTCAAACAACAGACATATAATTTTTACAAAAAATTTCCGGTTTCATACTTTTACACCTGGTATATCACAATTTTCTTTCAGCAAAAGCAGTTAGAACATCTTTTAATTGAATACATGCGGAACCTTTATAACTGAAAACCTCTTTACCCCAAATATCACCTTCTTTCCATGAGATTCGTTACAGGCAGGTTCGACTATATCTCTGAAATCAGTTTTTCTTCAATCAGTAAAAAACTGTACAATACTAATATTGGATTTTCAACTATTTGTTTGGGTTTATCAAAGTGGACACGCTTCTGGTAATGTAAACTGTGATATTTTAATTCTATTAACATTAAAAGATCATTAAAAAACTATATTTCAGTTAAGTTGTTTAAATAAGAAAGAGTTTAGTCTTCCAATTAAAATTAAACATAAATTCATAATATGTTTAATAAAAATTAAGTAAGATACGTTTGAAATAAACATATCCTCGTGCATTATAATAGTAAAGGACTTAATCACATGTACATCTTCATTATCTTCATATGTTTATGTAACGGTGATGTCACCATCTCCTTTAAGATTTAACGACTGCTTACTTGGTTTTTACTCATATTGTGGGTCAATCTATATACGTGTACGTCCGCTCACAAAAGCTGCATTTTTAAAAACCTCATGAAAAAAAAAATGGGCTTTAAATGGCAGATTCAATTCTATTACGTTACGAGCTATGTGCAATCGTTGTATAATTGGATTCAAGAGGTGAAAATATTTATCAAAAGAGGAAATATGGTACTATTATATTAAGAAGTTTTTATCTGGATGCTTTCCATTGAAAACAGTTGACGTTGTATATATAGATCAGGTATGAGCAACCTTTGAAAAGTTGCCAGCCATACTTCAGAATGTTAGCGAAGTCGCGCGCTCATAATTGGCTTTATATTGGATATTGAATGGGCTTTATACGGGATTTTAATATGTTCCGCGGGCCGGAGGTTACCCATATGTGATATAGATCTTCTTTATATGGTCCCAAAATTATTTTCTTAGAATTACGCTTTCGGAGCAGTAATTAAAAGAAATACTTTGATGGTAAAATAAAAAAAATGTGAAAAAACACATATAAAATGATACTTATAACAAGATACGATCGTTTTGACTGAAAATTTATTCATTCTTCAAAGCTCCACGGAATACGGACAGTGACATTTTGTTTAAGGCTTATTTTGGTGAGACGGTATTTTGACGGTGTTTCATTTTCTGTGACATTATTTACTGTAATTATTTTTATTTTTACTGGATTTGAAATATTCGAAACTTTTAATTTAGTATAACAAAAGGAGAAAGAGAAATCACATATTTGTCACTACTTAGTGCTATAAAATAATAACAAAAATAATTAACCTGGATTTTTAAATGATTCGAATATTTTTACCCAAAAATTGCAAATGTAAAAAATTGAAAGAGCATATTTAACGTGGGATTTTTCAAAGATGATAAACTGCTTTCTCTAGATTTATTGGTACTGCTTTATGGTCCATCTTAGAAATTTTTCCGAGAAACTTTCTTACAAAAGAAAAAATTCAGAAAGTTTTTTATATTTTTTTTATTTAACCAATTTCCCTCTTCCTTTGTATTTTCCTTCAAAGCAATATATGGTTGCAGAAAAGTTGGAATCAATACTCTCAGGCTAAGAAAGAGGGGATGAGAGTTAAATCCTTCAGAGTCACATATAGCTTGTGTGAGATTTGAGGAGGAGGGGAAAAAATAGAGGAGTTCGTAGAGAAATTTTTCGCGAAATATGGACAGTGACATTCGACTTTTCTGTTTGGTAGAGCCGAAATAGTGATTTTTGTTCAAGGATTATTCTTTAACAGACTAGGAAAACAATGGTTAGAGTTTTTATCTTTTCGGCATATAACATTCATCAGCTTCTGTGATTTATTCTTAGATACATAAAGGTAAAACATGCACATGAACACAATGTGTCAAATAGGTAAAAAGGATTAGATTCCAAAAAATTGCGTCAATCAAAGTATTACGTGACTTCTTTTATTTTTGTTCTGTGCTGTATTCTTTTGAGAAATAATCATTAATTTCTAATAGAATAGTCATTAGATGTATAGCTAGTACTTATTAACTTTTTTCTCAATTTTCTTTTTTATTAAGTTAATCAGCATTGGTCATTCATTGTCCAACTAAAACAAGAGAAAAGGACCAGTTTTACGTTCATATTCTTGGCTTATTTTCTCTTAATGGAAAGGATTAATATTTTTTCTCTAGACTATACATTTTCTTAACTGACAACGCACTAATACACTGTAAGAATTCCCTGCAATTTTATCACACATATTGCTGTAAAATAATACAGCACTGTGCGTTGTAAATCCCCTCAAAAACGACGTAATTACATTGATAAGCCAATCACGAAGAACTTATGGCAGTGGTTGTATGGCAGCTGGCACAGTCTACATCACAACGTGTTAACGTTACGTTTACCTGCAGGTGCGCTGCAAAATAATATAGCACTGTATAAAATAAATAAAAAACTTTGTGAAAAAACACACATAAGATGTTACATGTAAGTTGACTTACATGTAACATCTTATGTGTGTTTTTCACAAAGTTTTTTATTTATTTTATCGTTTAACACCAGTATTTTGGGTGTTTTTTCCACAGCAATGTACGTTGTAAATCCACTGCACAACATGTGGATAAACCTTACGCCAATATCACAACGCGTTGGGATTATGTTTACCCACACGTTGTGCTTTATTAATTCTTTTCAGTGTTGAGTGCATGGAACATGGAGATATAAAACTAAAATAAGCATGCTGTGGGCGGTAATCTTAATTTTGCGAATGGGCAGGGCCGTATTTATGACCTTTGAAGCCCTTGGTGGGTCGATGTGAAACCCCTCCAGCCTTGAATGTTGAAAACCCAGCATTTGCTGCAACGTGTAAATTTTTTCCGTAGCGATTTTCAATATATTTTCTTAATACCGCTAACTTATAATAAGGTATTTGTTTCAAAATAGTGGTTTGTACAAAATAATCGCGCATGTCCATGTTCAGATGCTGATTGAGGAATGGGCACTCTTACCTCATGAATTACTGGACAATCTGGTGCTTAGTATGAAGAGAAGGTGCGAAGCAACCATTGCAGTAAGGGGAGGGCACATCCCATACAAAAGAACATCTACTTGTTGTTCTTCCTCGTGTACAATCATTTGTAACGATACTGTGAATTCAATAAAGACTTTTTCTGTTTGATTCCATACTGTATGGATTGTTTTCATTTCTGCTCGACTATTCTTTCGTCATCGTTTAAATACAAATGCTGTCTCTCATTTCTGAATTTCATGTCTCTCAGATGATTTCTCGTGGAGTTATGGCAAAACACCTGTTGCTTAAGTTTGTACACCAGCGTATAGTATAGAAAACATCCGTCTATGACCAGTTCACATGGTAACAAATTTAAGATGGTAGGGTTTTTTTGTTTTTTTTTTAAGTAAAACTTTGT
This sequence comes from Cheiracanthium punctorium, assembly GCA_038373885.1. Classification (NCBI taxonomy): domain Eukaryota; kingdom Metazoa; phylum Arthropoda; class Arachnida; order Araneae; family Cheiracanthiidae; genus Cheiracanthium; species Cheiracanthium punctorium. The sequence continues at coordinate 1,025,400 of JAWZYV010018464.1, read as the reverse complement.
ATCAGTTTCTGTTTTTCAATGTCTTGTACTTGATACCTGAAAATCATTTAACATTCCTCTCTCATTTTTGAAATTTTACTTGGGCAAGTTTCTTTTTTATAAAAAAGAAGTAAAAGAATATAGAAACTTCTTCCATGATTTAACACACTTCCCTTTCTACCATCCTTTTTATTTTCCTTTTAAATCAGTATATGGCTGCAGAAAAGTCGAAATCAATACTTGGGGGAGAGGGCAAATCCTTCAGAGCCGCACAGCTTGCTTGAGATTCGAAGAGAACGGGAGGAGAAATGAGGTCGGGGAACGGGGGTTCGCGACATAATAACTGTGAAATTTGATTTCTTTTTCGGACAGTAAAACGAAAACATAAATCATACCGAAGGCATGTGCCATGAAACACTATCTAACACGATCGTACTTTCTCTCATTCTTTCAACGATGTGACAAACGTCGGCATTCCTCTTCTGCGCTTTTCGTTGGAAAGTAACAATGGGCATTAGCTATTGGCCCAGCCTGTTACGCACGAAGCACACACATCAGAGCATTCAAAGACCCAAGTTCAGAAGCACTGATAAACACAGAGAGGCGATTCACTGCTGTTGGGTCTTTGCAACGATGGAAGTAAAAAGGTTAAAACGACACTCACGTACAGTAACCTACCCTACCATAACACGGGTTCATATAAGACGGATTCGTATAACAATGCTGAAAAATGCTGATATTTTTTTCCTATAGCATGTTAAAAAAGACGCGTATGAGATGGTGAAAGAATGAGACAGATGTTTCTATATAACCTGTACAAGGGCGGATTAAAGGGGGGGGGCGAGGGGGCGACTGCCCCCCCCCGAGAAAACAGAAATTAATGTAAAAGATCCTATTTTACTTCCATAAAATGGATATATATGTCAATCTTCTAACTAACCCCCCCCCCGACAAACTTGCAATAATCCGCCACTGAACCTGTAACATTGATCATAACACGGATTCATGTAACATAGAACGTATCTATCGTGTTCTAGGGTGTCTTCTGTGTGCATTTTAATCATTGACCTTAAAACCTGAATATAAGAGATCCTTTTTGTTTGTCCCTTTGCTATTTTGCATACATGTTAACTATATATACTTCGGTGTAAAGGGGTGGGGATATATGAGAGAGCTAAACGAGCTAATCTATAAAAAGTATGCTTAAGATTACTATCGTATCGAGCGTTTATAATATCTTAAAAAGATTTTAAATATGTTATCCTAAGTTATTTTTTAAATAAAGCGGGTTTATTCTCGGAAAATTACAATATTTAAATTAAAATACATAGCTACACAATAAAGTTGCATATTTTGGAGAAAAATTAATATTTTGATCAAAGACTAGGCGAAAACTTCATCCATTTAATAAAAAACCCTCAAAAGAAACTGGTTTTTAAGAGATAAAACGATTCAAACTTTGTAAAATAACACACATAAAAGGTACTTATCTAACTGTACACATTTTACGATCCAAAAATCTCGATCTCAGCTGATTGATCTTCCACTGAAGATCGAAATTTTTTAGTCAACACACGTGTATAGTTTGATATATGTATTTTATATGCCTTATTTTACAGTTTTAAATGTTTAACCCTTTGAGGCGCAACCCTTTCTCAATGCTGAAAAAAGGGCAGCCGTTGCCATCGCTCGACTTAACTATCAGCAAGAGGGCGGACGATCGAAACGTTCATCGCGTGCCACAGATCTAGAGACCCTGTTTTGACGACAGCTGGCTGTGTCCGCGCACAGCCAGCTGTCGTTGCTGGTAGTTAAGTCGAGCGAAGGCAATGGCTGCCCTTTTTTCAGCATTGGGCAATCTATCCATCTGTTCTCGCATTCTTCCATTTTTCAGCTAATGTCAGTGCTGTTAAAAATAATCGGGACAATTTTTTTTACTGGAAATGACGTGCTAAAAAGTGAAGAATTCTCGTGGAGCTATGTCACCCGCAACTATTTTTAAAGAAATCAAATCTATTTTTCGTGACTGGCAACAGTTAAAACGTCAGAGTTTGGTGTTCCCAGAGCGGGAACCCTGCGAGTTAAAGGGTTAAACTTCAACTATTTCATGAGAAGGAGTTTTTAAATGCTACTCAAATACAAAATTTGCCACCTTCACAAAATTTTCAAGTCTTTACACTAAAATTAAGATTAAATCAATTTACTGTTCTGAGTAATCGCGTATTTTTAGTTGTATTGGTACTTTTTATGTATAATTATTTCATTTCCTTTAAGCTGCTAAGTACTTGATCGGATTAAAGGAACACATAGTTACGCTTTTGTAATTGATCAGATAATCTCCCCTGTGTTTTATCAGATGTATCAAAGGAATCTTCTTTTTTTTTACTCTTGCAAGTAAGGAGATAGAAATTACTTTACGTGAGGATTTAATTCTGTTGTTTGGAAAACACCATATTAGTATTGAAAATTTAAAAAATTTATAGCAGAGACTGAAGAAGTAGAAGTATTCAAAATGTTTCTTCGCTGGCTTCCTTATAAATACAATGTTTGGTTTTATTCCAACTATAGCTCATTTTCGGTTTAAAAAATAAGTTCAATGATATTTTCAAGAAAAAAATTGACTTGTTTAGTCTAGAACGTTTTACTTTCACTTGTTCTTATACTAACAAGAGAATATCAATATAAAAATCAAATACTTTAGGGCGAAATAAAACTAACAAAGTTGGCAAATTTAAAAAAAAAAAAAGGTTGCCACAATTCACGACCCATTGTATTATTTTAGACATATCTTCAGAAAATTAAAAAGATTTTGTGACCTTTTCTCATGTGATGAGATCAGTTTGAAACTGAAGAGCCACCTTTTCCAGTTCATTAAAACGAAGAAAATCATATTTTAACCTTGAAATTTCACAGCGGTCATTTGTCCATCACTTATCCTAAATGAACACAATACTGGGACAATTGAAAACCCTTGGACACAAAAGTAGCGACTTGCGCCGACTCGCGAATATATGCATGTCTTAGTTTTAACTTTGGTCTATCCAAGGGTGGCGTACCACTTCGAAAAATTATGTATACATTACCGAATTTAGACAACTGATAAATCAGTTCTTAATTTTACTTTATTACTCCTATAACTTAGTTTGCTAAGGAAAATGTGTATAGGTGTATGTGATTTGTAATGAAAATTTCGCGTCAATGAGAGGAATTTTATACGTCTCCGCTGCTCTGCAAGGGTTAAAACCTGACAGACTTTTCGTTTAATCTTATCTGCAGACATTGTGCTTCTATAAGGAAACCATACATACGCTACAAATGAAAACTTCGGAGGAAAAACAGGAGCTCTATCGATGTATAGAAATCCGATGCAAGAAAGTCCAATATATGAATGTACCAAATGGGATCACATAAAAAGAACACCATTTTTATGTGTAATAAGGAAAAATATTATTTTTTGTAGTTTAAGTACCCTTTGTCTTTCTATAAATCAACTGCTATTTTTGGGGCAATGAAGCATTTGTTTTTCACGTTTAATAAATGTGTCCTATTTAAGGGGGACTCAGCACTCCCACAATAAGAAAATTCGATGAAAATTTCCGTTTTGAGATCTATTTACTAAAATAGTCTATATACCTTGAGATACATATAACTAAACTCCTTAATTCTTGCATAGAACTTGTTAAAAAAAACATGAAACTAACAAATCTGCCATCGTTATACATTGTTGGGATGCCAAAGATTCTTTCGATTTTAGTTCAGCTAAACTCATTTGCAAAACCCTCAGTGAATTAGACTTTATTGAAGCTTTCATTATCCATAAAAACATAGTCATGTTTATATACATTTCGCTGCGCTCCCCCCCTTTCTGAATATTGGAAGTCCCTCTGTTCTCAATTACCTTAATTTCCTGCTTTCCTGTTGGCCCTCATAAATCCCTCTTCTGAATCCCTACTTTCCTATTGGCTCTTGTAAACACTATCGTGAATCTGCATGTTTTCTATATAAACAGAGCAAATTTTTGCCATTTGGATCATTGACGGCTACATGGAAAAACCGGTCTGCTATTTTAATTTTCATACTGGTGTTCTTATACGTTGTTTGTTGTTTTTTTTTTTTTTGCTTATTAACTCTCCTGTTTCCCGGAGTTTGAAGAAGTAATTTATGTTAAGAAGCTTTTCGAAGAGCTTTAATACAAAAGAATGTTTAAATTTTAAGAGAGCCCTGATCATAAAATGGCGGATCTCCACTGGTCCGGGAGCTTTTGGCGAGTTAAAAGGAGGTGGAGATAGAGATTGCTGTTGGAGGACCGTGACTAATTGAGTCACGGGTACTGATGAGGTTAAATGTTTAAGAATCTCCAATTGCTTAAGTTTGGAAAAAGTTCAATTTTGGTATTCCGAAAATTTTAAAAAGCCTCCTCATGGTCATTACAATGGCCGAGTGGATAAGACACTCAACATTGTAGATCAGGCACGTAGGCAGGAAAATTTTTCAGGGGGTATATGCGCCTGGAAAATATTTCGGGAGGGGGAGGGGATATGAATTTATATGAGTATAAATAGACGGAATTTCATCACTAATCCAAACATTTCGGGGGGGGATATATCCCGATATCCCCCCCCCCCTGTTGTAGATAGCTGAAGTGTAATGGGCCCGAGTTTTAGCCTATCGCTGGGCTGTCGATCTAACGGTCTGAAACTTTGGGCGGTTTTCTCCAGATGTGAATGCGCGTTACAGTCCCTTACAAAGTCCTCCGTCCAGTGCAAACACACCCTAAGCAGATGCCCTTCGTGCAGACTTGCCTGAACACACAAACAAACAAACCGTCATTACAAAATTATTTTCGCATATCCCAGCACTCACGCACACACTTTACACATCTTCTCGAGGGTTTCTCAAACCACGGACTGGGAACCATTGGTAAAAAGTATCCACCTTTAAACGCATTATCTCGTTCAAATATCGAATATAGATGCCTCTTTTCAAAATATTACAAATTCTAAGATTTAGAAACTTCTTTCTAGGAATCTTCTTGAAAAAAAAAAGAAAAGTGATTAAAGATTTTCTTTTCTTTTAGAAAGTAATTTTCGTGTTTATTCATCCGTAACCAGCCCAAGATCGAAAAAAATGAAGAGCTTTGAATACTTCTGTAATCCTTTTATCAAATAATATCGTTGCCTACTGAATCATATATCCATTAATTTTTTGTTCATTGTTAAAAGCTTCCACATAGTAATCTGTGTAACCTTGTTGGGGGAAAACTAGACAGAAAGATTAGTAAATAAAAAATATATATATATCTAAATTTGAAAGCAATAAATTTTAATCTCCTCCTTCTACATATGTTACAAGCAAGAAATATTTTGTAAATGTTAAGAGAAGATTGATATTTTCTTGTATGAAATAAGAATATTTTTTTCATAAATTTATAGATATAATGCAAAAGAAAATGCGGAATATTTTCTCACAAAAAAATTGCTTTGTTCATCCTCAACATGTTGAATACATTTGCATTTTAATTTTCTATTTCGCCTAGTTGATGCACGATGAGAAAAGGGGGGAAAGTATATGATTAAACTTCTTTGATAATCCAAATACACCTATTCTCGTTCAAGTATCGATTCTGCAGAAAGTGCTTTTGAAAAAAGGGATCTTTCATTATTTAATATTAACGAAGAAAATATTAATCAAATCATGAAGGAATAAATATAATCAGAGAATCTCATTTCCAAATGTTATCTTCCTAAGGTATTTCAAATTTTTTGGAGCACGCTAAAATTTCTTGATTCATCTCGATAATGAATTTCCTTTCATTCTTCTCCTTTTTATTGATTAGTTTTAATCTGACTATTGATTAGTTTTAATCTGTTTAACTGATATTAAAAAAGGTCTTTTCACTCCATATTGTTTGCATTTATATATATATATATATATATAAAATATATATATATATATATATATATTAATCGAAGTGTTCAATATGCCAATTTCTTTTAATTATATTTTTCGATGAAGGAAAGTAAACTTTTAAAAATATATATAAATTCTTTAGAAATTAATCTTATTACATCGAATTTATAGTTAGCTTTTTATTTTTTTAATTTTTTTTTTAGATATTAGAAATTGAAAAGGATAATCGAATATACTATTATTTTGCGTATTATTGATGTGTTTACAAGGTTTTCGTAGACTCATGAAATAATGAAATGATAAAAAGTTATTATCTTAATGTAACGGCAAAATAAAGTTAGTTTAACTCTTTCTAAAATTGTGTTTTATAACTGATGCTTTTCTCAAGATTAATCTTGCTTTTTCAGCAACGGAAGGTTTCTTTTAATGTATTGCTTTTTTGTATAATACAAAACAATTTTAAAACGTAATTGAAAAACAGTGGGGAAATATTAAAAGTTTTATTAAACTGATTATAAAAACTTCAATTACATAAAATGTAATGATTATCATTAATTTTAAAACTCAATATGTTAGAGACAACTGTTACTATTTAACATTTCAATAAACTATTTAGTACGAAAATATAATACTTAGGGCCATATGAAAATTTTTACGGCAAATTTATCATAAAAGAACAAAGTCATAATGATAAATTTTCATATTCTTAATTATTCTAATATTTATTTATTGAATTATTCAATAATTTTTTGTTATAAAACAACAAAGAATCAAATTTTCAGTAGCTTTTGAATCCATAAATATTTTGATTTAAATTATGCTTTTTCCGAGGACAAAGCTAGACTTTGGTACAGTTCATGAATGGTTTGGAGGTTTAATCCAAGCTATTAGTAGAGGAAAATGTGCTCTGTTCTAGTAAACACTTTTTTACCTCACAAATTCTCAAAAGGCTTTAGTTGGAAATTCTATATAGAATGCTTTAATATTGTTTATGTATCATTTTTAATAGGATAGATAGGTATATGCATAGTAATTTATTAGTATAATTTATCACATAGTAATAAAATTTAAGAATTTCCGAGAAATCGACTATTCGACTATATTAGATTTATGGAACTTAAGCACAGAGAGAAAAACCGAAATCATAAACACTTTTGAAATTTATTCTTGTGGGAATTGTAAACCAAATTCACAAACTTTATTTTTTCCAATAGCAATACCTATATTTCATTTCATATTTCAAAAATGTAGCTCCTTTTAACAACGGGTGCCAATTTACAGTACATTATAACTAAAAATATGATTTTCCAAAATTTCCTGCCCCCGTGTTATGATATTCTTTCATGCTTTAATTCATAACTCATTTAATACTGATATTAAGAAGTTGAGTTTTATTTGTACTAATAGAACTAAACGGCCCAAGTATAATTGACTACTATTTAATTATAATTCTTTAATAAAAGATTAATATTAATTATGGATTATTAAATTAATATTCGTAAAAAGTATGAATAACGACCTAATCAAATTTCAGCGAAAATAGATGCAGAAAATAATTTTACTTATTTTGATGAGTTAAGGGCCGTATATCAATTTATAAAATGATCTAATTTTCCGAAAATTACTTTTAAAATACGCATTTATATATAAAAAGTAAAACAGATTTATTTTACACAAAAACAGTAAATGTTAGAGGTATTACCAATAGCAAATTTTGAAGCAAATAAATTACACATTTGTAAAGTTTGATGGTGCTTTAGCAACGTTAATTTTGTTTCACAGATATATAACCTTTTTTAGAAAATAACATACAAGACTCTTTTTTTTTATTGTATGTTTATTAAGCAAAAATTATCTATACTTATTTCCCTATTTTACATGAAATACTTCAACTTTAATTAAGTAATTTTCATACTTTTATTGGTCAGGAGAGCAGCGAACAGCTTCCACTCTTCACAATATTTCTCGCAACATTTCATTTCTCTAAGAGAACCTTCAAAATAACATTTTCAAAATAAATTAGTGTTCATACGCATTTGAAAAAGTTTTACAAGAAAAAAAGCCGATTTAGAGAAATAACAGTCTGATTATTTAAAGATCGATAATGCCATAATTAAAATAAGCTTTATAAGGATAAAAAATCCCAGTACATTGGTAAAACTCTAAAATATTCAATGGTTTATAAGCACAGTATTATAACACTATTTCATTTTGCAACATTATATTACCAATTTTAATTATATATAAATATATATATAATCTAAAAATCTTTACATAAAATTATAAAAGACTTAAAAACTATACGATATAGGTATATATATTTCGTACTTAAAAAAAGTATATAAAAAAAGAATTGCTGATCACTGGTAATATAACAATGTCGTTTACTAGTTAATTTGTGATATAATCTACATACTATGCATTAAAGATTACTAAAAAAAATATTATAATTAAATGTTTAAGAATTAGAGAATTAATTTTAATTTATTATTATTATTATTATTAGTTCATATATTACATATACATATATTCTATTATATTATGAATGATTTCTAATTTTAACTACATGTGTCTTAATGCAGTTTTACAATACGCTTTTTTACTCAATAAAGACAACACCTTTTTTTGACTTCTCGTATTGATATCTTCTCTGGACTTTTCCACATTGTCTGTGTCATTCTTCCACGTATTTTCTATAGCAATGGTCGTGTCTCTAAGTTGAATTTCTTGGCTCTTTTTGCTAAGCATTCTACTGAAGCCTTCTAATTTTTGTTTTTTTCTACTTGCACTTGGTGGTACCTGAAGAGTGAGCTAGCAAATGCAAATTCCATTTTCCATTTGAAAGTTATGGTATATTACGACTTGTGATTCTATTTTTTCTTCGTAAAGTTCTTTATCTTTCTTGCCAATTTTAAATAAATTATTTTACTGGCGATTGATCATTGTATATTGACTGCATTCCATATATTGTAAGTTTAGTTATATTTTACATTATATATATATATATATAAATTACAGATATGCTTGCCTTATTATAATACTAATATTATAACTATAATATGGCAATCCTAAAGGCTGATTAATTGAAACAGTGTCAGGAAAAATATAAATAAAAAAGTCATTTAATTGTAAATATAAACCATAAGTAACGTACCCTGTTAAGTAATTGAAAGTATAATTTGAAATTGATATTTTGGCTCGTAAGTTCTTACTAACTTATACAAATTACCAAACTCAGTATTTTAAACATTAAATTTCTCAAAAAATAAAATTTTTCTCAAAGATCATCAGTCATTAGTAAAAGGAAGTTTGTTTATTATACTACACTCTATAATTCATTGTCTTAATACACTTATTATACTACACTCATAATTCATTGTCTGTTTTGAAAATTCAAAATTGACATTGCCGATTTGAAATTAGACGGATCGATAAATGGTGTAAGTTTTTCCATTCTCAATGCAAAAGCTTTAAGAGAAGAAACATTATTTTCCATGTAAATAATAGATATTTTTATTTCCGAGAACTAACTTGTTAATAAGCAAAAATTCGTAATCCTCATTTACCGTTCTCAATTTTTAAGATAACCCTTATACAAATTTCAAGGATGTCAGATTAAAGTATACGTTATTTGTCAAGGAATTGTAGATATAAGTTTGCTGTAATCCTTCTTTATATATATTTTTTAATCAACATAAAATATACTGTCTGATAATAGACTGGACATTTACTTATTAGTTGATTCATTGAGCATCTGTACTTATAAAAAAATAGTAAAATGTTATAGGACATTTATGATATTTATTATATGCCTTCTTTTTTCCGTGTCTTCTAACAGAGTGACCATCTGTCATATTTTTTTAAGCTAAATATTAAATTGTGCTGTTTGTGCGAGTTTTGTCAAATTTTGCTAAACAAGATTTCTACCCAATCATGATTAAGAGTTTCAGAAAAAAAATTGTTTAGAATGGAAATTGCAACATTTTGGGGGGATGACCCTTGCGCCACTTGCATTTCGTGTTCACTCCTATTACCCCGGAATAATTCCGCTAAGACACTGAAGTGACATTTAGATTTCGCCCTAAATCCATCGGCACCATTCCCTCCGATAGTCTTATTCTTGTGTTTATCCTGGCGAATGACGGCAACCATTCTGATTGGATTTCACGGCGAAAAGGAGATTGCTAAGCAATACTATTTAACGATTTGTTTTCTTTCCTGCTGCGTTGGGTTAATTAAGTGACGCTGCAATTCTCGACACTATTTGGTACCCTCCAAGAAGAAAGGGAAAAAAAGAACAGGAGATACCGTGTTTTGCAATAACGTTTATTTCCTGGGACAGCAGAAAATGATGTGATAAGAAATGTGATATCAGATTCTTTGGTGTACTGAGATTGCGTAAATTGAGTAGTATTGTAACGCAGAAGCTAAGAGTTGGAGTACTAAAATGAGATTTTCCAATAGCAGAATTGGCTATCAAGTATCAGTTATTATTTTTTCACACGTTCCAAAAGATGAAACTTGTTTTTAATTTCGCTTTGTTTGTCTGGCCAATCCATCTTCATGTGCTCTACTGTCGTTATTTCAACGAAATTTATATAGGTTATTATTATGGACTATACCATTCACCATTGTTAATAAGATACTGTTGAAAATGGTGTGCATATAATTAATAGTTTTTCGCAAAGAGACCAAAACTTTTACCAAAATATTGAGATTTATGGGCAGTGGGTAGTCATTGCAACGAAAGTACTGAGAATCTATTGTCTTCAAATTCGTATATGTTATTGACATCGCGTATTCTATACTGTAGCGAGGTGAGCCATAAAAATGGGGAATTCTCCTTAACCTCTTTACACCTGACAAAAAATCTCGCACCTCAAATTAAAATGCAATTTCATAATTATTTTTTAAAAACCTATTACATTTAAAAACGACGTGTAGAAAGCCTATTTTCAATTAATTTTTCGAATAAAAGCCCCATTCTCAATCTCTATTTTAAAAGTAAAAAATTGTTATCACTCATAAGCGAAGACTGTCAAGACACTTTTAAAGGTAAATGATGTCCTAAAAGTTCTTTTCAGCTTTATGAAGTTCGGAAAAAAACAAATCAACAAATTCTACTTCGGAAATTTCAGTCAATTCAGAACTCCAAAAAATCTTAGAGAATAGCTTTAACAGTGGAAAGAAAAAGGTCCATATTTGTGGACCACTAGAACGAAGATGTTAAAGCACTGAACTATTTGTCGGCAAGTTTAAAATCTTTGTGCGACGTTGGTGCCTCACTGTATGGAGGCACACAAAGATCAAGGGCGTAGCCAGGATTTTCATTAGGGGGGGGGGGCAGGGCATGGAATCTAACCGGAGAATGCCCGGTTTGTTATAATCAGACACTATGACTAGCTCATTTTAGGGGGGGCAGCTGCCCCACCCTGCCCCTCGCTGGCTACGCCCATGACAAAGATTCATTTATTTCGGCAAATTAAAATTTATAAATTATTATGGGAGCTTCTGACTGTATCTTTTACTTAGAAATGGTTTTGTAACATTTATAGTTTTCTTTAAAGGAGCACACAAAATAATTTCATAACGTCACAGTTTCGAGGAAGCAGATGTTTAATGTGCATTTTAGAATAATGTCTTAAAGATTTATAACATATTCAGTATTTTTAAAAAGAAAACTGTAGGACTATTTAAGTCGTTGAAGGAATTTTAATAATGCATATTTTAAAGGATTTTTGAAGGCGATGCAGCTTAAAGCCAAATTTCTCCTTAAAGATCAATCGTACATAGTACAGTTTTTGCGGATGAGAACTACTATACTGTTCAAATGTATTAGCCACATTATTAGCAAACTCTTTTACTAACAGCATATAAGTGATCTGATCACAACCAATATATCAAATTTTCTTCACGATCTGATACGCGCTGTTTTATAAAGACCTAACAAGCAAACAATGCTCACTATAGCATGTGTATAGCAAGAAAAGAAAACGAAAAGCTAATTAACAGTAGAGGTGCTGCCAATAACTGTCTTACTAGCAATTAACCCTCTGAGCGAAAGAGATATAATATTCCATTGACTTCTAGTTTTCAAAGCAATAGTCTATATTTTTTGTAACTTAAACACAGAAGCGTACGCTGTTTTTTAATAAATCATAAGAAGAAATGTTTATAATTGAATTTTCTCTTGATTACAGCTGCTTTTATTTAATTTTGTTTTAATCTTATAATTCCTTAGCAGCATGTGCCGAATTTTTCAAAATGACTAATCCATTCCTCTTTTCTCTTTCATATCTAATCTTGAACCCAACTTCAACATATTCACGTTCGTTTTTCAAAAGACCCCGTGGTAATGATATTACCCTTTTATAAAGAATGTTCCTTCTCAACACGGGTCCTTCACTGAATGCTCAGTGCAGTCCAGCGTTGTGTGAATGTCCAAGGCTGAGCAATCAAAAAACTACATACAGAAAGGAAGTCTTCCTTATTATTTTGAATCTTTCAATGATAGAAGCGAATACGTTAAACCGAGTTTAGTTGTGGATTTAACTCCGTAACAACCTTTGCTCCTGTTACTTACTGGAGTGCTTGAACTGACTGCGAGTTGGAAACAACTCCATACTTTTGCCCTTTTTCACGACAATGAGAGGATTATTACGTTTTGAGTTTATCATAAACATAGATTTAAGAATACCTAGATGGAGCATTCAGTGCTCAAAATCGTGTACTTTTTTATGCCAAATGGAAAATATTTAGATCAGGCGCGTAGCCAGGAAAATTTTTCGGGGGGGGGGGGGGGATATGAACTTATATGTGTATAAATAGACGGAATTTCATCACTAATCCAAAAATTTCGGGGTGGGGGATATATCCCGATAGATATAACGGGATAGATTGGGATATATGAGTATTTTCTCACATACAATGATTTCTAAAACAGTTGAAACGTTATCATTCGAGTTACTGCCATTTTATTCATGATCACACCACTATTAAGGCTATAGTTTGTAAGCATCAAGTTACTCTCGTTAAGGTCTATTAATTGTTTTGCTTATTGAATTGAGAGATTGTTCTAAGGATTTTTTTTTTACTAGAATCTCGAAGACGCTGTTGTATCTTGCTATTTTCTTTAAACACTTTACTTTATTCCAAATAAAAGTCATTAACAATCACAGAATAACACAACAGAAGCACAAACACTGAAGAAGATGAAAGGGACATTCATGGATTGAGGTTTACTCGAAACCCAAAACCCAGGACTCGGAGGCGAGTGAGCAGACCCTCTTAAGCGCAGGGCCTTCCTATGTTTAATCTAGTGATTCCTATACCTAGGATCATAAACACAACAGAAGTTAAGTATACAACTTTAAATGATTCACTTCAATGGCATACTTAAGCCTTTAATACGGAGAGCAAGGTCTGAAATTTTACTAATGCTGTATATTTGTTCCAGATACAATTACAGCCTACAACTCAACTGAGCAGAATTAGGATGCAATAAGTGCTTATGTGAACTTATTCCATTCATAATCTTGTTCATTTATTTCCCCCAGTGAATGCATTTATTTTCCAATTACTGTTACCCATTCCTTTTGCTAGGAGAATAAGCTATCGATTTGCTGTGACGCGTAATTTCGAAGTATGGAACACGATCTGGGTACGATCAGTCATTCTTGCTAGGATGACGAATTATTCCTTGCAATAAATCAAAAGAGAAAAACATATCCTTTTTCTGTAAATAGATTTTGTTGTTGTTGTTGTTCTTCAGTGGTAACATGAACTGAGATAAATGTATTCGAAGAAAAGTTTTCTAAATAGAAAAATAGATGCATTAGCAGCATATCAGCTTAAGAAATAGTGAAAAGTTCTAAAAGAAAACTGTTTATGTAAGGAATTTTTTGTTTTCAAAAGTACTCACATAGTATAGCCTGAAATTCTCACATCTGTCAGAAAATGCATCATACAGTGTGTGTGTGTAATACAAGATGACATCATTACGGTCTCATCTACTAATAATATTTGTAACAAATATTAAATGAATCGATGCCTTTTCGCCATCGGCCAAGTCTTCTAATTGACGCTTTTCTTTTCTTGTGTATACTTTCATCGCTTGTTGTCAGGGAACATCATTTGCTTAGTTCTCATATTTATAAACAGTTCTTAAATACTTAAATTATTTATTATTTTCGCCTTTCCTAATCTGCCAATGTATTTCTTTAATAGATTATTTCCTCGACTCTATGACCTCAGTATTGTCTGGTACTATTTTATTAACGGGACTCCAGTCCACATTATAGTTTATTTCCATCATAGAAAGTGAAAGAAACAATTTTCTACTTTTTTCTATCATAAACGCGAAATAGAAAAATTCTTTACATTTTGTCAGCTTGGATGAGCAGTTCGTTAAGATTCGACAACTTTCTATCTTATTATTACTACATATCATTTCAGTTTCACTGCTTTTGTTGTTTAAAATGTGACAAAATAATTACCTCTGTCTTTCCTTTTTTTTCACCTATTCATCTTTTTAAGTTATGCCGGCATAGCACCGGACTTCACCGGTAAAATACCCCCAAAATCCTTCTTCGTAATTCTGACGCGCAGTAATTTTGCTCTTTAAACCCTAAATTGTGTCGCCCAAGTCCAGCTTGGACCATTGTCAAACGTACGACAGTTCTGATGCAGGAACTGAATTCGAGCAAAATAAAAATCAGTTCCATAGAGATATGAATACCAGGAGATGGCATTACCTATCGGATAATGAAGCCGAAACTGTAACCAAGCCGCCATATTGCCTTGACCAAAACATTGCCGCATGAATGCGTTATTCTATGGTGATAATTCCAATTATAAAGAAGTAATGTCGCGAAAGTTGGCGCCAAGAATAATTACGTATTTGACATAACCATAGAGATACGGACATAACTGTATTGTGTAACATTTATTTCGGATTAGTGTGCTTGGCTCGTTACCCGCTTATAAATACACTTCAGAAGGACACATAACTGTAAAACTTTTTACTGCAGAGTGATGAGATTTTGTGGTTAGAACTATTGTAACATATATCTGTGCAACTTTACTTTTTAATCCGTATTAATCGTGCATCTTTCACTGCTATTTAAAAAGGAATCAACAAAATGTTCCACCATACTTTGACCAACACAGTTACTTCATTTCGTCCAATGCTGAAGATAGCTAATGCCACCTCCTAGTATTCATATCTCTATAATCAGTACACAGTCTCAGAAAAGTATTCAATCTTAAAGTCAAATTTCCTATGTCAGTCTCATATTTAAAATATTGTTCATCATGAAAGTTAACCATGTCATATATAATAATAATTTCTCATACTTATTTCTAATATTGTGTTTTTCAAAAAATTGATTATTTATTATTAAAACTTAAATTGGAAATTTGGCTATTGCTGAAATACTTTTTTGAGTGTGTATACAATTTCTATTCTTTGAAGCCCGACCTGAGTTCGTTTTCTTTTACGAATAGGCTTTTACTAATAACTAATTCATAATTTTCATAAAAGACTTCCATTCATTATTTATTTATTTATTTATTCGATTTAAGTAAAGGCCATCTATAAAAAAGTGCATTGTGAATGAGTTTAAGTTTCATACAGTCGGACTTTTAATTTTTGTATGAAATTCTTCTCAAATTTTTGAAGTAAAACTTCTTTAGGCGCGACTACGGAGTAACTCAGATTTCTTTCTGACGGAAGTAACGCTCAGTAAAGGAAGTGACGTATATGTCATATACTTACACGCTGACCCTGTAAAAGAAGAACCACAGAAAAACTTACCTTTTCGACCGCTCTGCAGCTTTCGACGACTTCATCCTGTAAAAGGACGCAGAACCTGTTAGGGAAAGAAACGGCGAGAAAAATAGTCAAGTACCGTATCTTTGAGAAATCAATCTTTATTTTATATATCATCCAACACAATATTTTATTATCGAACACAATATTTTGCATGATATCCCAACCTCACAGGAGGTTCTCGATAATCCTTATTTTTAGATGAATAATATACATGGTTTTGGAAAAGCACAAAGAAATGGACCCTGGCTGCAATCAATCCCAAACAACAGACAGAACCTGCAGTATAAAAACACGGATACAGAATAATAATTCGAAACCTACCAGCAGACGAAATCAACGCTTAAGAGCACTGTGATAGAAAAACACTAAAAAAATTTACACTTCATGCATTCGAACCCAACAAATAGAGGAAAACAATTAAAGAACACAGTTAAAAGTATAATACTAGACTATGGAGATTCCCCCATTCAAACCCAACCTCCAGACTGAACTATGGTATAAGAAAACAGTTAAAGAATAATACTACAACATGGACACTTCCTGGATTCTAAGTAATTATCATGAATTACCGATGATTCTTACTGGAGATTTTAAGTTAATTTTCGCTCTCAAGAATCTCAGCCGTTACTTGATTTTTTAAAAGAAAAATTTGATCTATGAATACTTCTCGACTTCAATAAACAACACGTTTCGGTACAACGATAGATGCTGTATTTTCAAGAAAATTAGCAAATTTAGAGAGTAAAATTTGTGTTTCACATTATAGTTACCAGAAACCTATAATTTCATACATAAAAAATTACGATGACATTCAAGTACCTATTTCCAATGAATAATATGAATATAACATTTATATAATCTTTGTGAAGTACATGAATAATAAATATAATTAAAATATAATATGATATTTATTTTAAGTTAAAGTTTAATCATTTCAGTGATATGAATGATTAATCATTATATTAATCATTCTATGATTAATCATTTCAGTGATAAGAAATTTTACTTCAATCGCGCGTAAAGATTACACGCACACACATTTTTTTGTAACCAAACTGATTTGTTTTTTCAATGTTTCATTCAGTTATCGATGAGGCATACATTTTAGGTTTTTAGGCTCGGACAGTGGTATTTCTGCCGATTTCCTTATTACAGTATTATGATTTTGTTAGTATTTTTTTAACTGTTTTACAAAATAACACATTTACTCTGTGTTGATATAAAATAAATATAATTTTTTTAAAAAGAAATACGACTTCAAATTACTGCACCTTAACGAAAAATTATTCCCACTACAAAACGGTAGGGTTTGGTAATTTTTCGACAAAGATATTGCGAAGCTGGATTCAGTTTTGGCAACCTACTTTTTAGCGCCAAATTTGGAGATAAATCGCCAAAAGTGGCCAACCATGGTGACTACTTCCGACGTACTACAAGCGCCGCTACTGCTAATTCTTTAGCCAATGGTTTAAAAACATGTTTGGTTTTTTTCGATTTTCTATCCATAGCAAAATAATAAGGTTTGTAAATTAATTGAAAATATGGAAGATATTGCCAAACCGGGCTCAGTTTTGAAATATGATTCCGACGAATTTATAACCTCATACTTTTTTAAGTCGATTAATAAAAGTAAAGTGAAGAAACCCTCCATTTTTAATGCATTTGACTGAAATCTATACCACAATTGAGTGTATAAGTACGACTTTTTAATATGTGCGCAACATTTCAAATGGAAAAAATATGCAAGAAATCGTGAAATTTCAGACTCATTTGTTTTACGAAGAATGAATTCCATATTTGAATAATCCGGGGTGATACGTGAATTTTTCACTTTATTTTGACTCATCAATTATTCCTAAAATGATCTTCGTAATTTTCCCTAGCATTAATGCAACTTTTCAGTGGACCGCACAAACGGGAAATTTCATGGTAATTTATGCGCGTGGAAAGATTGTACAGTTTCCAATAAATAGCAGCTCTTGAACTGGAAAATTTTCTCTAACACGGTTGTCTGAACTGATCCATCGCAACTTGGAGTCTCAGTGAATTCCCTGGGATAGCGCATCTGCAACTCAGTAAAACAACACTGGGTCACAATGTTTGTTGTACATATAATCTAGCTCATTTATTTCCCCTGGGAGTGTGCATTTCCTTTCCAATTATTACCCATTCCTTCTACTCGGAATAAGCCATCGATTTGCAGCGATGCGTGAATACGATGTATGCAACAAAATCTGGAGACAATCAGTCATTCTTACTGAGATGACGATTTTTTTTCTTTGTAATAAAGCATACGACGAAGAAAAAAATAAATCCCCTTACTTCCCTATCGGGAATTTATCCTGAGTGCATATACACGGTGTCCCCCAAAACACTGACCTTGACGTTTATTCCTTAAATATTGATCATAGAGATATGCAATCAGTTACAAAGTTACGTAGAAAGATGTGCATAATTTTAAGGTATGGATTAAAATATTAAATGCAAAAAAAAGTTCAAATTTTAAATTTTATACGGCCCCGTACGAAAAATTACCAGTTAGTAAAATGTGCCCCATGCATTAATGAGATGATGTACAGTTGTTAGCCTTTTACCATGAAAAGGTTCAATTATACATAAACAAAGTTCGTGAAGTACTATTCAATACCAATAATAGCAAAAGTATCAAGTCTTTATGCAATCATTGTTTTCTTTGGTAATTTGTGTAAACCCTGGCACGCCATCTTTCGACGTGAATTTTCCCCCTTCGAGAGTCATTGAAAAGATTTATAGGTCAGCACATATTTGCTTTCATATCTCAGATCCTTTTTATGGTGAAAAGGCTGAAATTAGAGTACATTTTACTATATACAAATTTTTGTAAGGGAGCCGTATAAAAATGTAAGTTTTGCATTTATTAAATCTTCAGACAGTTTATCAATATCATAAAATTCTGCACATTTTTTTTCTTTTTTACATAGCTTTGTAATTTACTGTACTTGCTTATCATCGATACATAAGGCGTAAACATGTTTTTGGAGCATCTTGTATATATGCATGTGCTTGTAAATGTTATAAATTATTTGAGATTTTTATTTGCAATTCTTCAAAAGTTAGGCTTTATGACAGTATATACTGTAAAATCACTTATTTTCGCGAGGCTGTAATTTTCGCGGTTCAGAGAGCTCGTCGTAATCGCGAAAAATACTTTTTTTTTCACTTCAAATGATAATAAAAAAAAAAAAACAGAAATGTTTCACTTATTAAAATTAATAATTTAAAGCACAGTTACAAACTGTTTTGTTACAACTTTCTTTCTTACAACTATTTCTTGAATACTGTACAATTATTTCTTGAATATAAAACAATAATACAACTAATAGACTGAATCTGATTCACTTACAACATTTATACCAGTTTCTTTGAAGAATTCAAAATGGAGAAATGTGGGGGGGGGGGGACGAACTTGTCGGACAAAAGGAAGTTTCTTTAAATGCCTTATGCAAAAGGATTCTATATTTAGGTAGTTAGGGATTCTTCAACTTACGGTTCTATTCATATAAAATTCGCGTAATTTTCAGCTTGCGAAATCAGGGAATATCTTCATTTTCGCAAAAATTACGGCTCGTTGAAAAAAGTGATTTTACAGTATTCTTTCCTTTCTACACGCGCTATCCAGTTGTGTTCAAGGTGTCTTTTCAGCGCTTTCAGGAGTTGTCATTTTTTATTTTGAGTAGCTTTTCAATCGCCTTGCTCAAACCTTAACTTCGGTCCAAACGCCATTTGAGTGATATCTGTTGTTAGAATATAAGTATGATTAACGTTACCATTTATTTTTTCCTTCAAAATGGGACATCTACTACTTTTTTGGCAATAGTGTATTTATTTTCTTCCTCAATAGGGACATCTACTGTTTTTAAGGTAATAGTGTAGGGAGACTGAATTTACAGAATTGGGTATCTTTTAGTTGTTAAGGAAACGCGCAAAAAGATTTGTGTTAATGTTGATTTCAAAATAAAATGAAAGCAAAACTTTTCTAAAACACGCATATACTATAAAAAATACTCCAAGACGTACGTTTCGGGTGGTACAAGGGGTCGGCCCTTCTTCGACTTCAAAAACACCATTTGAAACAAGTCAGGACCGTAGGCAAGTGAGAAATGTAAACAAAAGAACACAAAGAAAAAAGGAAGTGCCATTCGGAAAGAAAAAACTTCTTAGAAAACCAGAGTGAAAAGGGAAAATTTCAGTGGAGATCGGGGAAGGGGGAGGAATAAGCAAAATACTTTAAACAAAGCAACATGGCTTTAAACAAAGAATTAAAAATTAAATAAATTGAAATAATTGACAAAAAAGAACATTAAAAGAACAAACACAAAAACAATACATCCCTCCGGCGGTTTTTTTTTTTTTTTTTTTTTTTGCGTCTCGAGAAGGGAGGTCAGGTTTTTTTTTTTTTTTTTTTTTTTTTACAGACACTGCCATTGGATGATTTTAGATTTTTAGCGGCCTTTATTGAAATCGTTACCGCAGGTTGCTCTCTTTCAAAGAACGGGACATTGCAGGGGACATTTTCTAAAAACGGGACATTGCGGTGTCCCAAAGCTCTGCTTCGGGACAACGGGACGTGTGGTCACCTTATGTATGATACCAGTTAACAGCTAGAGAGGGATGGTCTTAATGCACCAAAGAAAAGTAATGTCAGATGACTTTCTAAAATATATAGACGATTTCAGCTCTGATAGCGAAAATTTTTCATTTAACCTCCTAACACTAAGCCAGTAACTATTGTATTTGCTCCTTTTGATGTCGGTGTAGTGCGGCTACGCAAACAGTGTTTCCATGACAATCTAACGCATAAATTTAAGATTGCCAAGTCTTAATTGAAAACTTATTGCATACATCCACAACACCTCCTAAATAGAAAAAATAAATAAATTCGCAGACTATGTGAGCTTAAATAATAACTTAATATAGAAATGTAACAAAAGGGAGGTATTTGTATAAACTATGTTCATTGTTGGCGGGGGATCCATCGATAAGCTAAGCCTCATGAAATTCTCACCTCCCTCTCCAATTCCACCACTTCTCGTAAAGTCTGATGACAAAATTAAATTAAATATTGTATTCCCCGTGCCATAAGTTAATTGAATATCAGAAAATAAAAATTGCATGAACAGTCTCTTTAATTTGTTTTGTTCCTGGGAAACCTCCGCGAATTAACTTGTGTTACTTTTACATTAATTGAAAGAAGCTTTCCAAAAAGTAATTAAAAGGTACACTTCCCTGAAACAAGTTCGTAGAGCCACCGATTTAGACACAGACTTTGATATTGTTTGAGCCTAAAGGGACATCTGCAAGTCCTCGTTAAAAATAGACGCTTCTTGACTCGATTGTACAAATAATGCGTTTTTTAGTGAAAAATTATAGTTGAAAGTTGATTTCAAAGCCTTTAATGACACATGGAACAAAAATTGGCTCGAATTTTCAATCATCGGTTTAAAAAGTAGAGCAGACTGGGACGATTCCATGAATATATAATTTGTGTCGGAATGGAATATACATAGTGAATCTAAACTCTTGATCAAAACTTTAAGGGGTGATAGGGCACATAATAAGGAATCAGAATCACGTATCAATGTGGGGTCGGCAACGTCGTCTTCGTATAGCTGTTAATAATCACTTCGGAAAAAAGTGCTGAAACAACAGTGCGCTTTTCCAACCATTGTTTCGCCAGAAACTGATGTATTTTTCTCCGAAAACAGAAGACTAAAATGGATAGTTAAAAAAGTTTATTTTATTTCGTGGATGAAATTTTCGGAGACGAGACTATTGTTTATGAAAGGTGGTTAAGAAATTAGACGGACACTTCAATGCTTTTCCAAAAGTGATTATTACCGGGTAAGTTAAAACTGCGTTTTTCACCCCAGATTGCTATGGGATTACCATTCCTCATTGTGTGCCCTATCACCCCTTAATGTTTTACCCAAGAGTTTAGATTCACCCTGTATATAATTGCTTTTTTATAGTATTTTAATATTTTTCATCCATTAATGTTGGCATCTGTGGACCCAAACTACTACTACTATTAATAATTAAAAGTACAGTTTATGGTTTTATGACTTCAAAATTACATTTCGAGACTCTTTCCTGTAAAAAAAAAGCGTTTAAATAATGGTAGCACATTAGCTACCATGGGCTAAGTATTTCTGTTTCTGTGCGTTTATTGCATCATTCCTAATTCTATGTTTCCTGCAATCTGTAAAATGGCGGTCCATTTGCTTTTTATTACTTTTAATTTCATGTATTGTCATCTCCCCTGTACAATAGGATGGATAGCCGTACGAAGTTAGGTTGAGATGGCCATATTTGTTTATGTGGTAATGTAGTATAATTAAGACCTCATTAGCTTTTTTAAAGATGTCGAATATACCGTATAAAAAAGCAGTTGCTTCGCGTGACAGTTGCACAGAATATTCTTTGAAAATACCATACGCCATATACAGGATATCCCAAAACGGTGGTAACACACTTTAATTCTTTATCTGTTAGAGATAAGTGGGCAAGGTAAACTGAAAAAAAAATGTTCAAAATAGGGCAGGAAAAAAGACTACGTCAAGAAAAATCCCTCTCGAAAAATTTTATATAATTTTTAAATTAGTATACAACTCCAGTAACAAAAATATTCCCTATTAGTAAAATGTGCCTCATACGCAATTGAAATGGTGTACAAAATTTGAGAAAAATATCCTAAAATGTGTCCGAGATGCTGACATAAACGACTTTTCAATAGCTTTCGAAGGGAAAAATCACATCGGGTGATCGCGTTTTAGGGATCTTGAAAAACTACGAAAGGAAATTATATTTTGCACTTAACCCTTTGAGGCGCAACCCTCTCCCAATGCTGAAAAAGGATAGCCGTTGCCATCGCTCGACTTAACTACCAGCAAGATGGCAGACGATCGAAACGTTCATCGCGTGCCACAGATCTAGAGACCCTTTTTTGACGACAGCTGGCTGTGCGGCACAGCCAGCTGTCTTCAAAAAAGGGTCTCTAGATCTGTGGCACGCGATGAACGTTTCGATCGTCCGCCATCTTGCTGGTAGTTAAGTCGAGCGATGGCAACGGCTATCCTTTTTTCAGCATCGAGCAGTCTATCCAGCTGTTCTCGCATTCTTCCCTTTTTCATCGATGTCAGTGCTGTTAAAAATAATCGTGACCATTTTTTATGGGAAATGGCGTGCTAAAAAGTAAAGGATTCTCCTGTAGCTATGTCACCCGCAACTATTTTTATAGAAATCCAATCTATTCTTCGTGACTGGCAACAGTCAAAACGTCAGAGTTTGGTGTTCCCAGAGCTGGAACACTGCGCGTTAAAGGGCTAAGCAATAAACTTTTTTCATTCAAAGTCATGCATCTTAACCATCCTAACATATTCTTCACCATCTTTCTTTGAAAATACAATCCCTTGGTCCTGCTGTTGAATTTCACTTTTTATGAACACTTCCGGCTAGGGAAACATCAAAATCCGGGTCTTTAAAATCGCAAGTCTGATTGATATTTGGAGCTTTACTAAGTAAAGCGTGGGTTAAAACCGTTTCAGCAGAAAACGCTATGTCTGGATTCAAAGCCAAAAAGGAAAATAAAACTCATAAGCCTGTCACAGTGAGAAAAAACTTAAATCTATCAGACAATATTATAAAAGTACGTAGTTCTGAAGAGGTAGAGCAATATTGGGTGATGTATAGCTTGACGACAACAAGGAAAACGAAGAAGATTATGGCGCGGGATGCGGTGAAAACTATTTTAACACTCATTTCATTGAAAATTCAATCTTTGTAATTTATGGGTTTAAGTAAACTCAACAGAATTTGAAGGTATGAGTCCAGATAAAAGTAAATGACTAAAAGGAAGCGATTATTACAAGAAAAGGGAAAGAGAAAAACAAATCTCATCAATGGTCCTCTGACCATTACAACTATGGCCAACTTAACCTCATATACCGTATGACTTTATTTTTTCCTAAATACAGTTTATAGTTTCTTTCTCACTGAAAGACCTTATCTAAAGCTGACTGTTGAATGTTGGTTGTGGATAATTCAAAAAAAAAAAAAAAAGAAGTTCAAATTTGACAAATATTATTTTATTTTGTTACATTTAAAAACCAAAGGTCATTTGTAACGGAATTACCCTGAATGTGTAAGCCTCACTTTTTAAACTTAAATTAGGGACTAACTAACTAGTCTTAAAACAATCCAAATACTTTTAAATATTTTGTATTGAACTAGTAGATAAAGCAACCGTTCTTCACAGGGGAATAAGGTTTATTTTCACAGAAATGAAAAAATATATATATATATATATATATATCAGCGTTTTGTGGGTTGTTCCTGGTCAGTAGTCACAGGATTTGTAATAGATAAGAAATAGATAAATGTTCAAATTTTTAAAAACAGAAAAAAATTCTCTATATTTTTCTGCTTTTATATACGCTCAAATTTGCAAGATAATTTATCTAATGGTAGATGAGAACTGTGTGAGAGACTCTTCTAAAGTTCAGCATTGCGAACAATCGTTAAAAATCGAGGTAGTAACGCAGATCATCGAAATAAAATCTTCGTATTTGCATCTTTATAACGATGATCGCTTACAGGTCTTTATCGTTTTTGAAAATGTGAAATTTTTTTTTAGAATGTTTAAACTTTTTATACAACAATTTACTCTTACAAAACCATTACAATTTCCCAAAATGGAGATGCAGAAAAAATGACAGATTATCATGGTACGATTTTATAAATATGAATTTATTTTACTGATTGTAACCATATTTAGCCAATGTGCACCAATCATCACCATTGTATCAATAAAAAAAAATCTGAATGTCATTAATTACAAGGAGATGATGGGTTTTTTTTTTTTTTTTTTTTTTTTTTTTTTTTTTTTTTTTTGAGACTGACCTATAAATAGACTCCCCCACTCCCTGCCAGAAAAAGTATGGGGATAGTTCTACCAATTAAAATTAAAATTGTCAAGACTTTGTATGTCTAGTACCCCAGCATCCTCATAAGTATGAATAACTCCATGTATTTCAATCCGAAAGTAGAAAATATGGAAAAGAAACAAAATGTCGGAAATGAATTAGTCTTCCTTCAAAAAAATATTTTAAGCCAGCATGAAGACTATTTTTCGTATGCCAGCGCAATGGAACGGAACGTATTCTAGTTTAGAATTCAGAATGTTGTCTTGGATTGTGAGGAATGATGGGCGAATTCGGAAACCCTCGCCTCCCCTTTTCTTTACTTCTTTTCTTTTTCTTTATGTCATACATGTTTCAGTTACTATCAACAATTGAGAATCAGATATTTCTCAGAATAAAATAAGTTTTTGTGCTCATATAAAGGACTGCTGTAACAAGAAGCGACTGCAGTAATGGGAAACCCGTAGCAACATTCAATGCAATTCCTTTTTTACTGGAGCTATAGCTTTCTTTTTCTTATGAAATATTCGTATTTATCGTTTCTTACTTTTTAAATCGAGTTCTATTTATTATATATTTTAAATATTTTCAATAGTTTATACTTTTTTACTTTTATAAAATATTTTTATATTATTATTAGTTTCACAAAATAAATATATGTTTCAGAATGCTATAATGTATTTCCATTATTAAGATGTTGTTAAATAAAACTTAAATATTATGGGTAGTCTTTTTAAGGCATACCTTACAAAACTGTATTTTTTTCATCGCTTACATTTATTTTTATGAAATTTGTAAGCCTAAAAATATGCTGTGCAGACTTATAGCATTACTATTTCCTGTTTCTCGTTTTGAAAGTATTGTTAGATATTTTATGTAATTTTTAAGCACCCAGAAATAGTTTATGAGTCCTGATCAGTTTATGAAATGACTTTGTCTAAAAATCGAAAATAATTACCCATTATAATTACTATTTATCTTTTTAACATGTTTCTTATGGAAATCTAAATTTTTAAGACATATAATTTATTTTTTACAAAAGCCACACCGTTTTTTATTAAAAATTTATTTTAATTATTTCCTATTATCCAAAACTAATAGCATTTTTACGTACTATATATAAATTTAAAACCATCGCATAAGCTTTTTAATAATATGTAAAGCATATAATGTTTTTAATTTTAGAGTATTTTATTATTAACATTTTCCTTTTCTTTTTATCAAATCAACGAATACTATTAATAATAAATGAAATATAGTTTTATTAGAGTAAGAAGCATTTCAATTTTCATTTATTTATTTATTTTTGTTAATTTATGTTTACAAAGCAAAATGTTTCAAAGAAAAATACTCAAATGTCATTGCTTATTAGCAGAAAGTATTTTTTTAATTGCAATTTTTGAGAGACAAATCGTCTTCAAAGCGCCAATGCTTTGATAAAATCTTTAAAAATATATTCTTAACATTAATAATCCTGTAATTTTTCATGTAAATGATAGTTTTCATTGAAAACACCAATCAAATATAAATTTAATTTACTTTAATGAATTTTTATTAGCATATTTAATTCAGAATGCCTGTTCTGTTTTAAAATTTTCTTATTCTCATAGCGTCATTATTAGTGAACTTACTACATCTCTTTAATTATACTAAAGTTATACTGAAGTTAATACATTTATTTTGTTATCTTAAAAATAAAATGTTCTGAAAAATGATTCAGCCAAAGCTGTATAATAAGTTACTATTTTATTCGAAGATTGTAAAGAAATTTATTTTTTGTTAAAGTACTAACTTATAAGAATAAATTATCTTCGTCCAAGCGACATGTAAACAAATTATAAGTTTCTCTTTTAAATATATAAGGTTAAATAGTTAGATTAAAGGGGAAAGTTTGCTCTTTAAAAAAACATTTACATACTGAAAAAATGCTTATTCCGTGAAAGATTCTTGTAAATGAATGCGGACCTTTTTTTATCTGTGGTAAAATTTTGTATTTAAAAATGCAACTAATTCATTAGTTTGCAAAAAGCGCTTGCATTTTACTTTTAAGTATTGTTTTGTTTCTCCAAATGAATGTATGCAGGTAATATTAGTCGTGTAAAAAGCTAGACATTTTGATCTGATTTTTAATTGTAAAAATGTAATCTATGGTAGTCTTTGAACTACATTTTTTTGAAAAACTTTTCTTGCCCTCTCTCATCTGTTTAATTGTTTCTAAATTAAAAACCATATGTGTGCGTCAGACGAATTCTGTATCTAATTTCATATAATTTTTATTTATTTATTTATGTGCTTTTTTATTTTCTTTTCATGAATAGTATGGCATACAACGTTTATTTGTTTCCGAGTATCTAAAAAGGAGGAATAAAATCTTAACTAAACTCTAAACTTAAAAAAATGGTGAATTTTGTACTTTTTAAGCCAGTGTAATTTTAAATCTCTTTTTTAAATTAAAGCCTAGTTAACAGAAACTATAAATATCAAGATAAAACTTTCATTCTTATCTTCTGAAGAAAAAAAATAAATTTTTTTGAAATGAATACTTACGAAAATGTAAATTTTGACATAATATTTCGCTAAGTGGAGAGAGAAAAAAAAAAATGCTTAAATTAACTCTCTGCGCCTTCGCATCGTAAGATAGCGTGCCCGAGATCTTTCTTGCTTGTGTGGGTTCGGGCATCTGGCAATGGTGCGAAGGATGATTCTCTTTGCACAGCTTGGAAAGTAGGGATAATTGGAAAGCTGGGAAAACCCGTTGAAAGTTAACTTCGAGTAGCGGATGCTCATGGCGTGCATTTAATTTATGGTCTCATTATCGAATGAAGGAACTAAGCTTATTAAGCGAAATTCTCTGAAAACTTGAAAGGGATCGATATTTGACAAAAGATGGGTAGAAAGACGATTTCATCTGGGGATTACTAATTATTAGTTTAAAGCAATGTTGGTCTTATAAATTCAAGTAAACTTCTGTGAAATATTTAAAGTGATTTAAATTTATATTTAACTAAACCACTCTGTGCGAATAAAATGATTAAGTAGTAGTCTATTGCTATTTAAACACAAGTTGTTAAATCCATAAAAATTTATATTTTTACTCCGCACTTCGTAAATGAAACTAATTACATTGTTTGGGTATAGCCATGAAAATATGATGTCAATAAATTCAGCGTTTGTCAAAAATAATAAGTTTTTCGTTAGTTTTCGTGTGCAAAAGTAAAGTTGTTAACTCTTAATTAGTAATTACACAATTACATTGAGTATTTATACATTAAAACGTCCATTTCATTTATAAAGGAAAGTATAAATTAAACAATGTTCTTATTCTTTCCTTCATAAGAATTCTGCACTTCAGATCTAAGAGCAGTTCATTAATTTACACAAAATGCTTGAATTTCTCTCCGAAATAAATATTACTAAATTACGAACATTGCTGCATTTAATTTTTTAAAATTCCATTTTTGTCTCATTTTATTTGCATGAATATCTTATATTGGTTAAAACTAAATTGTAAATAACACTCATAAATATAATATTAAGCAGCACGGACCGTTTGCTTGGGACACTGGGCCGGTCTTCCTTCAGTTGTAAAAGGTTCCTCCTACCACACCAATAGAAAGTGAGAGAGTGTTTTTTATGTGTGTTTATTATTTTATATTGGGTTAGAATCTGTCTTTTTATTATTACAGAAATGTTTTCATAGTTTTATACGGGATTTTTTTGTTATGTCTCTATTTTTCTATCCATAAACATTTCATAAAACTTTTATGTAATTTAGTGTGATGCATTAAATGTGTAACCGAACACTGAATACTTAAAAATTTTTAAACAGCATTTGAATTTCTTAGTGACGGTAATTTGGGAAATTTTATTTTAAACTTAAGTCCGCGTAGCAAAATATTTTGTTCTTATCTTTTGGAGTAAAAAAAAAAAGAAAAACCTTCTTAATGAATACTTACTAAAATATAAACTTTGGCGCAGTAATACACAAGTTAAAGAAAAAAAGTTACATTTAATCTCCGTGCTTTACGCATCAAAGGATAGCGTTCCCGTAATGTTGAATTTAGGTATCTAACATTAGCGCTAAGGGTGATTCTCTTTGCACAGCTTGGAAGGTATGAATAATTGGAAAGGTGGGACTATATAGCAATTGAAAATTTACATCGAAAAGCGGATGTTCATGGTTTGTATTCAGTTCGGCTCCTCATTATCGAATGGCGGAAATAAGGAAAGGGAGATTATTATGGGTATAGAAGTGGGGTGGAAATTCTTTGGGTAAATGCAGTCGATCGGTGTTAGACAACTCATGTTCAAGATATTTGTAAGGAGGTTCCTTATGTTGATCTAAGTTTAAGCCTATTTTAATTTTATAAATTATATCAATTTGTATAATTTATTTGAAATCATTTTTAAAATTATTTCAGAATTGTAATAAGTAGTATAAAAGAAGTATTGTTATTTAAATTAAAACGTAATACATTATACTTATAGGAGAAATTACAATGAAAATTATTGATACGTTTACTTGGAAAAATTCTTCTATTGTTTAATAACGGATGAAAAAATGCCTGGAAATTGATCTTTACTAAAAGTAGAATATATTCTGATACTATCGATGTATTTACTAAAAGTTAGCATCGTATTTTTTTTATCAAGCTCTGAAACCTTATGCTCTTTTTTTTTAAAACTCCATTAACTATCTATTTTTATGCATTAAAGATATATAGACGTCGTCTCAGAATTTAGAGTGACATTTGAATGACGGCCACAAGAAAACCAAAAACCCAGCAGGAGAGTCAAAAGTCCAAACTCGTTGAACCGGACAATTTTCGTTAGCATTTGTTAATAGGCTGACTCAATTCTGAGAAATAGAAAATAATTTAAATGATTAACAAGTACTAGTAATCATTTTTAAATATCGGAGAAACACGCCTTTCCTTAATTTGGGGATTTTTGACTTACAATCTGTTTTGGAATTTAGGTGGGGGGGGGGGGGGGCATAGATTCAGTTGCTTTGCTGTATTAAACTAAATTTTACATGCTGAATACCTTAAAAACTTTGTAAAGATTTAAAAAAGCTTTTTGTTTTATTTTTTAGAGTTAGAGTATAAATAGGAGAAGTTACAAAAGTAAAACTTTAGAATCGCTTCCAGGAAATATAATTCATGATTTAAACTACAAAAGCATTCTATGAGTAAGCATTATGATAAAAATTGAATAAATGGGCCATTATACGCATTTTACTTGATTTAAACAAGCTTTACAAAATGAAATATAATTCATGATGTGTAAAGTTATGACATGAAAGAACTGCAGTGAAAATTCGGTAAAAGTGTCATTATTTTATACATCAGTGTCAAATTTATTAAGGGAACCGTTCTATAGGCATATTTCTATAAATATTTTATGTTGGAGCAATAGCCACATCCATATCTTACCTCCGAATAGAGCTAAATATCTTTTCGATGCAGGAAATTCTTTCCTGTAGTTTCTTCCAAAAAGCTTTATAGGCTGGAACTTACATTTCTATGGCTTCTGTTACAACACATCTGGAACACTCTAGAGTTTAAAAAAAAGGTGTCTATAAAGGAAAGAAAAACTATTCTGACGATTTAATGTTCCGCGCATTTGGTGAAAGCAATGCTATAAACGGTAGCACTAGGGACTAATTTTTGACTAATGTACTTCTGTATGCTTAAAGCGCTACTCAAAACAAGAAATGCTATTAAAGTATCCGATCACGTTTGAAGTATTTCTCCCCCAAAAATGTAGCGTAAAGTGTACTTTTTATTGCTAATGTTAATTGTAGGCAGACAAATTTTTAAATAAAAGCTTGTGATTTAAAAAATGTTAAAATATTTTGTAGTAAGTTAAAGCTTTTAAAATTACAATAAATGAATAAAAAGTAGTTAATACAACGGATTAGCTAAAATATTCCACACATAATTGTGAAAAATACTTTTATACTATGTATGTCGAAAAATCTATTACATATTGATTTGTCTGCGCGAAAATCTATTACATACTATTGATTTGTCTGCTCAGAGTACGAGTAACTGCAAGCAATAAATTTAGATCGAAAAATATTTTTCCATTCACAAGAAAACATTACAAAACTTAATATATTTTGTAAAAATCGGGTACTCTAATGCTATTTAGAATTATCATTTTTGAAGGAACCGATTTCTGAATCAATTGAGAGTTTTAAAAAGGCATTACGGGTATTAATGCTGGGCTTTTGATGTGCAATAATTGATTTTTATTTTAAATTTGAGAGTAACCATTGCGCTGCCTAGTAATTATTGTTGCTTTTCGAAAAACCGGCATTTATTGTTTCTCAAATATATATTCGATAACCCTTTAAGCCCTGACCTACACAATTGTGTAAGTGATCTAAATTCTCTCAAAACGTACCCGAGTGTAAGTCATACTTCCTAAGTCGATTTCATACATAAAACCTTATTCTTCATAAGAAGTGAATCATGTATAAAACAATAATTTCTCATATTTCTTTTTTGAGTTGTGTGTTGATCCAAAAAACTTAATGAGTTATTCACAAAACTAAAATAAAAAATTCATCTTAAACTCAAATACTCATTTGCGTGAGTGTAGCTAAAAGAACCAAATCTTAAAGGTATAAAAAGCAGAAAATCTGCTTCTTTCTTTGTTTCACCCTGTTTGCTTTATATGGAGGGTGTGTCACTGGGGTGTTCCTTCCGGGGTTTGGAAGGCTTATAAAAAATATGTATAACCAATACAGCAACAAAGTTGACTTTATTGGAGAAGAAAGTGTTACAAGTTTTATTTCACATAAGTCCAATATGTGAACCTTTCGTGACAGCGACGTATTAATGCAATTTTGTCGCAAAATGGATGTGTGTTTCACATGATTTAACGTTCTTGTTTATATTTTAAATTGTTTTTTTAATTAATAGCCATTAGCAGAAAATTTGTAAGGATACATGATTAACTTTTTCAAGCATTTTCAAACATCAGAGTATTTCTGTTATCAAACTGATTGCAGTAAAATCAAATTATTATTGAACGTATAATTTCTTGTTGGCTGTCACAATCTTTAACAGTATAATTGCTCTTTTTTTCGTAAAACTGGGCATTTTTATTATGTATCTCTTAGTAAATGTGTTTATCCGAAATAAATATTAGTGTTGAAATTGTTTATGCACTAATAATTAGAATGTTCTTTTCCAAAGTTTTGTAAATAAGAATAATAAATAAATAAATATCTTTCATAACTTAATTACATTTTCTGTT
The DNA here is from genome assembly GCA_038373885.1 of Cheiracanthium punctorium. Lineage (NCBI taxonomy): Eukaryota > Metazoa > Arthropoda > Arachnida > Araneae > Cheiracanthiidae > Cheiracanthium > Cheiracanthium punctorium. The sequence goes on along the minus strand of JAWZYV010018464.1, from coordinate 993,453 downwards.
TCTGTATAGAGGTACAAAAAAAATGTAAAATGCATACTTTTGCTGAGATCTTACGAATGTGAAGTGTTATTATTTTGTAGAAAATATGAGTTTTCCTGGCTGTCTAATTAAAGAAAATTAGTAGTTAGATAAAAGATGATGCAATTAAATCAATTATGCTTTTACATTCTTTTGCGCTTATTAATTCTTTTTCCTAAAATTACGAATATTGGTTGGAGGAGTTCAATTAGAACTATCACATTCAGATTTATCTGTTATTTAATTGTTAGGAGATTAGTTTTCAGTAAACTTAATGCTTTCTTATTCACTCTATTTATAAATTAAACGTCATCTTATTGATCTTTATTTATTTATTTACTATTAGTATTATTACTTTGAATTTTCGTTGCTATTAAAATTACAGTGGTGTTCAAAATTAAGAAAAATTACAAATTTTGTCGAATTTCTTGAAACAACTGAACCAAATTTTTGAAATCAAGTATTTCTTTGAAGCAATACTTTGTTTAAATTTGTTTAAATCGAATACGTAAACGTATGTGTGGGTGAAGCTAGTAGAGAAATAGTTTTTATAAGGGTGTTTCCCCAAATCCGAATTTCGCACACCTTACCGCATTCTTGGAGGATTTTTTGTCCTTCATCAATCGGCTCAATTTAAATTAACAGTCAAAAAGAGTCAACACTAACATTTAAAAAAGGGTCACTAGATCTACACTAACGTCAAAAAAGGGTCTCTAGATCTGTGGCACGCGATGACCCTTTCGAACGTCTGCCATCTTGCTGGTAGTTAAGTCGAGCGATGGCAACGGCTGCCCTTTTTTCAGCATTGGGAAAGGATTGCGCCTCAAAGGGTCAATGAACGATAACGCACGGCGACTGAAAAGCTAAAGTATTGGTAGAATGAATTGACCAGTTGGAATTTTAGACTTAATCCTGTAGAGTATTCTAAAATGCTCTGCAGAGGGCAATTGTAACCCGAAATCCTCATTTGAAAACCTTCCATAACATTCATACCTCGTCCATGAGTTGTACGAATTACCACAGTTAGTAGAGGATACAGAAATTTTTCGGGAAAAGGACTAGTTAAAAAAAATCTTGAGTAAACTAAAGAAAACGTAGAAATGACCAAAATGTTACGCTAAAACTATGTAAATCTTGTACAAGGGGCTAAATTTTTTTAAAGCTCATTTCACTTAAAATATGTATACAATGGACCAAAATACTTTCCCTAAGCAAAATCTTTTCTTTTTTGGGAGGGGGAGGGTCGGGGGATTAGGTTACGCCATAGTACCTCCCCTGGATCCACCACTGGCCACAGGAACTCATAAATTGTCTTATTTCCAGTATGAAATCAGTGTGAGGCCTGTATATATGCATGATAAGACAATACCCCCATTTTTGTTTAGTTCTGCTGTAATCACTGTTTTATACCTTCTGACTCAGGTAAGTGTCAAGTATTACGAACAATCATGCTTGTGTAGTATTACAATACTGACAACTCTTTATATAATATTTACCTTCCCGTCGTCTAAAAGACACGAAGTCAGAAATCTGGTTCTTTTTTTTTTTTTTTTTTTTTTTTTTTTTGTAGGGGGGGGGGGGGGGAGGTCTATATCGTTGCTTCCCATCGTAAATTTTGTGTTTGAATGTTCCTCCATGGCCTAAGACTGCGCAAGCGCAACATTCAACTACAATGTGTCCTTCAAGGACATATTCCGCGAAGCAAAGATGGACACAGAATAGAAGTCTTTGCTATCACGATTTTCTGACTAAGAATATCCATGGGATACTGTAAGACATTAAAGTATTCTTTAATCAGTGCCGGTGGATTCTTAAAATAACGCAATGGATTGAAAAGGGGGGGGCACACCAAACAAAAAATTGTACAAAGACATCTTGTACAGACCCTGGGTGAAAAGTTTCTGACTCACAAAAATTGATTTCAGCAGAATGAATCCGTTATTGCATGTTCCATTATAGGAATTTAATCGACTTTCAATTAGAGAGAAACGGACTATTGGATGAGGAGCATTTTATGTCTACTCCGTTGCTTCTTTTCAGAACACTGGGGCAGTGATCTCTCTTTATGTCATTGCACTGCTCTAGATACAAGCAGTTATTGATTATTTTCCATTAATCCATCTTCCCAACAACGTCTCCTGGCAGATACTAACAACTATTCGTGAAAAGATTTCGAATTTTGACCGGAGTTCTGAAACTAGGATTTATGAAACATTGATCTGGGCAACAAAAGGCTTTTAAATTATAGTTCCAAAGTTCATCGGCTTGCGTCCACAATTGAATTTATCTGCGGTAAACTTTTCTAGATAAAATCGAGCCTCGAATAGTAACAAAGTCTATTCGCAACAAGTCGAAGTCTCCTCGTAAGTCGAATATTCGGGTATTTCGAATTATTCCAAAAGTCTAAAAATTATATATATATATATATATATATATATATATATATATATATATATGTATGTAAAGAATGGCCTTACGTCATCCTTGTTGAAATGATCGACACCACACCAATATTCTAGGTTGAATAGTTTATTTCAAGATCGGACAGAGGGCAGCAGTCAGACCGGCGACCTTTTCAGTTCCGTGGCTATCTTTTCTCTTTACATTGTGATCTCGAAAAGCTGCTAAAAAGATTAAAGCTCCAAGCTCCTAAAAAACTCCCGCAATTTCCGTGCTCTTGCTTAAAAACTCCCCTAGTTACTACACCTGCTGGCAGGGCGCAGCACGATCACGAAGGCGTTATTCTCAAACGTAATTAGTTGACTACAGTGTCAATCAAGACATGAGAAATATTTGCTTACTTAGGAGTTCCAAAAGCGCGCTGCAACGAAACCGCAGAAAACTGCAGATACTGCTAAATCAACAATTTTACTCCTTATGGAACTTCAAAAATCGTCTCCGAGCGTAATATTTGTATGGCCGAGAAACAGACTTTACAGTAAGAGTAACAGAGAAAGAAGGTTTTTTCAGATGACACTAAATTAAATTAGATTAAATTAGAAAAGTTTATTTTGTTATATCTCGAAATTTGCACCTTTAAGTCAAAGCTTTTGTAAAAGTTTCAATTTTGTTTCATGTTTGAAAAGCCACAAAATGAAGGAAGGGTGAATCCTAAAATTTACATTTTTTTTTTCCTCTTTAAGCTGCATCTTAATTATGATTCAGTTTGTATAGCTGATAAAAAAAAAGATATATTCGCTAACTTATTTGAATTAGAGAATGTGAAAGAAAACACTTTTTGCACCTACTTTTATCGTTTAAAACATCAATAATTTCTTAAATCCTTCTCATTATTTCTTAGATTGTTCTTAAATTATACTAGCAGTGTAATGCCGATTATTCACTCTTTACATTACAAAAATTTTACTTTTTGCATGAAACGGAGTAAGGCAAATACCGATTCTTTTACTTCTTTAAGTCAAAGCTTTTGTACCGCGAAGCAGTTGACCAATCGATTCGAAATCCAAATTATTACGAGTTGACTGTGTTTAGAATCGATAATTGAGAAAGCAAAATTCTATACTTGGACTTTGACTCGGGCATTTAGATTATACATAGTTATTTTTTTTTTCCTTCCTGAAAAAACGTTTGCATGTAATACAAAAATAACATCAGTGCATTCTGCTGTTGTATTAATATAATTTTACTTCTGCCAAATCTATAAAAGCAAAAGTAGTTCATCATGTTAAGTGTAGCATAAAGTATTTTCGGCTTTTATAATACTGATTTTGAATTTTCCATTTTTAAAAGTTAAATCATCGGGGCTAGAATCAGAAAAACGTTTCGTCATTACTATTCATAGTAATTTAAAATTTAGTATGAGAGACTCTTAACACTCCAGTAAGTCAATCATTCAAAAAATTATACTCCTAATATAATTACGAACGTCCAAAAGTCAAAATTTTTGCTTTTTTTTAAATCAAAAATCAAGTTTTGTACGTCAGTCGATGGATCAAATGTTATTATAAACAGTAAGTTTACTATAACGACTAGATGTTAAAACGAATTTTCGCACTAATTAATCGTTAAAGGTGACTGAGTACAATCTTCCCTAATGTTTGCTTTTACGAAAAAGGTATTATATCGTAAAAACGCAGCTTTAGAAAAAAAAAATCTATTCCTAATGTAATTCAGAAGTCTAAGATCGAGAATTTTTGCATTTCGTTTACTTAATCAAAAATTAACATTTTAGTGCGTCAATCAATGGATCATCAAGCGTTAGGTTTTCCGAAAAAAATAATCAAAAACCTTTTAAGATTATTCAAGGTACTAAGCACACTCTCTACTACAACGAGTAAGCTATTAAAAATTTAAGGACCATGGAACCTATCGCTCATGTGCTGCAAAAAACAATGATTTATCAGGAAATGCGTTCAAGTTCCCTGAAAAGGAAGAAAGGTATATTCGCCAAAAGGATACTACCGCCATTCCGCAGTTGAATTTTAAAAGTCCAGAATGGCATTTTTGTCAGTTAAAAGCTCACATCATTGCAATTGCCCTATGGTATCAACTCAAAAAACCTGTTTTTTGAATAACGACGTTCTTGCATCAAATGATCGATTTGTTTCCCTTAACTTCAAAAATCGTTTTATAAATTATTGACTGCGAATAAATTATAAATTATGTTTTTCCCTTTTACTGGGATATCAGAATAGTAATATTGGGCAAAAAAAATTTAAACTGTTGTTGATAAATATATTATACTTCTTTTTTTCAAACCAGCGAAAATGGGGAGGGGGATACATACACTTCTACGTACGAATGTCATGTTTCAATTTTTATTCGAAATTACTTTTTAATTTCGATTAAGATTAAATGTACTTTATCTCATTGATTACGCATTTACTTCTGAGTTGAATAAAATAAATTAATCAAAATTTGGAGAGTAGTAACTTTTCATCCCTGATGGATCTCAGGAATATGTATGCCCTAATTTATACAAAACATATTGAACCAATTTTCACAAAACTTGACAGACATGTTATTTGCATTGCCTTTTAATAGTTTAATGTATTAAAAATTTCAACACTCTACCGCAAAGTTTATGGTCTGTAAAGAGATATAAATTCCAAGTCAGCAAGATGTGTTTGACGTATGAATTTTCAGTAAATGTTAGCTAACAAATATATTCGGGGAGAACATCTTCGTTTTATGTCACTACTCTTCATGTTGATTCAGTTACATTTGCAAGATATGACTTTCAGTTGCAGAATTTTAGAACTCATCTTATTTGTTCCAATAAACGGGTTTCTAATCTGCATCTATATTCACAGGTCCTGAAGGCTTACTATGTAAGATTCAAATCAAAAGATATGGATGATCATTTTAATTTTTACTCAACAAATCTCCAGTTGAAAACTGGCGAAAGTAAATTGCGTTTCGAAGTAAATAGGAAAGCTCCAAACTTTCAAGTTAGTTATAAAGCTTTTCTAAGAGTCAAAATTCTTTCACAAGCAAGATTCTACTGCTGCCTGGGTGGTATAGTGGCTAAAGAACCTTTCTATCAGGCCTTCGGTCTGACATCGCTATGGCCGAATGTAAAAAAACTTTGAACATTGAAAATGGCTGAGGTGTGAAGGTCCCGGGCTCACACACAGGCCTATCGCCAGGCTGTCGGTCTAACGGTCTGAAGTTTTGGGCGGTTTTCTCCAGATGTAACGAAAATTCACCTTAGAAATCCTAAAAAAGTCCTCTCTCCATAGTACCCCCACATAAAGCAGATTGGCCCTTGTGTAAGCTTGTCATAGCACAAAAGCACCCACAGGTCTTGGGTTCGGGTTCGATTGCCGGCTTGGGCTTGCGTGTTAATTTATTCCTCCTTTCATAATGGTAACGTTGGCCGGCCGCTCATAATAGGATGGCCAATGTCTTTGAGCCGTGGTATCGGCGAATGACTAATAAGGGGAAAGTGCCCGACTTAAAAAAAAAAAATCTGGAGTGACTCCACTCGACTTTCCGAACACATACGATTAAGATCATTACCAAGCACTTAAATAAATTTTAATCGATGAATAATTCTAACATATACCAAATTGAAACTCAATCGAATGCACCGTTTAAACGCTTGCGCACTTTCAAGAATTTCTCCCCATATGCCATTATGCCATAACATAAAAGAAAGATTTGTCGTAGCCCTGTAGGAGAACTATAAGTCCTATACACACCAAAATCAATACCGGTCTTAGGATGCTGGTTTATAACATGTATACTGAATTTGAGCTAAATCGAATGTATCGTTTAAACGCTAGCGCACTTTCAAGAAATTCCCCCCATAGGCCATAATGTAAAAGAAATCTTTGTCGTAGCCCTGTAGAAAAACTATAAGTCCTATACACACCAAAATCAATACCGGTCTTGCAACGGTGGTTTATAACATAGATACCCAATTTGAGCTCTATCTAATCTACCGTTTAAACGCTAGCGCACATTCAAGAAATTTCCCCCATAGGCCATAATGTAAAAGAAATCTTTGTCGTAGCCCTGTGGAAAAACTATAAGTCCTATACACACCAAAATCAATACCGGTCTTGCGACGGTGGTTTATGACATATATATCCAATTTGAGCTCAATCGAATGCTCCGTTCAGGAGCTATCATGTTCACTCACATACACACAAACACACATACACACACACACACACATACATACACACATACATACATACATCTCGTAAAAATAGCATAAATGGATTCAGAAGCCCTCAAAACGTGTAAAAACACCAAAATCTCGAAGCCAAATTTTTTCATGATTACAATACTTTCCTTACATGGTACATGTTCGGAAAGTAAAAAGAGTAATTCTTCTGAAAACTGCAAATAAATCTTCTCCCACAATATCATTCAGAAGTAGAAAATAACTATCGCTGAAAACATTTAGCAACATTTTAAACCATTTCTCCTTTTTGCATTGTAGCAAGGCAAATTTTTCTTTGCCGAGCACTTTTTTTTTTCTTTTCAACAACTTATAAATTCTAGTTTCCCCATGCATCTATACTCATTGAATTATTTACTGTACTCCTGATATGCCTTTTTCCCTTTTTATAGAACATTTTTCAAAAGAAAAATTTCCGCTTATTGTTGACTATTCTTCTAAGGAAAAATTTTTGTTTTCATTCTCCACAACAATATCTAAATAAATATTTTCAGAACGGAATTTACTTTGATTTTCAAAATATGCTTCGGCACTTTAAAGTTTAGGTCTACAACATAAGCTATATAATGTTTACGTTAAATTTAATAAGTTTTCAGTTAAAAATTCTTGATTATGTATACATTTATTAGCGTGCTTAATACAATTATACAGGAGTAACGGGAAGCCTTTATTGAGATACAATTACTTTGATATTTACGTGTAATTAATTAATTACCGCAGAACAAAGGGGTACTCGATTGGGTGGTGGTTAAATCATGATTTAAGATGGCAGAGTTCCAAATTTTTCTTTTGTTTACAAGCTGGGTTGGTATGATCCAGGATTGAGCAATCAGGAACTGATCTCAAACAGATCTCTAACAGTTGCTGGTGAAGTTTGGTGATCTGCTGTGCTGTGTTGTGGCAAAGTTACGCCAGGGCTATCTGACAAGGATGGGGGTACCTCGGTCGGAGGACTTTTTAAGGGGCCATAACGCGTATTCACGTTACATCGGGAGAAAACCGACCAAAAGTACAGAGCGTTAGATCGACTGCCGCATTTATACGATTTTTGGCATATGCCAGTAGCTCCAATTATTTTTTTCAACAACATCAATTTTTCGACATCAATGTATTTAAAAAAGCAATGATTCCCAAGTCATTGTTTACTTCTCAAGCATTCTAGAAATTAAATTTATTATCCGGGGGAAAAAAGATAGAAAAATCTAATTCTATATTTTGCTAGCAGCAATCAAAACTTTTAAAACAAGTGTACCAAGATTTAAAAGGTTAATCAAGTATTCACACACACATTGGCTGCTTTAACTGCAGTCATATCCAACTTGAAATCGCATTTAGATTCAATCGAAGAATGGTTTAAAATCATATGTTTACATGCAAACTTAGTTAAAACTTGACGCTCATTTTCAAAACGAAAAAAAAGTTTTTGAAACTATTTATTAAACTTAAACATAACCCAGCTTAGTAAAGAAATTAATTATATGCTTATTCCGTTACTACAAAAATTTCAATTTAACGTGGCATATTTTAAAAGTTTTCATAATTATATCAAATTTTAAAAGATGTATTTTTTTCTTTACTCTGAAAGAATGTTACCACGAACGTCTGAGAAATTAAAGCTTTTAGTCCTGTCAAGTCCTTTTATATTGTATTATCGATTTTTTGAAGAAACCTTAGTAAAAATTTCCTTCTTAATTTTTGTTTCAGTATCTTTTTGAAAATAACTTTGTTAAAATTAAACAAAAATGAGTGACTCTTTTACTTTCTTTAAAATATTGCAGTAAAATTTTCTAAAAACTTGATTAATCCTGTAATATCTGGTTTAACGCTTGATTTATTTTTCAGAAAGTTCCTAGCTTAATACGTATATAAAATTACTAAGTAGCCTTCAGTGCAGGATTTTAAGTTATCTTGTATAAAATATCGATTTGTTTTAACTGGAAATTTCATGGTCCACTTCTCACTAATAATTTTTTATTTTTATTTTAGTTGTGCTTTGAAACAACCTCTTTAAGAAGAAAAGTTTTAGATTTCATTATTTTCAGTCAATCTCGTTTTTTCCCAATATTTCATTTTTAAATAAATGTAATTTGCTTTTCATAGATTATTTATCTAACGTAAGTTAAAAATCTCTTGAAAAAAATGTAATTCGTTTAAAAAAGTAATACCCAAGTATCGCACAACTCTCGATGCAATACAATTCTTAGAAGTGTATACGGTCCCGAAAAAGTTATAAATGCTCTCCTGTGAAACTCAATACAACAGAACGAGCTTTCTTGCTCTCTCCAGTCTACAAAGGCTTAAAGGCTTACAATGACACAGGAGGCAAACATTAAAAGCTCTTTAAGAAAAGTTTGTGTGAATGCAATATATGAAATGAGTTTTAAATGATTGCAATTTTGTTTTTCATGGATTATTTATCTAAGTTAAATATTTCTTGAAAAAATGTAATTCATTTAAACAAGTAATACTCCAAGTATCACACAACTCTCCATGCATTACAATTCTTATAAGTGTATACGGTCCCGAAAAAGTTAGAAATGCTCTCCTGTGAAACTCAATCCCAGAGAGCAAGCAGATAAGCTTAAATCAAGCTTGACATTGACTTGAATTTGACGTATTAATACAAGCTTGACATTTCAATCCATTAGCTTGATTATTGCGCTGATGGCGCCATCTGTCGCTGTAGGCGAGAAGGAGAATGGACATTAAGTCTAAGGGGAAGGAATGAATGGGATAAGCCCCTCCGAAGTGTAACACGAGGGGAGTTTTAGTTTTATTTACATCTAATTAACATTAGTAATTCCATTAACTAATTAATTAGCCCTAAAAATAAATTTTAATATAATTAACACAATTTAGTTAGTTAATATACTTCACTTTATGGGTGGTAGAATGAGGCGGTTTCCGGCCGCTACAAAATAATTTATCATCAGTCATAAATGTACTTGACCATAGAACTAAAGAAAAAAAGATTCTATTTTTCCAAATATGGAAATACTTCAAAATAAAATACAATTATACTACGAAATTGATTTCAAAATCAGCCGTTTGTCTCGATTTTGAAAGTTTTAAAACGTTTGCTGCTGTTAAGTTTATATTATGTTTATTTACCTATTAGTAGAGTCCCTAAATCACACATAACATTATTTTAATTTTGATGCATCCAATGGAAAAATAAAAGAAACAGATCAACATATCGGAAAATAGATCTCGCCAGAAAACGGCGTGAACAGTCACTTCAAACTTTAGTCATATCAGCTCAACTCAGGTTGGCTGAGTGATTATGACGCTCGCCTCCCAACCCAAAGGTCCCGGGTTCTATTCTAGCAGCGAACACTTGGTGGAAACAGATAAAATTAAATTGAAATTTCAGCGTAGAGGGGAAAATGCGTGGCAAAATAAAATATGTGGGGCGAGTTCGCCGACCGGCGCCCCGTGTATTTAGGAAATTCTTTTTTAGGAAAAATTTTTAAGCTTGAAATTAAGCTTGCTATGTCAAGCTTGATTCAAGCTTGAAATGTCAAGCTTAATGCAAGCTGGGCAAGTGTAAACTAGAACACTTGATTCAAGCTTCCATTAAGCTTACACGCTTGAAATTTTCAAGCTTAATTCAAGTTTACTGACTTGATAAATCAAGCTTGCTGCAAGTTTGCTGTGCTGTCTGGGATAGAACAGAACGAGCTTTCTTGCTCTCTCCAGTCTACAAAGGCTTAAAATCTTACAATGACACCGGACACAAACATTAAAAACTCTTTAAGAAAAGTCTGTGTATAGTTGCGAAAATCGTTCGGCTGATTGCATGAATATTATTTGGCAGGCATGAATATTATTTTCATTATAATACAAAACCCTCGAAAATATATCTTGGTTCTATTTGGAAACAGTTCTAATATATCCCTATAATATAGTTAAAAGCGAATCTAACAGAACTAACTGTATGTTAGATTCTATCAGTCTCCGCGTTGCAAAACATACATACGCCGCGTCCCGTAAAAAAATGGTCACGATTATTTTTAACATCACTGACGACTGCTGAAAAAAGGAAGAATGCGAGAACAGCTGGATAGATTGCCCAATGCTGAAAAAAGGGCAGCCGGTGCCATCGCTCGACTTAACTACCAGCAAGATGGCGGACGATCGAAACGTTCATCACTGGCACGCCTGCTGCGTCAAAAAGGGTCTCTAGATCTGTGGCACACGATGAACGTTCCGATCGTCCGCCATATTGCTGGTAGTTAAGTCGAGCGATGGCAACGGCTGCCCTTTTTTCAGCATTGGGAAAGGTTTGTGCCTCAAAGGGTTAAATGTCTTAAGCACTCGGCCATGGGGGCCCTTTCAGAGAATTCAAAACCATATAAAAAGTTAGAAAAGTTTAAACTGTAAAACGTGGGTCTAAACAACTCATTTCTAGAACAATTAAAACACAAAACTTCGCAAAGGTTTGGTGTCCACCCTGCCCCCCACTACTCGATTCAATTACAGGTTTATCTCAATAAAATTTCTTCACAACATTCTCACGTAGGCCTTGTAAAATACTTTTCAGTTTTATGTACATTCTCCTCATTCAAAATATCCTTAATAATGAAGCATTGTCTTTTTTTTTTCCTTTTAATTCACAAAACCAACAATAGCCCCTTTGTTACGCGCATCTCATATTCATTTCGCCTGCGTTCCCCCCGGCTCGAGAGTATATTTTCTAAAGCTCGTTTATTTTTTAAACTCATTCCGGCAGAGCAGTTTCATTCTTCTTCTCATAATTATACCTTTGGAGGTATTCCGTGAGCAGATAATTAGGAAAAGCTTTAAATGCGAGACCATTAAATATTCTTATGATTCAGAAATTTCAGTAAAAGTTTAATCTCCATAAGAAAGAGATTACACTCAAAATCTGTCAGAAACATCGAATATTCAATTATTCTAAGCTTAGTTAGAAAAACTTTCATCTGGAGATTTACTTTACTTAAGATTCGAATCAGCATAAAACTTAAGAGATATGATCAAATCTTTACAAAAATGTTTATATATTCTTTAAGGAAATCTTGAATTAATGTTCTTTACATATTTTCAAGCATAAAATATTCTTTTATAATCAATCTTAACAAAGAGGGATTTTTCGGTGTTTGTCTGTTATATGGCGTCAATTTTCAATGAATCGAACTCAGATATTCAGTTTTAAGTGTGTTGTTGAAAGGAACGAAATTTTCCCCTCACGAACTTTATACACAACGGATAATAAACAATTTGTGCCAGAGACACGAACCAATTCAGGATGATTCTTCATAAGCCGCACTGCACATCGTAATAAATCAAACAGTGTCCTTAATGAAACTTTTTGAAAAAATATCTTCAGCATGGAGTTGCGCAGCAAAAATTTTCGAAGAGTGACACATTCTACTAAATTTTCAATTTTAGATTTTTTTTTTTTTTTTTTTGAAAATTCGTATTTGATACGGTTTATCATTCAGTACAGTTTGTAAATAGGTAATGTAAAAATTCTGAAGGGCTTCACATAATTAGTTTATTTGTATTTTTGTTCTGAAATCATATGATTTTTCGAAACACACCGTTAACGCCCCCTCCTTTCTAAAGGCCGGGTCAGCTAACGACTGCTGACTTGACCACTATGAGGGCCAAGGATAGGCAGGCCAATGTTGATCCCTGTGAAGGGTCTCTTATTTTTAAACCAATTCCGGAGGAGAGATCTAGCAACCGGATTGGCACCTCCAGGGGAATCATTTGAACATTTAAGACACGGGATTCACGACAGATTTTATGTGCACCAGCTCCCGTTAACCCTTTAACGCGCAGTGTTCCAGCTCTGGAAACACCAAACTCTGACGTTTTGACTATTGCCAGTCACGAAGAATAGATTTAATTTCCATAAAAATAGCTGCGGGTGACATAGCTCCACGAGAATGGGTTAGCACGTCATTTTACTTTAGCACGTCATTTCCCGTAAAAAAATTGTCACGATTATTTTTAACAGCTACTGCCATTGCTCCATTTAACTACTAACAACATGGCGATCGATCAAATCACCCATCTGGCCGCACAGCCAGCTGTGTCAGAAAACTTCTTTAGCTCTTTAGTGACAGATGGGCTGTTAGATCAACCGCCATGGAATTGGTAGTTAAATAATTGATGGCAACGGCTGAACATTTCCACCGTTGGGCAGTCCCTCCACAGTTGGTCTTCTATACTGACGTGAAAACGCTAGCGCTTCGAAGGGTTAACCCTTTAACGCTCAGTGTTCTCGCTCTGGGTACACCAAACTCGGACGTTTTGACTGTTGCCAGTCACGAAGAATAAATTGGATTTCTATAAAAATAGTTGCGGCTGACATAGCTCCACGAGAATCCTCTACTTTTTAGGATAGATTGCCCAATGCTGAAAAGAGAGCAGCCGTTTCCATCGCTCGACTTAACTACCAGCAAGATGGCGGACGATCGAAACGTTCATCGCGTGCCATAGATCCAGACACCCTTTTTTGACGACAGCTGGCTGTGCCGGCACAGCCAGCGATGCACACCGGCACGAGATGAACGTTTCGATCGTCCGCCATCTTGCTGGTAGTTAAGTCGAGCGATGGCAACGGCTGCACTTTTTTCAGCACTGGGAAAGGGTTGCGCCTCAAAGGGTTAACGCTTATTCTGACATTTTTCAAAGAAATTGTCACTATGGGTACACCCGACACTTGAGCTAAATGCATATAGCTTTTGGTACACCTGGCAACCCTTGAGCACAAAAATAACGGTTTACGCCACCCCGGTATATCTTGTAATCTTAAATATAGATTAACAATTTCTCGTGCAATACTAAGGGAACATTGTCGTGGAAATTGTTTTATAATCTATGCGGTTACCATGGTTTATGTTTCTCGTTTCTCAAATGAATTTTTACGTTAATGCTGGAAATCCTTCCCCACTTAGATTTCCAGCTCCTTCTTACACGATGCATCTGTGAGGCACGAGTGGACCAACCAGCGTGTGCACGCAATCCTAAAAGTGATGAAACAAAAGCAGTGCTTATTGAAATGAAGCTTTTTTATGAAAGAACATGATCTAGAATATCTTGCTTGCGGAAGATCTTTATTTATATTCCAACACTGTCTACCCGCAGAAGTAAAATATAGCTTTGCCTCTGACGATGCTAATGCATTATTTATCAGATGCAGAACATGCGATGTCATTTCAATATGACGGGTGAAAATTTTAGCGACATTGTCATAAATCTGTGGGATGTCCACAATATATGTACATAATATAGAAGAGTCCACGTGGATTTCTTAAAATCTTCTTGGAAATCAATGGAGGGGGATTTAAAACATCTTGCCGAGTCGGGTTTTAACAGCATCTACGAAGCAAATTTCAAGTATTCACCTCTGAATCTGCAAAAACATTTCCATACTTAGTTGCACAATACATATTATTCATAAATATTCATTGGTGGCTTATCATACACAAGTAGGTTTGGAATATTTTGCAAAGACTTGTAGTCTGATACTTGATCCCACTTTGCTTATATTTGTTCTGTTCAAAATAAGTAACCATGATGTTCAAAAAAAAATCTGCGGGTTCAACTCTATCTTAAAAATTATGCGCGTAATTATTGGAGTAGTATTAGATGTCTAGATTTTAGATGTGTTTATTAAAGTAGCAATTCTAGAAAAATATTGCCGCCTTACTTTATTTAAAAAGCAGGTATGTTTAATTCAAAATGGCTGAATAAATGAAATAACCTATGTAAATGAAATTCAACCTTTGTTTATACATTGTTTGGAATTCAAAAATTTGGCGATTACTATCCGTTTCAGGCACCTGGGAACCCAATACGTCAAAAGAAAGTTTGTGTGTAGTTCTGTCATTCTGTCAGTGGCGCTTTTATTTATTTATGTATTTATTTATTTATTTTTGTTCGAGCATCACTTAAAAATGACTGGAGGAAATGAAATAAAATTTGGTAACATGATAGGTAATCGCTCAAACTGTGGGCGTAAATGTGTGAATTTTTCTTCATTTAGCACATAATAACCACTAAAGCATATAAAATGAAATTTAGTGACATGATAGGTGGTAATTCAGCTTAAACTATAGCCGTCAAATTTTCAGAAAATTTAAATTAGGTTTTGAGATTTTAAGAAATTAATTCCAATTGTGTAAATATTCGTTTTCTGGGACGTATGAACCGTGGGCGCATATATGATTGATTGTAAACGCGGAAGGGGCAAGAAAAGGGCCCTGCCTCAAAAAGATACTAAATTTTAATGTTGAACTACTTCTGCGTTATACTAGTTTGTAAATCATAAAGATAATATGGAGTTGGGGGGGGGGGGGATAAAACCTCCCTGCCCATAGATATTGGCGCCCTGGGCATGAACAAATGAAATAAAATTTAGCATCATTTTAGGTGGTCATTAAGCTATAGGCGTCAAAGTACTCCAAATATTTTTACATATTTTGAGAAAATTGAGTAAATGTTTATTGCATTTCTGAAACGTAGCAATTGAATAGAATAAAGTTTTGAATTATGCAAGATTTCAAGTTAATTTAAACTATTAATATCTAAATTGTTTTAAATATTTCATAAAATTTGAGATTTTGTGGTATCCGTGTAAATCTTTGTTCTCCTATTTCTCAAAAATCGGCTTAAAACGAATATAATGAAATTTGGTAAATTGATTGGCAACGACTGCAACAAAAAATGACAATTTTTTGCCCATATTTGAATAATTTTTTTAATTGTGCAAAAATTTCAATTTTTTATTATTTTTGCGAAGGGGGGAGGGGAGCATTACTTTAATAGTTGGCTATTCTTTAAGGAAATTTCGTAAATTTTTTAAAATATGTTTATTTGTTTATCGCTGTCTCGCGAGAGACAACGATAAACAATGAATACAGTACAAATAAATATACAGCGATTGTGTGTCATTTTCAGATGAAATAAGTTTAGATGAAGTGCATCGAAAACATTAATTATTTAATAGACTTAGAAGGAATTCGTTGTGTTCACATGAGTTTTTTTATGTTTGTGTAAGTAAATAATATTCAACATATTTTTATGGTGTTTGAAAGATCGGAGGACAACTATTATTTATTATTACTTACTTACTTACTTACATTATTATTTTTAAGGGTAAAATATTTTGTATGAGATTGCATCTTACTTTAAAAATTGTATTGTAGACCTAAACCTTTTATTTCTCCTCATAAAGTATGTACAGTAGGACCAGAATTCCGCATTTCGACATGCCTGGTATAACACCACGGATACACCGAAATCTGCATTTTTAAGTTTAAAGGTGCAGCTATTATCGACACGCTCAAGATTTCTTGGAAAAGCTGCTCAATAAGATAAAATTTATTGACTGTCTGCTCGTCCCTCCCTGTGGAGATGTTGACGTCATGATCTGTGATGACATTTAAACGTTGTCGGTGAGAGACAGCGAGCGTTCTTCCCCATGAAACTGGGCCGAAACGAAGTGAAGCGCGACATATACGGCTGTGGCAGACGAAAAGGATATGGGACGAGATGAGTTGCTATGGAGATGCATCCCATTTGCGAAACTAGTGGCAACTGTTCTGTAACAGGGGCTTTCAGAGAATTGGACGAAGTTTTTTTTTCTGGATTATAAAATGTAGGGCTATGTGTCGAACACATATGACTAGGATTTAGGTATTGGGAAAATACCCATAAAGAATTCATTAAACTAACTTATCTACTATAGAATGTTTGCGTGCTATATTAAGCATTGTCCAGTTTAATTTTTCCTTTTTACTTCATCTAGTTAAATGTCGGTGTTGCTAGACTTTCTGAGACATTTCCCCCTAAACGTGATCGAAATCCTCCCCCCCCCCAAATGTTAAAAATCTTATACAGGGTGAATCTAAACTCTTGGGCAAAACTTTAAGGGGTGATAGGGCATTGCTATGTGATCAGAATCACATAGCAATGTGGGGTCCGCAACGTCGTCTTCGTGCAGCTGTTAATAATCACTTCGGAAAAAAGTTCTGAAGCAACAGTACGCTTTCCGACCATTGTTTCGCCAGAAACTAATGTATTTTTCTCCGAAAACAGAAGGCTAAAATGGATAGTTTAAAAAATTTATTTTATTTCATGGATGAAATTTTTGGAGACGAGCCTATTGTTTATGAAACTTGGTTAAGAAATTAGACGGACACTTCAATTCTTTTCCAAAAGTGATTATTACCGGGAAAGTGAAAACTGTGTTTTTCACTCCAGATTGCTATGTGATTATTATTCCTCATCGTGTGCCCTATCACCCCTTAAAGTTTTGGCCAAGAGTTTAGATTCACCTTGTATATACATAACATATAAAATTAAACAACCTCTCAAAATTCAAAATTTCTATTTGCTTGTTTCAAAATTCTTTAGGGCGTAGTAACTTTCATTTTAAACAAAGGATTTGTATCAGGATCTAAATCTAATTCAAACGCAATTAAATTATCTCCCCTCTTTCTCACAGTGTTCTGCACCGCATCTCGCAAGAATTTTCTTAGGCTAGAAGACCCGGGTAAAATAATAATCAATAAATGCACCTCTTTTGGAACATGTGATACTTTATAGAACACGTTGTCCGAGGTTATATATTTTGAAACGCAGCTCGAAGAGGGGCTTTTTCATGACTTCGGTCGCCATGTAAAATTGTGTGAAAACTAAATAAAAATATGTCTTCGTAATCCCGGAGTGGTTCATTCCATTCAACAGCCTTAGCCGGAGTACACCATCCTACCTCTGCGCCCTACGGACCCCACGGCGGCCCTCCGACTGCGAGATCCCGATGCTGGAATATTGCACTCAATTCGACGTGATATCACAAGAGTCGCTCTTGCCCATCACCGCTGTCCGCGAAGTCTCGTTCCTCCCTGGGCAAGCCCCGACAATAACCTTCTCGTACCCGTGATGATATTTCATATATATATACTGGTATAATAAAATGAATATCAATTTTCAGTGATTAATGACCAATTTTCATTGTCGGTTGGATTGGTGGGAAAGGGGGAAGGGAAGTAGGGAGAACAACATATCCATTAATCTGTACGTCACTGTCATTGCTGGCAAGCGATTTTATGGGGGTGGGGGGGGAATTCGACATTAATAAGTTGTAGGTACTAGCAGTTTTATATAACATGATAATATTTTTTACTTCGTTACTATTTGTATACATTCAGTTTTTACTACATTTTTGCGTTCCGTCGTCCCATAGAGATAAAAAAAAATAAAATTCTCCTAAAAACCCCCGATTTCATTTTCTCCCCTAAATTTTGTCACACCCCTGAAGGGTAAAAATCCCCTTAAATCTGGAGGGAAATCCCCAAATTGCCATCACTGTTAAATGTCCTCGTTCTTCCCTCGGGGAAGTTAGCTTATTTAAAAAAAAAAAAAAAAAAAATTAAAAGTTTTTAAGACAAATTTCAAGTAATTTTCGAAAAATCGTAAAAGTAAACAAGTTCGGGAAATTCGGTTTTTAAATTACTCTGTTGAAGAAAGCAAAGTATGCACCTACCGAGGACGAAAACTCAGTTGATCATGGTGAAGTGCAAACATGCCGTCTTTTAAACGCGTTGAAATCGATTTCGAAGATCTAGACCCTTTGGGAACATTCTACGATATTCTTGCACACCTTAGAACTTTCTATTGTATTATCAAGCATTTTTTCAATACTTAAATTCAATACTTAAATTCAATACTTGATTTCTGCAAATCTCCTAAATATAAGGAAGTGTTTAAAATTTAGCTTCCTTTAAGTGCATTCATTGAAAAATATTTGAATTTAAAAAAACAAAAAGATTACAATAGATACTAAAAAAGTTAAAGGATGGATCGTACAGATCGATTTCCCCCTCCATCTGCACCATCTGTAGGGTTAAAGCTTTAGAAACAACTTCGATTTTTCCTACACTACTAAACATCACTGAATCCGCACGGGACTAGAAATATTGCCACACATGCGCATTATAAATCTAAGTATTTTAAAACTGCCAGAGTAAGTTAAGGTTCTATTTGTGTCATATTTCTGCAATTTTATATGCCGGGTCCAAAAATTCTACTAGAAATACCTTCAGATTTATTTATTTATTTATTTATTGTGTATGTGTTAGAAGCAAATAAATTAGACAGCTGGAAAGAATTGCCTTGGGTGGAGGACCTTTCAAGGGTTCTATGGCTTACTGTTATTGCATCTAGAAAGAACCGCCCCAAACTCTAGACTAGAATCCTAAATCTTCTCACTTCAGCTGTCTGCCAATATTCAGTGTTCAATCCACTCGGCCAGCTGAAGTGGAAGAAATGTATCTTATTCCTGTGGTAACTGTTATAGAATATGAAATTAATATAAACTAAATAGAATATGAAATTAATATTTTCCCCTCCCCACTCCCACCCGTCCTTAACAAAAGAAGAGAATAACCTCTAAAAACCGTCCTCTACCAAAGAAAAAAAGAAAGAGTTGGTAGAAAATTACCTGATATCATTTGAAGAATCTGCCCCTCATTCTTATGCTTCAAAGAATTTATTTCCAATATTCTGTAACAAACAACAGCCATTATTTTGAAGTAAATGGTATAAAATTGTAACTAAAATGTTAGAATAAAGCACTCCGAAATTGAGAGAGCACAGTCTCTATTTAAATAGTTCGAACCAAATCGTTTCAAAATGTCTTCCTTAATGATACATTACTTCATATTTCTATAGTTGCATTGTGAAATAATAAAATGCTTTAAAAAATATTTAAAAAAAAAACACTAAGAAATTTTGAGGGCTCAGTTTATTAATCCCGTATACCGCAAATTCGAAAGCATTTTTTATATTGATCATTGAAGAAATTTCTTAGCAAAAAAGTCTGTGACGTGCTCTAAAATAACGTTTCAGCGATTTAATAAACGCATGTCGCATGATGATAAGAACATTCTCAAACTTGCTATTTTACAAAAGTGTTCGCTCAGATTTTAACAAGCTTTATGACCTAGTTTAATGTAATACGAGTAGTACGCGTTTCTAAACCAAAGGCTAAACTGATTTTCAAAATGTTTTCTATTAAACAGATTAGGAAGTTGAGAAGTAGGTGAATCAAAATGGCTCTTGGTAATTTAGACAACTTACCGAGATCAGATGCATTAAAGTATGCTGAATGTAGGAAAAGCCTAAGGACGTAATAAAGCATCTGTATGGTAAGACGGAGTAAAATGCAAATGAAAACAGTCATTTTTTTTATACATTGGCTGTTTTCTGTTACTAATAAAGTTAAACCTGCAGTTTTTTGTGTCATTTTATGCCATGCATTAATCTCCTTCACACCTGAAAAGATTCTATGTTAGTTTTAATACAAAAATATTGTACTTTATTAAGAGTAATTTTTCATAAAGGTAGACAGCAGGTGTTTGTAATAGGAATGGTATCGTTAATAGGAAAAACACTTAAGTAAATTAATACACTTTATATATTTAGATATCACGACTTAAAACTATTCAAATTTTAAAATATTATAGCCAGGGATGTTAGACTTAGCTTCGATATAAATATCGTATTTCGTCATCCCATAGTTGCAGGGTAAAGTGATGTTGTAAAACTCCTTGGTATTTCTCTCTGATCAAAAATATAAAAATTTTATTTAAATTAGATTTCTTTTTCAGCCTATATTTTCAGACATTAAAGGCAACATTTACTCATTAAAAAGTCTATTAGGAGCATTTGAAAACATAAAATTAACTAAGCCGCCGCCATTTGTATAACCATTTTGAACGACCACACTACAGCATAATTGGAAAGAATCTTTTTTTTTTTTAAGCACTTGAGTGCTATTTTGCTCGATTTTGGTGTAGACACGATTTGTCTACGCGACGTATCACTTTTCAATTTTCATAAATATATTTCGAGTATAGTTAGAAAACGCCTGGCGAATATTGTAAAATAGTTTTAGTAGGCGATTTAAATATAGATTTTAATTCCGAAGAAGGGTTTTATAGAACAGAGAAGACATACGGTACACTCATAGATTATGATACACTTTCCAAATGGTATTTATAAAGGTGAAGTATAGTTTGACTATGCCTGGCGAAAATTTGTAAAGAGTTTTGGTAGGAGATTTTAATATAGATTTCGATTCCGAAGAAGTGTTTTATAGAACAAAGAAGGAAAACACGGTACACTCATGGATTACGATGCCCATTCCAAACAGTATTTAAAATATGTCTACGTGATATGTTACGTGATTAAGTTAATATGGATTAAAGCAAAGTGTACAACGTTAATAAATATTTAGTGAAATTAAAAATGTTCCATTCATCATTTTTCAACGGTCGTCTCACAACTAACTAAATTATAATCCTACGTTGCGTTAATATATCCCGCGATAGTTTCAACCAGGGGCGTAGCCAAGGAGGGGGGGGGGTTAGGGGGTCATAGCCCCCCATGAGGAATTTTGTGCCATACAAATGTATATTTTTCATTACATTATCACACACACGTATACATATATATGAGTTGTAGTAGCCGTAACCCCCCCCTATGAAAAATTTCTGGCTACGCCCCTGGTTTCAACAGAAGGGACTACCTGAATTTTTTTTTTTGAGACTTTGTTACGATCATATTTTAAGAAAATATTCCTTTCGTACCGTGCGAAAAACGGGCATGCAGCTAGTAAGCAAATAAAATCTAATATTATGTTTTCAAATTTAATTAACTTTTTAATGAGTATACCTTTCCAACGAGTGTCTGAAAATATAGGCTGAAAAGGAAATATCATTTAAAAACAATTTATTTGCATTTTTTATCAAAAAGAAATACCTGCGATTTTACCGCAGGATTTCCTATATAAAAAACGCAAATCCTGTAGTTTAAACTTTTTAAATACATTTTTCAGAAGGTTTATTTTTCTTTACGATCTTAGTCTCTTATAACTAATTAAGAATTTTAAATAACGCCAAAACAAATATTTAGCATCGCTTTAATTACATTTATAATGCGCACTAGATGAATCAGCTTTTGCAATTTTTAAATTTTTGAAAAGTAAACGTGATTTTGAGATACACTTTTTAATTATATTTTATAAGTATGCATGAATTAAATAATAGTGAACAAGCCACTGTAAAATTCAGTTATTTATTAATTATAACAATTTATTTCTATCAAAAATATATAATTTTAACAAAATTGGTGACTTGGCTTTAAATGAGCCGTCACTTGATTAATAGTATTAATGGGGCAGGAAAGCAATGTCTTATTTTCTCATAAAATTCAAACAAATAGATTTTCAACCAATTTTTATTTACAAACAAGATATTCCGAAACATAGAATTTATTTTGTTTTATTTTGGAGCAAGAATTTTGTAGATAATATTTTTTTCTTTTAAGAAAGATGGCTGTCCTTCCCTTTTGACACGTTATCCATCTTGGAGAACTATAATTAAAATGTCCTGAAAATCATTTTCAGGTATTCGTGAGTATTGCTTACAAGAAGAATTTTATGGATATCCCATTTTTACTTTAACATGTACCATGTAAGGAAATTATAATCATGAAGAAATTGTAATCGTGAAAAATTGTAATCAGTATTGTATTCATGAAAAAATTCGACTTCGAGATTTTGGTGTATTTACACATTTTATGTCTTTTGAATTCATTTATGCAGTTTTTAGGAGATGTATGCATGTGTGTGTGTGTGTGTGTGTGTGTGTGTGTGTGTGTGTGTGTGTGTGTGTGTGTGTGTGTGTGTGTGTGTGTGTGTGTGTGTGTGAACACGATAGCTCCTAAACGGGGTATTCGATTGAGCTCAAATTCCACATATGTGTTATAAACCACCGTCGCACGACCGGTATGGATTTTGGTGTGTATAGGACATATGGTTTTTCTACAGGGCTACGACAAAGATTTCTTTTACATTATAGCATATGGAGAGAAACTCTTGAAACTGCGCAAGCGTTTAAACGGTGCATACGATTGAGCCTCAATTCGGTATATATCTTTGAATTATTCATGGATTAAAATTTATTTAAATGCTTGGTAATGATCTTAAGTCGTAAGTGTTCGGAAAGTTGAGTGGAGTCACTCCAGATTTTTTTTTTCTTTGAGATCACTATGGATATGTGAACGTTCTGGCCCTCTAGTCCTAATAAGTTACGAATTTTGGAAAATGCTGTTCAACTTAGCTCCTATGTTAAAAGAATTCACACACATGCCGAATTTCGTGTAATTAGCTTCAGTAGTTTTGACTGGGCAAAATATTGACTTACAAAAAAAAACAACGACATTTCTTCTCGGTCCCCCTAAACTCCCCATTCTAAAAATTTGACTTCTGCCACATATGGCAAATGCGCAATAATGTCATCTGATTTATCTGCTTCCAACAGAACAAAAATTGTTATTAAACCATTTTAGAAATTTCATTTTAATACCATTGAAAATAGAGCTAATTGGAATGCTCGAAATTTATCGGAAACGCTGCCCATTAAGTAAAAAAAAAAAAAAAATATCGTCTGCCTTCTTGTCTTTCACTGTGGAAGCGCTGACGTCAAGATGTGTGATGACTTTTGAACGCTCTCGGTGAGAGATTGTTTTAACGAACGCAAGCGTCTCTCTCCCCATGAAACATGTCCCGTAATGGAACAACCGATGCGAGAAGGATACGGCTGCGAGAGACAAGAATGTGAAGATGAGTTGCCATGGAGATGCGTCCGAGACGACACGTGTCCTATGCCGCGGGCTTTTAGGAAAATGGACAGATTTTGAGAGTTTTGTTTGTCTTTTTTTACCGCGGATTATAAAGCGAGGGATTTCGTATATAGAACACGTAGTGACTAATATTTAAATTTTGGGAAAAGTTTCGATTTGTCGGAGAAACTGACTTCATTAAAGGATGTAGTATAGCTAGCTATCAACACAAGTTTGATAGATATAGTGTGTCCCAAAATTAACGCAAGATTTGAATTAAATAGAAAATTAATTAATTTAGTGTTGGCAAATCAAGAAATGAAATCAGTTTGACATCTGACAGTTTAGGGTTAGTAAAAATGCAAGATTGTACGAAAGAACAATGCGTTTTCATTATTGAAAAACATTTCAAAAATAATGAAATGCATGATGATTTTGATGATGAATGATGATAAAGGTCATGTGATTTAACAACACTGGATTTCTTTCTTTGGGGTTATACGAAGTCATTTCTCTGTCAACAAGCTCGCATCCACTCGTACATTGAAGGAGGGCGTGTGCTGGGCTGAATCAACGAAATTTAGGCACATTTACTTGAAACAGTCCAGGAATATTTCGACAAAAGATGCGCATGTGCCAGCAAAGCCATTGAGGTCATTTCCCGATGTGCTATTCCATCCATAACCCTATCCTATGCACTTTATATTTCAATTAAAAAAGAAGTCAATAGAAAAGAAGTGTTTTCTATTGAATTCAAATCTTCTATAAATTTTGGGGTAGCCTATACTTTTCACAAGGACAGAGGCTTCCATATGGTCAGTACGGATTAATTTTACGCATGTCTCAGACAGGCATAAGCGTACACAGCGCTGCGATTAGGGGGTGGGAGAGGCGAATGGGGCACGCGCCTCGGACTCCTTGTTCAGAGGGCCGTCAAAATGGAAAGAAGGTGGCGCCAAAATTAAGGTTTGCTTCAGGTGACTTGATCTCCACTTGCGGCACTGAATCTATATATATCACTTCATGACGTGATCTCCAGTTGCCTTTATTGAGGTACTCCTGTATACAACATAAAAACAAAAAGTAGGAACATGAAAGAAATACAAACATGACAACACAAGCGACGTATTGCAAAACGTCGACAGAAATACCAAGAAATTTTTTTTTCAAAGAATTAAATAAATGTAAAATGAAAAAATGTTTTTAAAATGGAGCATTTTATTCAAAGATGGACTAAAAGATATAAGATACTTTTTGAGAAAATTGTCAAGCTCGAACACACAAATATATGCTAGCTTATCGATGATCGTCAGTGGTAGTTTGAAAATGTATTATTACACTTTTTTACGTAAAGTAATATATAACTTTTGGTAATATATAACTAATTGAGAGGTTAATACTTCTTTAGATCTCATACAGAACTAGCAGTTTAGCGCTTCAAGCTTTTAAGAATTATATACAATTTTACATTAAAAAATAATATTTAGTAATTTTTTAAGTACCTCCAGGACCCCACCATGGCCGAGTGGATAAGACACTCAAAATAGTAGACGGCTGACGTGTGAAGGTCCAGCGTTCTGGCTTGCCGTGCGGCTGTCGATCTAACGGTATGTAGTTTCGGTCGGTTTTCTCCAGATGAAACATAAATGCGCGTTACAGCCCCTTAAAAATCTCCTGACCAAAGCACCCCCCATCCATAACACTGCACAACACACTAAGCAATTCCGCCTATGATCGATAAGTTAGAATGCAGGGTAAATCCGGGAGAGTTTCCACATGTGGAACCGATGCCGCAGCCCTTGTGTTTCTGGTAATTGTCAATAGATAGCAGTCACACGCGCAGTATCTGTGTGAAGTGACATATCATCAACTGATGTATAGCAGGAACCCCTTTTAATAAGCTTTCAATAATTGCTTTAGCTGTAACTCTACAAACCTTATTTTAAGATAAGCCGATGATTTCACTATGCAAACTTTTAAACATCTTACGCTTAAATGCTTTTTTACTCTAATTACTGAATTCATGCATGATTTAGAAGTCAAAACTAAGTATACCACCTGTACAGAGCACTGTGTATATGGTTACGCCATTTTCTGATGCCTATGGTACAGACATAACACACTATGATGTGTTATGTCTGCACCGTACGAAATGGGATAGATCCCGTACTGCCATTCATAGATGCCGCAATTAGCAACATTTTAATTTCTCTCCGTGTCTTATTTTTTTTATATATTACTGAATTTATGTTACTGCAGTACATTTGCTGGATTTGATTTAGTGCTATTAACTATTTTTTTCTTTTCATTTTACACAAACTGAGACTAAGATGACATGTTATCAGTCATTAATTGTAATTTTAATAATTCTGCCTTTTAACGTTCTGTCTTAAATGAAATTGTTTTTTAAAACTAGATAAATTGTTAATTTGTTTACAAATTTTATTCGAAACGCCCCATTGAAATAAATAAAACAATATTAAAACAAATAAAACTAATTTACTCTTTTTTCCTTCTCAAACGTTACGTTGAAACAGCAATTAAAAATCATTTAAGAAATATAAGAATTTAACTTTAGTAGTGAACTAAGTAGGCAGACCCATATTAATTTAAACCTGCTAGTACCCGACTTTATACTAATTTAGTGCCTCTTTGTTATTAAATAAGTAATTATAGTCCGGATATGAATATTTTTACGAGTATATTTTATTTATTATTTCATTCTGTTTATATAACAGACGTGGCATAACTCTCTCACAAGAGCGGTGTCTCACCCGCAATGCAATGTTTTAGGAAAAAAAAAATTGTTAAAAAATACTCATTATTTTTTATCGCCCTACACATGTTCTGTATTCTACTATAAATAGCACATAAGGATTTATTTCACTGTATGTGCAACCTGGGATTTTTTACACAAATTCAAAAAAATATGCGGCATAAGTCCCTGATTTACCCTACGTTTCAATAAGTGTTTGAGCTTGAAATTTTTCTCAAAAATTATTTTATACTTATACAAGTCTCACTTTGAATAAAAAGCTTGACTTGAAAAACTTTTTTCATCTTACATTTATCCAGTTTTCTTATGATGAAATAAATTATCATTTACTTTTAAGACTATTCCTAATATTATTATTTTATTCAAGTGTCAATTGCACGTATCTTCTAGTCTGGTACCTTCTCAAATGGTTTAGGAAGTGAATTCATTAAACTGTCCAAGAAATGGCATCAGTAAGTTATCTTTTTTTTCAACGATTTAATCAACACAATGTAGCAGAGTTTGCAACGAACGTTTAATCTTGTTTGATGAAGTTATACTCCATCTAAGATTATAAAAGAAGGTTGTAATTGTATGTAAACAATAATTTGCACAGAGTATTCAAATTAATTCTTAAAATGATAACTCCTTTTTCGCACATAACACATAACTTAGGCTTGTGTTTTCACACATAATTTTGGCATTTAATTCTTTTTACCTTAGTTTAATCTAACTATATTTAAACACAGTAGATAATGAATTATATTTTTATGATTAAAATAAATACAAATTTCACTTACATTTGTACGTGCATTATAGTGTCAACGTTAATGAGGACTGAACTCATTACATAAACGTGAATAGAATGCAGTGTTAACATACAAGGCACTTTTTAATCGATTTTCTACTTTAAAAAAATAACTATCAGATAACTAATGGAGAACGACACGAAATCAGAGTACTTCGCTTAGTGTCGAAAATATATAATTTTTCTGCATGTGCGGGCGCGCAGTGGCGTAGCCAGAAATTTTTCATTGGAGGGCTACGACTACTGCAACTCATCTCATTATGTGCATAGAGTGTGATAGTACGATGAGTATACATTTTTTCGCACAAAATGCATCAGGGGGGTGGAATTGTGACCAATATCCTCCCCCCTTCGCTACGCCACTGTACGGAAGTAAACACAACGCAGCAGTTCAAATAATTATAACTTGAAAATATGAACAAACTATGTTAGCACTTCATATATATATATATCTTATAAATAAAAATGAAATTCTGTTTGTTTGTTTGTTTGTTTGTTTGTTTGTTTATTTGTTTGTTTGTTTGTTTGTGGATTTGAGTTGTATACAAATCCACAAAAATGGACCTATCGGCCTGAAATTTAGCACAGATATGTAAAATAATATAGAATAAATCATAGTCCACTTTAAAACTTTGAAAGTCCACCCGTTCCCGGAATTTAAGAGATTTTTTATGTTCTCCACGCAAAAAACTTTCCGTAATTGTAACCCCTGTAGTGAAAAATGTGTGAAATAAGGATCGTGGTTGCCATGTGCGGCGATTTTGCCGAATAAGATGTTTTAAATTCTTAAAGTAAAAATAAAAGAATAATAATGATTTGTTTTTGTTAGTTTATATTCGTAAGGTTATATTTTTTTTAATTATAATATCGTGTGCATGGGAAATCGGAGCAGGAATGAAATGTTTTATACGCAAAACAATAAGAATTGAAGATTTCCGAGGCTAATATGTTAAAATTTTTTAGTTTGGCGAAAAAATAAAATGGCTCAAATGCCGAGAAAGTGAGTTCTAGCGGTTTGCACAGTTTCCAGCTTGGCGCAATTTACTGAGAGCTTAAGGAAACGGATTTTTGAAAACAAGTGCAAAGGTTTTATTAGAATACAGCGTTAAATTTTAATGATCCGTGCGAAAATAATGCAGTTATTAAGGGATTTCAAGCGATCTATCTACAGCATTCTCGCGATTTTGAGGAGGATTCTAACGCTTGGCGCTATTTATCGTAATTTAATCGTCTGCTATTTGGGTTATGAATACACCTGCGTATAAGTTTTTGAAATTTTCATTCAGTTGGAATTGTGCATTTTTCTGAGCAGCTTTTCTGCATCTAATGTATTACATCCAGAAAAAAGGATGTTAGAAATATCTATTTTAATTTTGTTTAATCACACTCATGAATAATGATACACTTTCCAACTTAATGAAAGAAGGAACGAAAATAGTGCGTATTTAAAAATCTGAAAGTGTGTCAGATTTTCTATGATTCTAGCGCTTGGCGCAATTTAATGAGAGGGTATTTTGAAAAACAAGCGTAGGTTATCTTATAAATAAAAATTAAATTCTGTTTGTCAATTTGTTGATTTGGGTAGTATACAATTCCACAAAAATGGACCTGTCAGCCTGAAATTTTACACAGATATGTAAAATAATATAGAATAAATGATAGTCCACTTTAAAACTTTGAAACTCCACTTAAAAACGTTTTCTTCCTGAATGGTTCTCTTAATTTCCGTTCCCGGAATTTAAGAGATTTTTTATGTTCTCCACGCAGAAAGCTTTACGTAATATTAACCCCTGTAGTGAAAAAAGTGTGTGAAATAAGCATCTTGGTTGCCATGTGTGGCGATTTTGCCGAATAAATTGTTTTAAATTCTTAAAGTAAAAATAAAAGAATAATAATGATTTTAGTTTATTTTTTTAATTATAATATCGTGTGCGCATAAGAAATGAGAGCAGGAATGAAATGTTTTATATGCAAAACAATGAGGATCGAAGATATCCGAGACTAATATGTAATTTTTTTTAGTTTGGCAAAAAAAAAAAAAAAAAAATGGCTGATAGGCCGATTTTTAGAGAGTGAGTTCTAGGGGTTTGCACAGTTTTAGGCTTTTTGGAGCAATTTACAGAGAGCTTAAGGGAATAGCATTTTTGAAAACAAGTGTATAGGTTTTCCTAGAATACAGCATTAAATTTTAACTAACCGTGCAGAAATAATGCAGTTATTAGGGCATTTCAAGCGATGTAGCTTCAGAATTCTCGCCAATTGAGTACATTAATTTAACTTGGGGGAAATCCGCCAAATTTCAGAAAATTGAAATCTTCGCATTTAGTACATCGAGGTAACGATGAATAAAACATGTTATAGTTGATAATTTAAAAAATGCGGCTGTATTAAGGGATTCCACTTTTCAAATAAATGCCTGGCGGTCGAACCATTTCCCATTTTGATTGCTGCTAAGTCAATGCTTCGAATGATTCCCTGACAAAACTCTTGCAAAAAGCGTATGCTGGCACTTTGGCGAGGCTTAGATTTGAAACTGGATTTTCTTGAGACTGGTATATATGTATAATAAGACTGGTTATAGATAAAAATGAATGTTGGTATGTGTGTAGGAGGTTGAAAAACTCCAGCACCATTTCACCGATCACCATGAAATTTGGTTCACCTAAGTCTTTTATCATGGAGAAGGTTTTTATGCTATCCGTTTTCCTCTAACTTTTCACTAGGTGGCGCAGCAGAACGTCGAATTCTATTCCGTTTAGCCGTTTGCTATGCGAATATCGTCCAACCAATTTCGATGAAATTTGGTACACGCAAATATTAGAACACGGAGAATATTTTTCACTATCCATTTGCTGTAACTTACCGCTAAATAGCGCTGCAACGCATCAACTTCTATACCGTTCGACCGTTGGCATAAAATTTTTTATACTTACACATTTAAGCACGAAGAATATATTCTAACTGTGTTACTTTTGATGTTACTCACCACTAGATGGCACTGCAATGCATTATTATTTTAATTCGCTACTAGATGACGCTGCAGCAGGCCAAATTTTTGACCATTCAAACGGTGGCTATGAAAATCAGTATACATAGCTATTTGAACAATGAGAATATTTTGGCGTTATCCATTTTGCTATAACTCACCACATGACGGCGCTGTAGCAAATCATTACTTTAATTAACCACTAGATGGCCCTGCAGTGTATCACTTCTTGACTGTGCGAATGATCGCTATGAAAATAGGTATACATAGATATTTGAACACGGGGAAGAGTTTGGCACGATCCATTTTCCTATAACTTGACACTAGATGTCGCGTCAACACATCAACTTCAAGACTATTCAGCCGATCGTCATGAAAATTCGTATACATCGATATCTGAATGCGAAGAATATTTTTGCCGTATCCGTTTTGCTAAAACTCGCCACTAGATTGTGCTACGCCGCATCGCCTTCTGCACCGTAAAAACGATTGCCTTGAAATTCAGTATGCATGATTATTGAACACAATATAACGCGATATCCATTTTGCTATATCTCTTTATTACAATAAATAGTAATCACAACAAATATTAATATCAAAAAGTCCATTCATTCCCGTGCGAAGAACGGGTACTTCAGCTAGTATATATATATATATGGGTTGGTTGTTGGTTCTTTCTATATTTAAAAAAAAAAAAAAAAAAAAGAAAAAGAAAAAAGAAACATAAAATATATATCTATATATTTTATTTTAAAAAAAAAAATCTATATTTAAGAATGGTTGATTACTGGTACTTTTTCCTTTTTATGTGAGTCTGTAACCAATGAAGCCAAACAGAGTACTGTTCTACATAAATATTTTACAATTATATTAGCATAAATAGCAATAATAAATGAGTATAATTATTATCAATATCATTACTGTTAAAATTATTTCTACAGTTTTTCTCCTTTTCCACAACCTCAACTAAGTACTTCTTAGCTACTGCAGCTAGTACTACGTAAAACATAGGCTAGCTATACTAGTGTAATATTTATTTTATTATTTATTCATTTAATTATTACCATTTTTTTTATTCATTTAATTATTACCATTTTTATTCTTTTTATTTATTCATTTAATAATTAAATTTTTTTATTTATTTATTCTTTTCCTTTCCATACTTCCAAAGTATTATTAATATACCATTTTTTATTCACACTCCATGGCATTACTTGTCTATTGATTGCATTAAGCCTTCTCTGATGCCTAATACTGCCTCCATTACTGAGCTTTGATCTTCGTGTCGGTCCACTTCCTCGTTGTTTATTTCTAATAGCTACGGTCGCGCCCCCAAGTTACAAAAGGACCCTAATTTTGGTCAGGTAACTTGCAGAAACCTAGCTATTATTGTTTTTTTCGATTAAATTGAAATGTGTGTGCGGTGGCGCCTGATGATAGAGCACACCATTTCAATATTAATTCCATTTTCCGTCTATTTCTGGTTACATGTGATTAGGCTTAAAATCACACCAGTTCTAATTTGGCGCTTTATATTCAATTTTTCCACTCTTTCATTGCCTTAAAAGGCTATATTTAAACACTTATCCGGTATAAGCTCGTTAATTGGCACTATGTGCTATCTACTTTTTTAATTTTTTTTATATTTTTTTCACTTTATCAATGGATTATCTTGGGATTTCACTTTACGTAAGTAAGCTATTATATATATTATATATATATATATATATATATATATATACATATATGTCGCGTATCCGAGTGGCGAATGAGCATTTAATCAATCGAGATACATTCTTGAGTATTTTTATTTACAGTAGCAAAATAGCTACATTAAATACAAGAGGAGATTTCATATATCCGAATTACATGAGTATTTTAAAGTAAGTGAGAGAAGAGAGAGTGCCTCACCACGTTCAGGAATTTTACAATGAGTAGTTCCACGACATACCGCTATGGGGTAACAGCACCCTCTAATCACCAATTTGACCAGAAATTAATTAAAAAAAAACCAATTTGCTATAACGTACACAAAGGTGGAGTTCACTGGTGAGACACCAATAGAAACATTTGCAAAACGACAAATTCCAATAAAACCAGACATTTTTCCTTTTCATGTAGCAACAGATACATTTACTTATAATGGTGAGTGTCAATAATATAACTTTACTAGCTGACCCGGCAAACGTTGTTTTGCCCTATAAATTATTCCTAGGATTATTTTAGTAGAAAGAAATGACTAACTTATTGTAAGTTTGTGAGGATGCGGTATATGAGTGGAAGAGGCATGGAGCGCTGTGAACAATACTGGAATATAAAAATAACACAATACCAAACATATATTTTTAATTCATTGTAATTTATTCTTTAAATTTATATATATCGCTAATTACAATAATTTTACTAAAAAATAATATCAATCCCTTAACGCAATAGAGTATACAATATTTTTTGTCATCCCATCTTTAGATAACTTAAACATACTGGATGCCCACTGTATGGTTTGCCCACTCGAGAGCATGTCACGTATAACTGTCCGTGTGAAAAACATGGCGTGCTCAAATCTAATCCAGAAACAGACATAGTTTGGCCTTGAGACTTATTGATAGTCATTCCATAAAAAATTCCCCCCCCCCAAAAAAAAGGATGAAAATCTGAAACACTTTAAGATTTTAAATACGCACTATAGTGCTATATATTAAAATCGTATCATAATTTATGCGTCGTCCCTATTTTTCGTCCTTATTCCATTAAGTTGGAAAGTGTTATCATTATTCATGACTGTGCTGTATTTTTCTTCCATATTTTATAAAACCCATCTTTGGAATCGAAATCTATCTTAAAATCGCCTACTAAAACTATTTTACAATCTTCGCCAAGTATATCACAACTATACTTCACTTTCATATATTGTTTCCTAATTTAACGCCAAGGTTTAATAATAATCTCGCCAAGAAGGCGATGATTAAACATATGCAGTTACATTGACGATTTTTTGCATTTATGTAGAAATCGTAATTTAGAATTAAAATGGCGATTTGGAACAACATGTAAGTACAGCATGCCGTTACATTTTTATTTATTTTGGATTACCAATTAATGTAGTTTTAATAATTAAATGTCTTCAAATTCCTTAACTGGCGCGTTTATCGCTAGTTTGTTTACTTTAGTTATCACCTAGTCCTTTTGGGTGCGTTGAAACGGTACTTACGTATTATCCCGGCGGTCACTTCCGCCAAACTACTTTTTCGTAGATTTTAAATACATTGCCAATCGTATTCCAAACCATCAACAACTTCATGTGCCCGGCATTTATTGTGGTGAAAAAATTGCTTGTCTTGGCGGACCGCCTGGAAAATACGTATGTACCGTTGAAACTTGTGCATAACTCCCAGAGACCCATGACTGCAAAGCTCGCCAAAGTACGGGAATTTTTTAGGTTGGCGAGAGTGGGGGCGCTAAAATAGGAATCAACTCTTTCTCTTACCATAAAACACATCTTTGGACTCGAAATCTATCTTAAAATCGCCACCTGAAACTGTTTAGAATTTCCTCCAGGCATGTTCTTCCTGTAGGCGTATTCCAACTATACCGCAAAGACATTTTAAATACTGTTTGGAATGGACATCATAATCCATGAGTGTACCGTGTTTTCCTTTCTTGTTCCACAGAGCACTTCTTCGGAATAGAAATCTATATTAAAATCGCCTAATAAAACTCTTTTACAATATACGCCAGGCGTTTTCTAACTATACGCGAAATATATTTATAATAAATTGTCGCGTTTTGGCACCACATTTAGCGATCAGTTATCAAAAATTGCAAACCTTGTGCGACTTTCAACATTTTATTAACTTCCCCCCCCCCTCTCCACATTATCTGGCAAACACATTTGAAAAGTGATTCGACACGCTAATGTCTACACAGAAATCCTGATTGAAATTAATAGCACTCGGGGGCTAAACATTTTGGGGTGGACCGCCCTTATGACTTAGGGGTATGAGACATAGTTAAAAACCTATTCTATGACCTAACGAATATACATAGAAAATTTCATTAAAATTGGTCGAGTGGTTTCGGAGGAGTTAGGTGACTAACACTGTGACAGGAAAATTTTATATATTAGAGATATTCTCACTGTGTGGTTTGCTCAATCATTTAAGTAAAGCCTTAGATAAAAATTAAAATGCCTAAATTGTTCCGAGTTCGTATTGTTTTAACCTTTTTTGGACCTGATTTAACAATTTCTCTTTGAATGGAACAATTTTTCTTTAGATAATAGAAATTAAATTTGTAATTTATAAGTAAAAAAACCATGATATTTAAATTTTCGAGAATTTTTTTTAATGGGTACAAATTAGAACTTCTATCCTGTACGATATACAGTATAGGTAATTTTTGTGTCCTCAATTGCGGACGTTGAGTCTACAAGGCTTAAAACACTTTACTGGAGAGAACGATGTGTCGCCTTCACCAGTATCTAAGATGGAAGTACTGGCGAAGACTGGGTCTCATCTAAATTTAGGATGGCAGGTTAGAATGGGAGGAGATTATTGTGCGAGTTCCCACGTTTCTAAAGGAGGACTAGAGTGATCCTAGAGGTTTCCAAGTTTGAAATTCAAGAAACTAACTTTGTTAAGGGGTAAAGGCAAAGAGTTCTTCTAAGGAGGACTTACCCTCCCTCCCGAACTCTAAGCAACGGATTTTAGATCTAGAATTAACGGGTATACTAAAAATTTTGCCCGGTAATCCAGTTTCAGATTTGAAGCAATTTTACTAAATAGTTAGTGTGGTTTGTATTAAAATTTCTTGTATTATTTGTATTAAAATGATCGATTGTAATTTTTTTCCTTTGTTCTAGGGGCGTTTGCGGGAGCTGCCACAATGGCATCTGGCAACCAAGATGAAGTGGCACCCGCTAGCACCGTTTCCTGCTGCGTATTGGCGATCATTTTTCTGGCATTTCTACTGCCTCATCTGGTGGCTTTGGGTGAGTTTAACTTCGTAGAACTTAGGTATTTCACTTTGCTAATTTAACAGTTGTGCAGCTCTTCATTGTGTTTATGCTATAAGTGCTTTGGAATTTGTCTAATTTGTTCATTTTTAAATACATACGTACAGCATTCAGAAGAGAATACGTAATTGGTCGCAGCTAATAACAACTTACTAGGTGCGACAAAATGCAACATTTAGACAGTACTTTTCTATCATAGTACATCAGATAAAAGGCGTTTATAATGTCTACATTCTCAAAAATACACCATTTTAAAAAGAAAACTTTAATTTTTATTATGTGCAGATGCCAGATTCTGCTGTAACATTTAGGTTGGAAATCCGTCATACACTCTATAACAAAAAAATCGACGCACCAAGAAACAATCGTCCGATTGCTTTGAAATTTCGTATTCATGAATGTTTTGAACAGATATGCAAATAATTCAAATTTGGTGTCCAATGAATGAATAGTTTGATCTCTAGCGCATCGGAACTGCGCATCCAGCAGACGTATACAAGGAGCAGTTCTTCAACGGTTGTTAAAACTTTCGGTTTGATTGCGATTCAGATGGCCTTTCAACAACTTAAAAAATGCCTCGCTACAGGATTCGTGTTCATTACGACAAACTGCCAGAGTTTGACAGAGGTCGTATCATTGGATTGAAAGAGGCCGGTTGGACTAATCGGAGAATCGCTCGTCATTTGAGTCGAAGCGATGCGACGATTCGAAGATGCTGGCAAGGATGGGTGGAAAATGGCAGAGTGCAGCGTCAGGATGGTAGCGGTTGACCTAGGGCTACACCAGATCGTGAGGACAGAGTGATGGTCCGATCAGCTGTCACAGCGCCTTCTTCATCTCTATCAACGATCAGACGTTCAACCCAAACACCAGTGTCCATCATGACCATTCACAGAGGGTTGAGAGAGCGAAATCTACGCTCGCGCCGACCGTTACGCCATCTGCCACTCACGCCTGCACACTGCCGAGCAGATTACAGTGGTGCAGGGCTCGATCAGGTTGGAATGATGCCGACTGGGGACGTATAGTCTTTAGCGACGAATCCCGCTTCCAACTGTGTCCTGACGATCATCGAAGACGTGTTTGGAGACGCACAGGGCAGAGGGGATCATGCTTTCACTATTGCACGCCACACCGGCCCTCAACAAGGCATTATGATCTGGGGTGCCATTTCCTTTGACAGCCGGACCCCTTTGGTCGTCATTAGACGTACACTTACTGCACAGAGGTACGTGGACGACATCCTAAGACCTGTTTTGCTACCGATCCTTTTGCAGTGCCTGGGCTGGTTTTTCAGCAGGACAATGCCAGACCACATATGGCTCGTGTTGCTCTAAACTGTCTGAAAGCTTGTCAAACTCTTCCTTGGCCTGCCAGATCGCCAGATCTCTCTCCCATCGAGCATGTCTGGGGTATGATGGGAATTGCATCTGGCACGGACTGTTGATGACCTTGTTCGACAATTGGAGACCGCAGGAGACCATCCGGGAGCTTTATCGGTCTATGTCACGCCGTGTGGCAGCTTGTATCCAGGCTAGCGGCGGGTCAACACCTTATTGAACTCGTTACTGTAACTCATATAGATAAATATAGAAATAAATTATTCATATGGAAATAAATTATTCAATTGTTTTGAAATTTTAATCATTCACTATTCTGTACATTGTCTTCCTATCCACCAATTTTCGGCTCAATCGGACACCTCCTTCTTGGTGCGTAGATTTATTTGTTATAGAGTGTATTTCTTCCTAAAGCATTTCTAGATATCATTATAAGCACATATATCAAAGAACTAGATAAAGCAAAGTAAAATCCACATTTTCAATTGACTTGTGATACTTTAAACAAACACCCCGAAAAAAATATTAATTCAAAAATCTGTATAACATCCAAGAAATACCTGCCAACTTAATTAATATTTAAAGACTATGAAAAATGCTTTGCTTGCAAATTAGCATTTAGCATATTTCACAAGAATACATTTGTAAAGTAAGTTCTTGATTTCCCTTTTCAGAAACTTACCCACCATTTTCTTTCAATATTTTTGCAATGCCTAAATATTTCCATCCATATAAAAAGATTTTTTTACTGGAATATCTTTATTTGAAAGGGGAAAATGTATATATAAGTTTTTACTTCCAATTTTATATTCTGAGGAACATTACTATTCCATTTCCTTAAGGTCTATAATGCTGAAACTAGCCATAAATATATATTTCGCAAAAAATGACTGCCAAATCCAAAGACTGGACTGTAAGGATAATGGTAAAATATTTATGTTATTTCAAAGTTCAAAACTTTTATGTGTTGTATGCGTTTGTTTTTAAAAGAACATTTCTAAAATTTCTGTGATTCTCGAAGGATACATATTTTTTTATAATTGGAAACAGAATCAAGACTGGTATTTCCATTAAAAGTAACATGTGCAAAGTTTTAAATATCCAAAGAATAATATAGTGTAAATTTTCACTCCAAATAAAATAACCTTTTAATTAATTGCCCTGAAGAGTATTGATTTAAATTAACAGACATTTTAGCCCGTTATGTTAAATTAATTGCTTTTTCGAAACATTTTTTCTTAATTAAAAAAAATAAATATCAGTACTTATACAAATTACTTCATGAATTAAAACTTATGGAACAATTAAAGTTGTCATGGTAGTTATTTTAAACATTTTTCATGTGTAAAAAGTATGTGTTTCTCCATTTTGTGTTTTCTAAAATTTCGTTGAGTTGTAATTTCTGTCATCTATGAATAAAACATTCTAATTTAAAATTTCTTT
This sequence comes from Cheiracanthium punctorium, assembly GCA_038373885.1. NCBI lineage: Eukaryota > Metazoa > Arthropoda > Arachnida > Araneae > Cheiracanthiidae > Cheiracanthium > Cheiracanthium punctorium. The sequence goes on along the minus strand of JAWZYV010018464.1, from coordinate 955,772 downwards.
TGCAGTTTGTAATGTTTAAAATATATTTTTAGTAATTAAAAAAAGAAATAAAGAGCAATGTTTACTACTTTTTATAGCAACCAATGGCGGGGGTAAGGATACTTATCTCCCCTCCCCCCCCCCAAAAAAAAGTGAGATTTCAAATTAATTTTATCTAATAAGGTGAATGGAGTTCTTTTCTTATAAGCGCTTCAATATAGCATTATTAGAACAAAAGGACCTTTTTACTAAATTACAATTAATGTGATAACTATCGAATAATTTCTTAGTTGAAAGTTTTCTAAACTGAAACTTTTAGTAACCCTTATACTGTCTCGTTTATTCATAAATAAGTTCGCTAAAATCATAAATATCATTGATTTTAAAGAACTAAAAAATCGTATTGGCATGCAACAGGTTAATTGCATTTACTGCATTGTAATTTTAGTACTGATGAAGGCTGTAGCCATGAAAACAATTCGGGAGGGTATGTACAGAGCTTAATTTTTTTTTTTTTTTCGCCTTTAACTGATCTTTAGAATTAACGCAAATAAAGAACTACTAATGGATTGACTAAACTTTCAGGGGAGGGGGATCACCCACTGCCTACGTCCTTGCTAATGACTCGTTACAATTTTTACACTAAAAAAAAATCTCTTTCTGGTATTCTAATATGGCAGTCCCAATTTCTAAAAAAAGCCGTTTGCTATTCTAAAGCTAAATAAATAAATTAAGACTAAGGAGCAAGGTTAGACAAATATGTCTACATTCACGAAATACCTGTGTGATACGTCACATAATCTCGTTTCGAGAGGGGGGAAATGAACTAAAGTTCGCTCACTTAAGAGATCTAAAATCTTGTTCATAAGATAAATGTGAAGGAGGAGGGACACAGAAAATTCTGTTTCTCAGTTTACAGTCTTCTCAAACAAAATTTATCCCTAAATACTTTGACCCTTTCTTCCTGCTTCAGAAAAATGAGACCATAGAACTAGAAAACATATAGAAGCACAATGCTGACAATGCCCGTGCGAAATCTTGTACAGTAGACCTTCTCAAATCCGTAATTGCTTAGACTTTACCAATTTCAGATTATGGAAATCCTGTTATATGAATTATAAGAACTCCTAGTAATCAGGTGATATTTAAAAACATCGTAGTTTTCTTGAATGGAACAAAAAGAGAGAGAGATAAATTAAAAATGAAACACATTATAGGGGAAATATGCACTACAGAAAGACGTTATTTTTAAAAAAAATATATACGTAATGAAGCCTTGAAAAATTTTTTCAGTCGAATACAAATTTATTATTATTAATGTTATTTTAAGGCCCAGTTTCTTCCGAATTATAGAAATTCCGCAGTTTGGAAGTCCAGATTTAAGGAGTTCTCCTGCAACAGAGGTTAATTTGGAATTGGAAAGACCAATTTTTTTGTTCTCCTTTGTACCTGAAGAAAGCTGAGAATCCATTCTGTCCTCCTTTGTAAAGTCAAAAATTCTAGCTTTTATTTAAGAGTCAAGAGCGCCGGCCGCATCCCACCCATGGGGATGTTCAAAGATATATACAATACACTACTGGCCAAAAGTATTGCAAGTTCGAGAAATATAACCATCGTTTCAAGAATAAGCCCGGAAGAAATGGACAGGAAATTTGCCAGATTTAAATATTTTTGAGAATTTATGTAGTATAATTGGAAAGTATACATCTGAAAATTACCGAAAAACAAATGAGACCTTCCGGAACCAATAATTTTAGTTGGCACCATGAAAACTGTAAAGCATTATGGATTCCATATCTAAAAGACTATTTAAAGAGAGAGATCTGTTGTGATCAAAGTCAAGGCTGCTCAGCAACATAATAAATGATCTTTAGTTCAATTGCATTTATTTATTATCCTCTTTTTAAAGAATAAATTGAAATTCTTTATTTAATTTTATTCCGGTAAGCCAAAATGGATTATGATTTCTATAATAACCTATATATTTTTATGCTGTTTTTTTTTAAATAAATTAAATAGTTATTTTTGTTCTTTAACTTAATGATATCTTGTCTTTGAAGTAATTAATTTAATATCTTTACATTAAAAAAATATCAATTATATTGATTTTTAATTTTGATGGGGGGAGAGGGGCTTTCATCTTGAAAAGGGTTAGATTTTTGAAACTTGCAATACTTTTGGCCAATAGTGTAGTTAGTACATACATTTACGCACTATATGTGTATAATGAGTATATGTTAATTATTTTTTTTTTCAAATTCAAGGGGTGCAAGTGCACCCTCTTGCACCTCGCTCCCCTGTTAGAAGTCGTACTTTATCAAAGGGATCCTCCCGATTCCCCCCGATTGTTGTCCTGGACCAAAAACTTTTTGGCCTTACTGACACGAATACTCTAAAGAAGCAAAGAAAATTATGTTGGATAAATTTTTGTAATCGATGTGTTTCATGTGATTCATCATCTTTCTCTCTTATTATAGTTTAACCCGAAAAGAAAATCATTAATGGATTCAGAATTCTCAAAGCTTTTGTCTCTGCTCTGCCGATTTAATTTATTTTCGTTTCTTTCCCAGATCTATCACAGAAAAAGTTCAAATGACACATGATAATGAATCACCCTCACCCAATAACCACATACGAAAACGTCATCGCAAAACTAACTATCCCATTTCTAACTCATCCCATTTAGAGCATTTTGCAAGATTATTGAATCCCAAAGAGAATTCGGAACTTTTCATTCCGTCGTGCTTCGGAAATTTCGTCGTCCCTCATAAATATTAACGCATGCACTTGTAAAAGAGCGTCACGCCATAAAAATTTGACAGATGGAGCTCCGAAAACTTGGACGCTCCCCAAGAATTAACGCCAGCCTGAGACAATGATATAAAATATTAAAGTTACTCATTGTGAAGTATGAAATGATGGATAGCACAACAAATGTCTGGGGGTATCGGCTTTTTTTTTCCCCACCACTTCTCTCGCCAAGCAGAATGGAATCAAAAAAGTTTGGAACAACGCTCTATTTTGTAACAGATAATCAGGATGGCACTGGATTGACTACTAAGACATGTGATGCAGTTCATCACATATTTTTAATTAGTCTTGATAACTTATTTTAACTTTAGTACTCTTTGACACTTTTCAATTCCCTTCTCTGTCCGTTGCACTATTTCAATTCTGTTTTGTTAATCACTTTGCTTTTAAATGTTATAATGTTCTTTATCTGGTGCCTTCTTGTCCTGTGAAGGCTTTTTCCCTTGCGTTTCCACCGTTTTTCTATAAGGATCGCCCAAATGAAAGTGGCACTACAGGTGGTTTGAGAAATAGTTTAGTGGTATTAATATAAATTATAGTATACAGAGAAAGTAATAATACAGGAGCAACAGATAGTCTAGACAAAGCCACCTTGTAGGTTGAAACAAGTGTCCCAGCGGCGAACGAACGTCTGGATATCTGAGTGAAGAAGCTCCGGGGAAAGGGGCATCCTTTCAAGCAGTATTGTGTGCATTGCACATTTCCTTTGCTCATAGACATTTCCTCCGCTATTTCGCAAGTGGTGATTCGCCGATTCATTCCCACGAGACGGCCCACAGCAGCAACTGCTTCCTTGGTGATAACCACATGCGCTAGAACAAGTCGTGATCTTCCGTCAGTCCTGCTTTTTCCAGTACGAAAATCCCTACCCCATCAGAATAGGGCAGTTCCAGATTACGTCACAATTCTATCCTGGTGGAATAATATGTGGTTTCTATTGGTTCATTCAAGTTCCTGGGGGACAGACGTCACTTCAAAAACGAGTTTTTATTGGTAGAGTCCCGTGGTTGAAACTGTTCGATACCGATCAGCTTGACATACAATCTATGGAATACACATTTTGCATCACTGCCTCCTCGTGAGAATGAATCAGGAAATCACCACTTGCAAAATAGTGGAGGAAATGTCTATGAGCAGATTAAATGGTGCACATATTACTGACTGCAGAAAGGTTGCCCCTTTCCCCGGAGATTTTTGACTCAGATATCCACCATCTTGTTGGCCGATGGATCACATGTTTCAACCTACAAGGTAATTTTGTCTGGTCTATCTGTTACCCCTGTGTTACTGCTTTCTTTTGCATACTAATTTATATTAATACCATTAAACCATATCTCAAAACACCTGTAGTGCACTTTCATTTGGGCGCCCCTTGTAGAAGCACCGTGGGAACGCAAGGTAAAAAGCATCCACAGGACACTTAATCCGGACCTGAATAGAATTCACTGTTATTTTTTTTTCTGTGCTGTCCCGTAACGTATATTTGGTCATCCAACAGCAATACGCTAATCAGAATTATTTCATGGTATGACGATTTATGATTACGTAATTTTTTTCGGTCATAGTTTTCAAAGTACAGTCTTAAATATTGAGCAAAACTACTGACAAAATAGTTTTTCACTCGTTTTTCTAATTTTTTTATAGGAGGATAAAAATATATCACCTTCAAAACTTTGATAGGGATTGCCATCATTCCCATTTGAGGAATAAGAAAATTGAAAACTAAACTGCTCTGCGCGGAGAAAGTGGTCAATAGAAAGTTTAAGAATCAATATTGGACCTAGCAGTGTTGCTGCAACACACACCGCTGATTGCCCTCATGCGCATGCCCAGGATGAATTTCTCAACGAAAAAAAAAAGTAATAAATACTGTCATTGTTGCAAGTCTTATCTGATCTTTAAACCTGGAGCCATAAGATATTTGCATTAGTACGGCTATGTGAAAGATGTGCTCTATTATGCAAACTAACTTTGCTGCTTATGATGCTAACTCAAGATTTTTGATGAAAGAAGCATAGTTATATTAAAAAAGAAATTGTTATCATGATGAAACAATACCGAAACCTTTACATAGCATAGCGTCATGCTCAATAAAGGAACAGTACGTTTTATAGCGATAGAAATTTATTTGGCCCTTCTTTCTCATTGGACACACATTCACTCTATCACAATTTCTTTCCCATTTTCCAATTAAATCACTGCCAAAATATAGCAGTCTAACAGATATGCGCGACTGCAAACAGTTTAAGCGTAGTCAGTTAAGTATACAGGGTGGTTAAATTTAAACTGACAGTGCTCATGGGCTCGTGGTTCAGATTCTACCGAACGGATCCGAATGAAATTTCCAATATAATAGCATTTACAGTATGCTGCCGAGGTTTCCGTAGAAAACAATTAGTTTGAAATTTTGCCAACAGATTGCGATGCATTGCTAAAACAATATGCGAATGATTAGCTCATGTAACTTCCCTATAAAAGCGTTTCGGACCGTTCGAAGAAAACTAGTAAAATGTTTTATCAGAATGAGAATAATGCTTCGGGAGCACTCTGTAATTATCAACGAATGGTCCTCTTTAACCCTTTAACGCGCAGTGTTCCCGCTCTGGGAACACCAAACTCTGACGTTTTGACTGTTGCCAGTCACGAAGAATAGATTGGATTTCTATAAAAAATAGTTGCGGGTGACATAGCTCCAATAGAATCCTTTACTTTTTAGCACGTCATTTCCCGTAAAAAATGGTCACGATTATTTTTAACAGCACTGACATCTGCTGAAAAATGGAAGAATGCGAGAACAGCTGGATAGATTGCCGCACAGTCATCTATCGTAAAAAAAAAAAGGTCTGTAGATCTGTGGCAAGCGATGAACGTTTCGATCGTCCGTCATCTTGCTGGTAGGTTAGTCGAGCGATGGCGACGGCTGCCGTTTTTTCAGCATTGGGAAAGGGTTGCGCCTCAAAGGGTTAAAAGATAAACTCTTCATAAAAACAACAATTGCAGTGATACTTTAAAGCACTCATAGTTTTCTCAAATCCTTTTTTACCACGAATGCATGATTTCTTCCGCCTACATATTTTTTTCTGCCCGAATATCAAGGGCAGACTCCATCTCAACGTTTTTTTAAGACTCTTAATCCGAAATGAAAATTTGATCCCATAAGGGCCATCCTATATGAAGAGCCATCGGTGGGAACATAATTTCCACCTGAAATAAGTTTTTGGCGATTGTCCAGCCTTTAGGAAGGAATTTGTCAAAACTGTTATTCTTTTTTCGATGTTCCGGATCTTTCGGGCTGGCTAATCTCCAAAGTTCATTTAGTAATTTAGCTGGAAGTCGAGGAATTTTATGATAATGGAAATACAATCACTGCTAATCTCTTGACAGAAGCAAAAGTACTTTTTCTTTCAATTTAATTAAAAATGATGTGAACAGACACAGATTGAGAGATGATTACAGTGTTCTGTATCATTAATTCATTATTTTTATTTTTGGGAATCTAGAGTATTAATATATTATTAGCTTGTTTTATTCAGTAGAATATATCCAATGTTGAACTAATGTTTTTTGCTGCTTCAGAGACAGTGACGGATTAATGCAGTTTTGTGGGTAGGGGCGGCCAGATGAAATTTATGTCCATTTTATGAAAGTAAAATAGCATCGCTTACATTTCTCATGTAGTTTTTTTTTTCTCGAGGGGGGGGGGGGGGACTTTAATCCGTCCGTGTTCGGAGAAAGTGTCAAAATTTACAATTAGGGAGACAGTATGTCGTTTTTACGTATTTCGTCTATTTTTGTTCTTTCGTCTAGCCGAAACTACAGTTACTAGTACAGTACAATCTTGATAATCCGACACATATCTGGCCAGACAACCGCCGGATTATAGAAAATTTCTGGATCATCAAGATCTCTTGTTTTTGACACTTAACTTAATCATGTGCCTCATGTGTGAGCCATGTGCTTTCATTTGGTCGAGCTGGAGAAAAATGACGAAAGAGGAAGGGAAGCACAAGAGCGGACGTTCTTGTTTACATCCGCGGTGGTCCGTGGTTCGGAAAACGATGTGGAATGTGTTTGACAATAGCGTCGGATTATTGAACGTGCCGGACTAACCAACAGCCAGATTATCAAGAGTGTACTGTTAACATGAAATTCCTCTTGCTTGTGAGGTTTGTACCGTAGAAGGTCGATAGTATGATGATTTTCTAAAATTCGTAACCCATTGGGGGAGGGAGAAGGTGGGCCAACCTTTGTTTCCTTATATCCCTTATATCAAAAAATAAAAAAAAAGACTGTACATAAAATTTCTGCTATAAAATGTAACACCGCGAATACTTAAAACTATGGATTTCAGGACAATTTGAAATTCGACCTCCGAGGAGCCCAATCCTATTTTCACATATCTTTCTTTCTTTCTTTTTTCCTTTTTTTTTTTCTTTTTTTTTTTAAGGCTGTCTATGACTTTCTTGTTTTAAAATTCTAGAAATATGAATATATTGTTTATGCACAACTTGCGTGGGCGGCATGACTAATGTTGCAACCGTCCAGCGAGAGCCGGGACGCCCCGTTTCTGGGGCTTTAGAGGACGCGACCCGCGAAAGGTGTGTGCGATACTCCAAATGTCCCACTTTTGGAATAGAATGATTAATTTAATAATTTGATAAATTTTAATGATATCAGACATTTAGTTCCTTTCCTAAAAAATAGGAACTCAGCAGAAGTGATTATATAGTTTCTTTTCTAAACACGTAATATTATGATTTCAGTAAAAGTAGTTTAATATTATCTTTTTTTTTTCAAATAAATAATTATCATGATATTAAACATTTAGTTTCTTTCCTGCAAAATTGGAACTCAGCAGAAGTGATTATATAGTTTCTTTTCTAAACACGTAATATTATGATTTCAGCAAAAGTAGTTTAATATTATCTATTTTTTTCAAATAAATAATTATCATAATCGTAATAGAAGATGTGATTTAAGACTTTAAGTTTCTCTTATAAACTTATGTTATCAATAACTACTTATCAGTTGTTTTAATTATCTTTAAAATGTGCCAAAGTAAAAATACTATGTTTTTGTTTGTGAAAGAAATTTAAAAGTTTATTTAATTTAATTGCAAAGGATGGTACTAATTGTCATGATTACAAAGAAGAGAATTGTAAGACTGTAATAACTAATGTTAAGTTTCATTAGTTTTCCTGACTGTTTGAACTGTCAATTATGTTGTATGTATATAATTTTGCCGAATTAGTTCAAATTATAGAATCCATTCAATAAAACTACTTAAAGTGTAAAAATTAAATCTGGTTTTAATTGTGTTCTTCACTTTCCTATAATAAGTAAGTTGGGTAACGCTTTCTTTTAGCCACGTCCCGCATTTTAATCGCGAAAGTTCCATAAACCCATGTATAAAAATTGGCAAGCCTAGGGATGACTCTTGATACAGGCCCTGATCGCATTCTCGAATTCACATTATTTCTTCGAATGATTCTTCAGCAGCAACAAACTGCGTAGTTTTAAAATTAAAAAAGACATACTTCGTGATGAAGCGCATTTCAATCCTAAAGAATTAAAAAGAGATTTTAAATTCCATTAATTATTGTAAAACATATTCGTTCCATTTGCTGCTAAAAGTGTGTGAAATTAGAATCTTTGCCTTTTCCCTAATCGCTCCCAATGTTAAATGTTTGCCGTTGCTCTAAAATAATTTTCACATCAATACACACACATCCTTAGAAAGGAAAATAATAATATCATTTCAGATAGCGAGTAAACAGAGAAAAATAAAATTTTTGTGTCCGGGAATTCCCTTAAGCTCTGATGAAACAGCATCGCTCCAGTTCACTTTTCCTGCAACGCTCTTCCACCAGATAATCTCCTTGTATACATACCGTATTCTCTCCTCGCGCTCTCTTGAAAAAGAAATCCCATTCCAAAGACCAAAACAAAATTTATGCAAAATAAGTAATTAGATGCGTTCGCTTTAAACAAAACAAGAGCGGATGGATGCGCTCTTATCACGCCACAATACCATGATCTGTGTTGTGTTTGTTCCTTCTTTTTTCCCGATATTGAATTCCGTGATACAAGAGCCGCGCGGATCGCGTTTCCGTGTTCCACAGAAATAAACCGGAAGGAAGAAAACTGTTAAAAGTTCGAACAATCGAATAGGAAAACTCGCGTTCGTCTGCGAGAGAGAGACCATTTAAAGAGAGCACTTTTCGGATCCCGCCGCATTAATGACGTCACGGAGACGTGCTCTCAATAGCGAGTTACTGATTATGAATGCACTTTGTTTCGGTTTTTCGGATTTTGTATTCTTCTTTATGCGTTTGTTCAGTTTTTTTTTGTTCGGATAGTAGTAAATGAAACTGGTTATTAGTAAGGAACTGCGATTAAGTATAGTCCTTTCACATTTGGAGATGCGATTTGGCATTTGCAAGTGCTAAAGAGAAGTTTTTGTTTTATATCAATTCCATGTAGATCTGCGTCGTCTTTTCTGACGCTGAAAATTTTTAAGTGGGAAATTTTAATACCCTATACTTTAAACTAAACCGGATTTGAGGTTTAATTGAAAGAAACTCCTCTAGAGACAAAGGCCAGATTCATATACCAAAAAAAGTATTTTCTGTTAGGCTAAGGAGACGGAAATCGAGACTTCAAACGCAGCGGAGAATAAAATTGAACCTCGGAGCTTGTTCAGTAAAACTTTTGAGATATTTTTCGCTGTAGTTAATTCATGGTGTAATAATTTTTGATGAAATTGCAATTTTCTAAAACCGTTCTAAACATAAATTTTAATTTTTAAAATTAAAAACCTCTTATATAGGAGTGTTTGTTGATTAATATAAAGCGTTGGTTAGTTATAGTAATGAAAAGTGGAATTCAGTGAACGAAATTTTAAATCTCAGCCGCTCAAAAAGTTCAGTAGTGAGTACCTTCTTAAAAAATTAAACGGACAACAAACCTATATTACTATTTAACCTTTATCTAAATTTACATTACTAGGCCTCGCACTAACCAGAATGTGTGAAACTTGCTCAGTTGTAATAAATATTTTTGGGGAATTGTTTGTTAGTATAGTCTGCTTTATCTTCAACAACGCCAAACGTTGGAAAACGCTTAAATGAATGTGCTCTAGATCTGCATCTATATGGTCTGTCCCTTACTTTTACAGGATGGGTCCGAAAAGCTCAGTGAATGGTGTCCTGTGTTACAAAAACACTGAAGTGTTACAAAAAACACTTAACGTAATCACCATTAGCTACAACACAATTCTGACATCGGCTACTGGTAACTGTCGGCAAAAGTTTCTTTTGGTATTGCTCGAAGCATCGTTGTCACGGATCGTTGCCACACGTTATCTGCAACGGACAGGTTTTTCAGCACTTCTTTGTGGTTTTCGATCAAGAAGTCGGTAAGTGCCAGATCTGGAGAATATGGAGGGAATGGCCAAGATCTGGCTCAAGAGACTCATCCTTGACAGCTTCCTTTTTATCTCTAAGCGTTTAAACCACTCAAAAACACCCTTTTTACTTACTGCTTCCACATTGTACACTTTCCTTGACAATCCATGTGTCTCAATTGCCATTTTGTCTGCTCACACTGACTACGCTAAATTGGTCATAGCCAGGAGCTCCGAGAGAAATTTTATAATGCGGGACAGAAATGTTCCCTGGCCCCCTTCCCCTCCCCAACTTGTTTTTGTCTCAAGAAATATATTTTAAATTCTGCCCAATTTTAATTTAAAAGTAGTTATTAAAAATTAAAAAAGTCAATATTGTGGGTCATTTTTATTCTTACGTAAATTATATAATTTTAATAATAGTATTTACAATATGTAATAATGTATTATAAAAAATATTTAAAAAAGAAGTATCATTACGGTATTTTTATAAAAAGATTCCAAAATCTTCCTTTGTCTTACCACCCTCGCTGTCTAACATGTGTTGCAAATCACCATCACCAACAGTGTGTTATTTATCTGTAAATGCATCAGTTCATATTTTGCTATAGTTAAACACACAGTTTCGAAAATTAATTTTTTTTTCTTTTAGTGATTTTTATATAGAATGCTAAAAAAAAAAGAATGAGTATGGAAATCTTCATCTTTAGCGATTTTTTATTCATGCTTGAAGGTTAAAAATGTATATAAATGGTAGAATTAGCATATTTATTATTTAATTTTAATAATGTCTTCGTTTTTACTTGCAAAACTTCGTATAATATCACCAAATTAATAGTTCTGGCAATGTCAGAGTCGATGCTTAGTCTTGCTAAGTCGCTCTTGAGACATGGTTTATCTTAAGAAATTTTTTATGAGTTTCAATTTGCTGAATGATCGTTCAGCAGAAGCTACCGTTGCTGGAATGGTTAAAAACACCATAAGGGCAATACAAACATTTGGAAATAGATGGTTTAGTTTATATTCTGTTAGTATGTTCAATAACTCCAGAGGCTTTAATTGATTAATTCCAAAATTAGCTTTGTGGACGGATGGTAAGTGAATTATGTTTTAAAGAAAATCTTCACTATTCAGATCATCTTGGTACTGTTCCGATAGAAATAATGCCTTTTCTTTCAAACTGCTTTCAGGTACTGTTAAAAACTGCCATAATATTTCAAATTTACTTGACAAGTTTTTGACAGCATCAAATCGCACAGTTAGTTCCCCAAGGACACTATCTACCAAAGGATAAAATACATAAATTTAAAAATATTTTTCTTCATTATCTAACTGTTTATTAGTTTCTTCACTGTCCAGATGATGTATCTTTTGTTTTTTGCGCTTTTGTGTTCATCTCATCATATCCACGGGAAAATGTTTTCTCGATCTCCATATTTAAAGCTACAGTTTTAGCTTCAGACCAGACTGAATTCCAATCATTTCAAGTGTTTTCAGATCAGAGAGCAATGCTCTTATATTTTCAGCATCAATTGTTGTATTTCTGGCTTGGATGACTTTATTGCACATATCGATTCGGAGCAATATTTTGAACCACACAGCTGACATTAACACACACACGAAATATGGCATATACCATAGAACTCCATTAATTTCATTTTTAGTTTTTGGAGTTAAATTTAAATCTTTCAATTTTTGCAGTGCTAACTTCATGCCAGGAAGGTGATTTGCAAATGGTTTGACACTGTGAATTTCATCTGACCATCTGGTATCTGGTATTCTGTAAACTGCGCAGTCGATATGCTTCCGTAAAATTTCCCAGCGCTTCGGACAAGAGCTAAGTAAATTATAGGTGGTTTGTATTGTACCAAAAAAAGTTATTGCTTCTGGTATGCATTCAGCAGCGTCATTTCCACATAAATTAAGCGTGTGGCATCCGCAAGGTGAAAATATTGCTTTTGGATTCTGTTCTAATATTTTCGCTTGCACACCATTATATTTCCCAGACATATTTGCACCACTATCGTAAGACTGAGCCCTACAGTCACTGAGTGGAATTGAGTTAGCTTTCAAGGTAGAAATTATTAATTCAGCAATTCCTCCTTTTTTGTTGCTGCAATCCGAAAATGTGAGAAATCGTTCTTGAACTTCTGAAAAATAGTTCGACGGGCCCCAGGGCAGTGCCCCCGCTGCTCCTCCCCCCTCACGCTGGGCCTGGTCATAGCCGTTATTTGGACGCTCGGGGGTATTAGTTGTCACTTCTCTGACTACGTGTACACGAACGCAACATCCTAATCAGCGCGATTTTAAAATATGGGGGCATTCACCGAATTTTTCAGACGCACCTTGTATAACGATAGTCACTACAAGACAATGAGAAGTATTCCAAAACACTACAGAATTCAGCAAAGAAGCTGTCTCTGAATATTTTTGACCGGAATATTTGATTCATGAAGTTGCACAACGAAAGAGCTGAGTCCAGGTACAATGTTCCCCTTCACAACCCTTTGTATGTCACAGAAATAATATAAGAATCTCTGTCAAATAGTGTTCTCTCAGAAATGATGATAAGATTGCATTTTGTACAACAGACTTGTTTCTTACACTGAAACTTTGAACGACAAATTAACGGAATCAAGTAATCAAATAAATAATCAAATTATTAACGAATTAAATCATTAAAAAAAATCAATTCCGCGCCATATCTTCTATAAGGAAAAATAATATTTTTTTTTTACCGCATGCATATTTTTTACATCAAAATGGAATAAAAAAAACTTGCACCTATAAGAACATAAACACAATGTAACCAGAAAAAATGTAATTTTAACGTATTAAATTGCCAAACATTCTTGTATAATGAAAGATACCGTGTTTTCAACCGCCCCACTGCAGTTTGCGAGAATGTGACTATTGTGACGGACAGCAAAGTGCAAAGTATTAATTCTCACTTTGAAGTTGTAAACAAACGATAAAAAATATTTTCGCTTGCAATTTGCCTAGAAATATTGCTTTCTTATTTAAATAACTGTTATGAGATGAATTTTTAAAACATATTTAGCTTCCTAAGATTACAGAGCTAAAAAACTTTTCAAATCAAAACTTTTAATTCTTCAAAATCAACACTTTAATTCTTCAAAACTCACTAGTTAATGAAAATTCTCGTACTCCCAAGCAGCCTTATTCTCGCCTGTCCTCTATAATATTTATGGAAGCGCGGACTATATTCTCGAGTATTTGCTCTCTTTATTTCTATACCCTGAATATTTTTTCAAAGGAATATGCTCTTTCCCGCAAAAGAATATTCAAAGGAATAAATACATAAGCAATTTTCCAAAACTTCGTCCATTGCATGCATCCATAGCATACGTCCGCGTGTTCTGACACGCCGTAACTATGGCAACCGCTTCTCTTACGTCATTACGAGCCAGTCTGAGGGAGGAGGTGGGCCACGGGGTATTATAGAGTAATAGGAAGGAAATTTTTCGGTCGGGGGTTAACGTACTAATGTCAGAACTACAAGACAATCGATGTAGGGGTTCTTGAAAAGAAAAGTTTTTGCTTCGCTCCGAAAGAATACTTAAAATTTGTTTTGGAATTTTCAAGTACAGTTGACTTTTTTCTTTTTAGCTTTTGGAGGTAAAGAAAAGAAGTTAACGGTACAAATTCTTAAAAATTAAGAATCTGCATTTATTTAGTCTGGAACACACGCGAAAAGTTTGCAGAACTGTCTTTTAAGAGACCCGAAACACGAAATCACGTGAGTCATTAAGTGGAGTAAACGAAAGTTAACGTGTATGGACAAATAGCGTAGCCAGGATTTTAGTGCAGGGGGAGGGGGGGGGGAGCAAGGCCGTACGCACGGACCAGGGGGTCCGGTCCCCCCCCCCAAATATAAAATTTTGTTAACAAAACAATAATGATGAAGCATTTTTGTGAGAAATTCAGCCTATTTCACCGAAAATTTAGCCTTTTTCACTGTTTGGTCTCACCCCCCACCCCAAATTTTTTTCTCGGTACGGCCCTGGGGCTGAGTATCAAATTGTAAGCTAAAGTTCAATTGTGAGCTAAATATCAAATTGTAAGCTAAGTAAAGGGTTTCACTTAGGGGGGTGTCTACAGCCCCCTTAGCCCCCCTTCTGGCCACGACCCTGGGATGGACGAATTTCGAGTTTACTAGAAGGCCATTTACCAAAGTGGCATGCATGACTTATATGTGACTACCAATCGATTTTATTAAAACTTAATAAACAAAAAATAATCAAAGTTATTTCCTAACTTGACTCAGTGATGGTACCTCGAGGGAAATTTTCCTTTTTGAGAGAAAAATCACTGAAAATATGACTCAAAAGGAAATTATTTGGAAAATTCAATGTCTTGGGGGAAATTTTAGCTAGCATCGGGGTTTTTTCCCTATTTATTTATTTAATTTCCATGCTATCAGCTCCGCTTAGCTTCGGCTAAAAGTACTATGCATATTTGGATAATTTACTTTAGGACTTGTTTGCTTGGCTTCTAGAATCTTATTAATTCTCGAAGAGAAAAGCGGACGACGCCATGACAGTTTTTCCTAGAACGGAGAGAGAAAAGTGTAGGATGTAAACAACCAGGAGATGATTGGGAATCAAACCCATGACCGTAGCATAAGCGATTAGCGACGAGGAGAACAGGCCCTTAACCTCTCAGACACAGGCTCCTTTCAAGGACGGCAGGGGCGTAGCCAAGGGGGGGTTAGGGGGGTCATAACCCCCCCCATGAGAATTTTTTTGCCATACAAAATGTATATTCTTCACTCCCTTATCACACACATGTATGCATATATGTGAGTTGCAGTAGTCGTAACCCCCCCCATGAAAAATTTCTGGCTACGCCCCTGAAGGACGGGTTAAAGAGGGGGCGACCGCAAAAATGAAATTAATGTAAAAGATCCTATTTTACTTCCATAAAATGGATGTATATGTCAATCTTCTAACTAACTGCCCCCCCCCCCGACAAACTTGCAATAATCCGCCACTGGCTCCTTTTATGCATACTCTTAACTAATGAAGAAAGAGAACCTCGTAAATAAATTCCTATTCCTGTCCATGGTCGAAATTCAAGATGGTGGAGATCTCTGATGAAGAACGTACGAACCAATCGTGACCTATTTAGTAGCCTGCTTTCTTCAGTTTGCGGTTACAGTTTCTGAAATTAATAAAAAAGCTCGCGTGTAGACCGCAAGAGCGAAGAGAACATCGTAGTGAAATAATTTGCATAATAATGTATCTACTTCCGAAAATCTTCCTGTATAAGGCGTAGCGAAACAATCATCTGCTGCATTCATAAAGAGACTGAGAGTCAACTTACAAGACCACATACATTGCTTGTAAAACCGCTATTGACTTTTGACTGTGCACTGTTTAAAGAATTGCGGATTTTAAACATTCCGGAGAAAACAATCTTAGCGCTCCATAATCCACAATATCTTCGTCCTCTATACTAATCCACACCATTCTACATCTAACAGCTTAATTTCACACTGCAAAATGATATAAGAAGAAGACTTAGGAGGCTTTAAAATTTTTTAAATCCGTTTTGTCTTAAAAGATTTAAAAAAAAAGTTTTTTAAGATTTATCGAAAGTTTCAACTGTGAAAGCTTCCCCAGAATTCTGATAGAGTAATTAAAAAACTTTGTAAAAAAGACACATAAGAAGTAATAGGTAAGAGGACTCCTATCACCTATTACTTCTTATGTGTGTTTTTTACAAAGTTTTTTAATTACTTTATCGTTTAACACCAGTATTTTGAGTGATTTTTCAGTTCTGATAGAGTGTTCGAGTGAACACTATGATACTTCTTTTTTATGAGTGTTGTGGTGAAATAGATGTAAAATTAAATTAACAATCTTTGTCTTAAAAATCATCTCATGGTGTCGCAATTTTGTCCCAATTTTTATTTTAAATAGTTCTTTGAGATTGCTAGTTTGGAAATTTGCTCTTTTGCGAGATCAGAATAAATAAACGTTAAATATATCAATTGTTCTTCTTCATAAAACACAACACCAAAAATGTAAATTATTTGTGCTTTAAACTTAAGCATATTTTTTATAAATTATTTTTCACTTCAAATATTTCAAACAAAATTTCAGAAGGATGCTATGCCCTATTATTCTTCACCTTTATTGAAACCCTGCTAATTTGCTTAGGCTGTACACACACCTTTTTTTCTTTTTTTTTTCACTCGAGAAATCTCCAGATTAAATAGCGGACCTCACTAAAACTGGATGCAAATACTGCTTCCCAAAATAAACTTCTTTCATTTCCTTTCAGATTGTTCTCCCTGAAACAGGATTCTTCCAACTTTTAAAGCTCCCTGCAGACTATTTTGGGCAGTGTTCAGGACTTACTCCTGAGCTCTTCGGTTGTTTTATCCCCAGTAGCATGGCATACACTTGGGAAATGGAATCGCGAGATTCAAAAGCGAAATTATAAACAAAGGAACTCGTATTAATAAAACTTCAGAATTTTGCCAGTCAAACAAGCAACTAAGTGTTTTTTTTTTTTTAAATGAAATTTGAGAAATAATAGCAGTGAACTTAAATTTATTCAATGAATAGAAGTATGTTTTAAGAAAACAGAATGTTAAATAGAATTACTTTAATTTAATAACTATTATAAGCGAAATTTTCCGTTTAATTGCACGTACTTAAGAGTTCTTATGACCTTATTCACTAGACACTTTACAAGAGGATCAATCCAAACACGCGAGTTAACGTCATGTGTTAGATATCTTACCTTTCAGTTTAACTCGCGTGTTTGGATTACTAAAGTGTGTGAAATACATGAATTCGAGAAATAAGGCCTTTAACTTTATAAAACATTTTTGGTATACTGTTACAGTTTTGAACAAGTTGAAAATTGTTTATGATTTGTTTATTTCTGTCTGTTCGTCCGCCCGTCATTACTTTAGCTGTCATATAAATATAGGTAAAAAACTGCGAAATATGTATACATAATAAGGATCGAAGCCAGATAATTTTTTGCGAGACGAGATAGAGATTTACAACTTTGTTTCGAGTGGAGACAAACATTTTTAACAATACAGTATAGAGATTTTGGGAGACGAGACAAAGCTTTTTGGCTGTTTTACGAGTCGAAACAGACCTATTTTTCGTCTCGCTTCATCCCTGATAGATATGCATATTACTATGTATACTACTATGTACTCTTGTATATTTAATACATTACGTTTTGTAAGCAGTTTTAATTATAAACGTATTTTAGAGACGTCTATCTGTTTCAAATGAGAGGAAATTGCTAGATATTTTTAAAGCATCTTAAAGAACAAGAATGCTCTAAGTCGAAAATAATGCATGTTAGCGTTAGTGGTTCTTTTACAGGTTCAAACATACAGGCTCTCATAGATTTTGGTTCTAATAGCTGTGATTAAAATAAATAAGTACTTTATAAAAGTGTTGTTTTTTTAATTTTGAGCAAAAGTTATGAATTTTTGCATACATATGTATTGCTATATGACAATTTTCATTATTAAAAGAAATAAAAAATAAACTATTCAACTTTTAAAATGAAAATGAATATATTATAAATACAATTTTTCAAAATACTATTACATTTTTTTTTCAAGATGTCTTTTACGTTTCATTTTTTAATTTGTCCCTTAAATTTTATTTTGTAATTATTTAGAAATACTTTATTTCACTTTAGAAATTCAGAGAAGAGTTAAATTTTAGCAAAAAATTTTATGCTTCAATAGTAAATTTTCACAAGAAATTCGTTTTCCTAAACTTACGAGAGGATTTCGGAAAATAAAGATACTTCACCGACAAAGCAAAAGAAAATTTTCTGTAAGACGGTTGGCAACACGGACTGTAACCTTGAACTTTTTTCGCTTTTCTCTCTAGGTCATTGGTTAGTATTTTGACGCAGAATCTTGTTCAAGTAACACGTCTTTATAACGTCAATCAGAATCTCACCAAATGCGATGTGCGTTCCGTTGTACGGTTTCTTCATGCAAAAGGTGAGCGTCCAGTAGATATGAATAATGAAATTTTTTCCGTCTGTGAAAATGTTATGGATATTTTCCGTCTACGTAACTGTTATGGATATTAGCTGGACGCTTTGTAATTAGTATCTTTACTATACGAAATCACCTCGTATATGGAATTTTAAAAATCTTAATGACCAGAAAAACTGAAATGGATGCTCAAATTTATATTTTTGTCTGTCAGGAGTTAGTAAACAGGCACATATCCAGAAAAACATTTTTTTTTTTTTGGGGGGGGGGAGGAGTCCAAAAAGGCAGATTTTTTCACAAAAAGTCTATATCATTATCATTTTAGTAACAAAAATGAAAATTTCGGGGGGGGGGGTCCGGACCCCCTGGACCCCCCCCTAAATACGTCTTTTTCTGCTCAGTAAATTTAATAAGATTTCTTCAAAAATAAAGTCGCTCCGAACATTTTAAGGACATTGAACTCCGAAAAATATTCCCTTCTCGCAAAACACAAAATATTTACAAATTAACCCTTTAAGGCGCAGTGATCCCGCTCTGGGAACACCAAACTCTGACGTTTTGACTGCTGCCAGTCACGAAGAATAGATTTGATTTCTATAAAAATAGTTGCGGGTGACACAGCTCCATAAGAATCCTTTAATTTTTGGCACGCCATTTCCCATAAAAAAAGTGGTCACGATTATTTTTAACAGCACTGACATCTGCTGAAAAATGGAAGAATGCGAAGAACAGCTGGATAGATTGCCCAATGCTGAAAAAAGGGCAGCCGTTGCCATCGCTCGACTTAACTACCAGCAAGAGGGCGGACGATCGAAATGTTCATCGCGTGCCACAGATTTAGAGACCGTTTTTTGACGCAGTTGGCTGTGCCGGGCACAGCCAGCTGTTGTCAAAAAATATTCTCTAGATCTGTGGCACGCGATGAACGTTTCGATCGTCCGCCCGCTTGCTGGTAGTTAAGTCGAGCGATGGCAACGGCTGCCCTTTTTTCAGCATTGGGAAAAGTTTGCACCTCAAAGGGTTAACTAAGATACAAGCGGATTTCTGCATCAGAATCCATAAAAAAATCATAATATCTAAATCTATAAAAATAGATTTTCCGATTGATTTTTGGTAATTACAAAGTAATTACCTTGTATCATACTAATAACCTTGAATACTAATAACCTTGAATAATTAACATGATACAAAGTATCATGTTAATGTTGCCAACCGTCACGTGAGAGGCGGGAAGGCTCGTTTTTTTTGGGCTCTAGAGGACGCGTCTCGCGAAAGGTGTGTGCGGGACCCGAAACTCCCCGTTTTATAAAAATAGAATGAGTAATTTA
This sequence comes from Cheiracanthium punctorium, assembly GCA_038373885.1. Lineage (NCBI taxonomy): Eukaryota > Metazoa > Arthropoda > Arachnida > Araneae > Cheiracanthiidae > Cheiracanthium > Cheiracanthium punctorium. The sequence continues at coordinate 936,235 of JAWZYV010018464.1, read as the reverse complement.
ACAGTCTGATAAATTAAAATGATCTCGGATGAGATTTTAAACATTAACCCTTTAATGCGCAGTGATCCCGCTCTGGGAACACCAAACTTTGACGATCTGACTGTTGCCAGTCACGAAGAATAGATTAGATTTCTATAAAAATAGTTGCGGGTGACATAGCTCCACGAGAATCCTTTACTTTTTAGCACGTCATTTCCCGTACAAAAATGGTCACGATTAGTTTTAACAGCACAGGCATCTGCTGAAAAATGGAAGAATGTTGAGAACAGCTCGATAGATTGCCCAATGCTGAAAAAAGGGCAGCCGTTGCCAGCGATCGACTTAACTACCAGCAAGATGGCGGACGATCGAAACATTCATCGCGTGCCATAGATCTAGAGGCCCTTTTTTGACGCAGCTGGGGGTTGCAAAGGGTTGCGCCTCAAAGGGTTAACCCGGGGAAGCCTAGTGGTATCGTTTCGTACCAACGATAATTACCTTTAACGTTAACCCTTTGAGGCGCAACATCTTTCCCAATGCTGAAAAAAGGGAAGCCGTTGCCAGCGATCGACTTTGACGCAGCTGGCTGTGACATCTGCTGGAAAATGGAAAAATGCGAGAACAGCTGGATAGATTGCCCAATGCTTTTTTGACACAGCTGGCAGCAGGCCCTTTTTTGACGCAGCTGGCTGTGCCGCACAGCTTCTCTAACACGAGAAATGAACAAGGAAAGTGAAATTTGAAAGAAAATAATGTGGCTTTGACGGGTTAAGTTTCTTTTCCTAAATAAATAATATCTCAACAGAAGTGGTTTTATGCTTTAAGTTTCTTTTCTAAATAAGGAATATTATGATTTCAGTATAAGTGGTTAAATACATCATAAGTTTTTTTTTCCCCTCCCCTAAATAAATAATGCGCGAGCACAGCCAGCTGTCGTCAAAAAAAGGGTCTGTAGATCTGCGGCACGCGATGAACGTTTCGATCGTCCGCCATCTTGCTGGTAGTTAAGTCGAGCGATGGCAACGGCTGCCGTTTTTTCAGCATTGGGCAATCTATCGAGCTGTTCTCAACATGCTTCCATTTTTCAGCAGATGTCGGTGCTGTTAAAAATAATCGTGACCATTTTTTTACGGGAAATGACGTGCTAAAAAGTAAAGGATTCTCGTGGAGCTATTTCACCCGCAACTATTTTTATAGAAATCCGATCTATTCTTCGTGACTGGCAACAGTCCAAACGTCAAAGTTTGGTGTTCTCAGAGCGGGAACACTGTGCGGTGCGTTAAAGGATTAACTCGCGTTAATCAGTGGTAATCATGCAAGTAAGATCGTGTTTTATAATTCACGTTCCTGGTATGATGCTTCTAATCTCCCCTCAGTTATATTCATAAAATATTCACCACTTTCTTTTTCCTACTTACGAACACGGAATAAATTCCCATAACCAAGAGAAAAAAAAATTCTTGTTATGATGTAAACGAAATATCCTGATTAATTCTGTGTTTCATGTCAGCAGATTTTTATCAGTCTGTACCCCGTTCCAATATTCAAACAAATGCATTCCATCAAAGAATACCGTCTGGCATCGGATTCATAAATTAAATGCTGTTTTACATAACCCGCACTGAATTTCAAATTCCGCTTCAGATTTCGGAAATCTCCTGGACTTTAGTATTTTGCATTAAGCTAACATTTAGAATTCGAAATTTTTCTCTGCAGCTCTTTTTTTTCTTCTTTTTTTCGCTATTTCATTTTGAGATTTAATTTTTAGTCGGTGATCTGTCTGCCGTATATACACGGCATATTTTTCGTTTTCGGAAAGAAAGATTTCTTCTGTTGCATGAACTTTTTGCCTGGGCTGAGAAGAAAATAAGCATTATAAAAAAAAATAAAAGAATAGATTTTCAGCCGTCTGTCACATATTAACGGCTGTTGTCTTTCTAGTTTCATAACTTGCGTTACATATTTCTATTTTGCTTCCCAGCTTTTCCTTTATTTTTTGCCTTAGTGCTTCTGGACGCTTTTATTAAAAAGTGTATATATATTTTGGCATGTTTCATTACTAGTGACAAGAGGAATTTGTCGTTTTAAGATCTAGAAAGATGACATATAAAGTTGAAATCATTGATACTCTATACAATGGAATTTCAATATAAATTCTTGCCTTTATTTTCTATCAAATAATAAATTCGATAGATCATAGTCTGAAAATAATAGCAACCAATGAGTTTTTGAAATTTATGACTTGCAATTTTTCTAAAGTGTTTATGTGCTCTTAAATTTATAAAACAAACAAGATAAATGATGATCCAGAAATAGTAAATTGTACGCAATGCCCATACATTCCATTATATTACAATACTTCTGAGTGGCCGTGGTAGCCCAGTGGTTAAGGCGTTGAACTTGTAACCGGAAGGTTGTGGGTTCGATGCCGGAGTACCACTAAAGACCACCGTGTACATGCGGTGTACGTGCACGTTAAATCCGTGGTTCCGAAAGTCCTCTCGGCGGTCGCTAGCAGTTTCCGAGGGGTGCCAATATTCAGAAGTCCCCCCGCCTTCTGATGAGGTTCCAAATTGTGGCAGGAAATTCTGGGAAGGACGTATATGTAGCTCTAAGCTACACATTCAGTGACGCGAGCTGTCCTCTCCTGGCATATAAATAAATACTTCTGAGTTCTTTTGAAAATGAACTGAAGGTGTTTCACACGCCATTTTTATTAGGGAACATGCTATAGTAAACATCAGTAATATATTGATATTTATGGAGGTACGAATATTAAAATGCTTTCCTACTGAATTTATTCACAACTCCTGACAAGCTTTTCAAAATAAATTATAAATTTTTATCTTGTTGAGTGAATATCAAAAGATAAATCACGCCTCACGTGTCGTTAAACATTCTCAACACACCTCTGTCAAGGTTTCTATTACGCAATTAAGTGGTTGAGATTTTTCTAGAAGTGGTATATTGTGGAATTGCTAGAAACTTCGGAGAGAATATAGGGGAAGTAGGGGTACAATGAAACACGGGGTACAACGAAACATGCTATATAAAATCAATAGGATTTGTCACAGGAAGTTGAAACTCACACACCTATTATACAAATAGCTGTTCCAGTTACTGATGTGATTTGCAGACAATCGCATTTTTATAGCATATAGAAAATTATTGGATTTTTAGCATTGAGAGTAAATTTCGCTACTAAAAGCAATTTTGCTTTACCTCCTTGTTTTCATATGTATAAATATTAATGTGTATAAATCTTATGTGTAATTCTTGTTGTATGCTGAGGAAAAGAACTCGGTTAGCCCAGATTTGCACTTCCGCAATCGCTGGACCATATTCAAACAAACATCCCTGGTAGCAACAATGGAAACAAAGGAGGAATCTCTGCCGTTGCATCGATGGACTCGATCACAATTTAAAACGAATAAGATATTAAATTATTCATTTTCATTGCCTTTACATTGGCTAATAATTGCTTAGAGGGAATACGTTTAACCGTGTAAAAGAGCCATAAATACTTTATGCACTATTTTTGACACAGTGTATTTATCAAATATATTCATAAAAGTTTTGCTTTATTTGAAACAAATCAGCATTTCTAAAGTAAATTTTAAATTATGGTTTACCACAGAGAGTAATTTATTCGAATTCTTTTACATACAGCTTCTTTAAAAAGTACATGGCGCAGTACTTTGCAGTAGCATATATAAATGTCCTAGCAACTGATACATACTCAAGGCCGCAGACAAGGGGGGGGGGATCATGGTATTTGATTCCCCTTTACCCTCCCTCGAAATTTTAGTCAATGCATTAATAGTTTTTTATTTGCACTGATTCGGAAGATCAATTAAAGTTGAAGAAAATTAGCGCTACATATCCCCCATAACATTTTTTTCAGACTATGGCCTATGGTAGCGCACAAACCAACAATTTTCAGCTTTGCCTTAAAATGTTAAAAAGGAAATACATGTGTCATTTTTTTAGATATTATTTCATTTCTGATTTCATCATTTAAAAAGAGAACTCTTTCGTTTTGCTGACCATTATTCAAATGGTTCGCTGCAGCATCAACTCTTAAAGAATTCTTTTGCTGGCTGTCGGGAAGTAGGTCAATGATTCACTCAACTAAGTCCAGTTAACACCAAAACGCTTCCAAAAAAGGAAATCGATTGTCTGGTAGCAGAGAATTACGGATATGCATATAACAAACGTTATCTACAACAAGCGCAAGAAAATAAATTTCCCATTTAAATGCATAAATACAGTAATAGGTTTTCCCACAAAGGTCAGACTTTTCGTGGATCTAAACCACTGTAAATTTTTAAAAAAATGTTCTGCATGTCAGATTTTATAAGAGGTAGTTGTAAAACAATCGTCCAGTGAATTATTTGCAATATACTCGTTTACAATGTATCGAATGAATAATTAAAAATATAAAATGCTTTTTAAATAGGAAGAATGGTATGATAATGTAAATTTAGCATACTGAATATGTATGCATGTTTCTTCAAAGCAAAATAATATTCTGATATCTAAAAAAAATGCATCTTAACCCTTAAATGCCCTAAGTTTCAATTAGGATACTGGACTTTTAAAACGCGTTCACTGCCAGATTAGAGTACAAGCCAAATTTCTTGTGTCAATTTCACATATAAAATATAGTTTTTTAATAAAAAATGATTCATGTCGTGGATAATAAAAGCTTCACATATTTATTTCAAACTGCTTGTTTTTTAAAAAAATTTATTAATTATTCACAAAACAGATGACGTAGGAAATTTAGCTTACACTCCGGTTATTACGTGATCGGCATCGAACGTGTTTAAAATTCGGGCATTTAAGGTTAAAGAATTCCGTTCTATATACATTTTACTGACTATAAGAAAAATATTTCTATTTTTTTTTTATCAATCATATAAAGATCTTCCCTGTTGATTTTTTAAACAATGAATTTAAATAAATGTGTCTAAATTTGAATTTAATCGTTTCTAAATAAGTTTCTTATAATTTTCTAAGTAAATAATTCTTTTTCGTGAAATCGACTGTTTTCCGAGACATTTTATTTTCGCTAACTCGATAGTATCTATCGGCAATGTTTCTTAAAATTTTTCATCGTTAGAAAAACTAATTTTCTTTTCGTCGTCAAAACTTGCTAATTTGATTCGTATTCAGTATTATATCTAAACAACTATATAACTAGTATCTTTTATTATTACTGTTGCAGGACGGAGGAATCGTACTTTTAAATATTGCACTGCCATTTCAACGACGCATTCTCTCAATGCAAAATGTTCACCTTGGTCTTAACCACTTTATAAACGAACTGTAAAATTTATACAACCTGGAAGCACTACATTTAAGCACACTGTAACGCGGATAGTGCTTGAAATGTTCAATAGAAATTGGCAAAGTATATATTTTAAGACATTTTCGGAATGATGAATGGTGTATTAATTTTAGTGTTGTTGAAAATGTTTTTCATTTTAAAAATATTATGCTTTTTAAACAATAACTGAAAAATATTATGTTCACTTAAGCCTTTTTTAAAGCACATAAAGTTAACCAGCAATTGTCTATCGTACTCCATCTTTTTTGACTCTGAAGATATTGACAATCCAGATTACCTTTCAATTAACAACAGTGTACAGGTTATGAGCCATTCTCACATTACATGTAATGACACAGGAAGTATCGCTCTATAAATGATTATCTTTAAATCAAAGAAGGTAAGTTTAAACTTAGAGAAGTGCGTATTCTGTCGAGAAAACAGTAGACTTAAATCAAATGGAATGCGAAATTCTGTGCGTCAAACGACTGCATCCAGGCTTCAAAAATTGTGCGTTCTTCCGAATCATACTTTTTTGAAAGAACTCAAATTGTACAAAAACTGCCACTTCCTGCTCCTTCAGGTAGTACAGAAAGGGAAGCAGATATGCTAATAATTGAAATTGTTAATAATAAATGAACTTTTTACGCATAGCAGATTGATAACGACGATATTTATGCCTCACTAATGTTCATTACAAAGGTGCATAAAACGTACATGGTGAAATTTGAGATTTGACTGATATTAGTTGCGTGTTTCTGAAGTATTATTCAGTTTTTCATTCTACCCCGGTATATGAGGAACAAAGAAACACTGGCAAACGTTTAAACTTTTGTAATTTTTTAAATATGAAAAAGCTATTGAAAGCTCATAAAACTTCATTTAGACGGGGAAAAGAGTAGGTTAAAAGTGTCCATTAATTTTATTTTTGTACACGCAAATTTGTCAACAGGGGAAAAAAAAAAAAAAAAAAAAAAGTAAATTTTGTTTCATTGTACCCCGCCTTCCCCTACTTATGAAATAATGACTCACTAAATTTCTGTTCACTCAAATTAGAGTTTGGATCATCATTTCCCCTCACCCTCACCCCTCACCCTCAAAAAAATACTTTTTTTTCAGTTCGTTTTCTCTACGTGTATTGATACCTTAAATCGCCAACCTATATTTCCGAACAGTTAACATGCTAAGAAATTCTCCAGAATTTTTTTTTCTACTCTTACTGTTTTTCCACAAGAGATCGATCCTAATCAAATTAGTGCCTTGGGGCCAATTTATCGGTCAAACGCATCCTAGTCTAACTAAAGTGTGGCTGAGGGGTAAAAAGACGAACGTTTATTGCGTCATTATCCCTCCTCCCCCACCCCTGTTCTCTTCGAGAGTAATTAAATTACAGGAACAAACTTTGTTCAAACTTTAGATAGATCCAAAAGTTTTTTCCCCTCGTTACTCGGTTGATTAAGTCGATTATTGATGAATTTTTTAATAAACTGGTAGTGAGGAAGTAAGTACAACTTCGTTTTGCTACAAGGGTTATTAACCCTTTAATGCGCAGTGGTCCCGATCTGGGATCACCAAACTCTGCCGTTTTGACTGTTGCCAGTCACGAAGAATAGATTGGATTTCTAAAAAAATAGTTGCGGGTGACATAGCTCCACGAGAATCCTTTACTTTTTAGCACGTCATTTCCCGTACAAAAATGGTCACGATTATTTTTAACAGCACTGACATCTACTGAAAAATGGAAGCATGCGAGAACAGCTAGATAGATTGCCCAATGCTGGAAAAAGGGCAGCCGTTGCCATCGCTCGACTTAACTACCAGCAAGAAAGCGGACAATCGAAACGTTCATCGGCTGTGCCCGCGCACAGCCAGCTGCGTCAAAAAAGGGTCTCTAGATCTGTGGCACGCGATGAACGTTTCGATTGTCCGCTTTCTTGCTGGTAGTTAAGTCGAGCGATGGCAACGGCTGCTCTTTTTCCAGCGTTGGGAAAGGGTTGCGCCTCAAAGGGTTGAAGTAAAAATACTACTTTGGTGAAGCTTTAACCCTTTCAAATGAGTTTTTTGCCCAGTGAAACAACCTTATTGCCGCGCTTTCACTGCTAGTTGCAAAAAAATATGGTTAAAGGGTCCCAGCGCTGAAAAAGTGCAGCTGTTGCCATCGATCCATTAAACTACCAACATCATGGCGGTTGATCGAATCGCCCATCTGGCGCCATGTTGTTGATAGTTAAATGGATCGTTGGCACTGGCTGAACTTTTTCAGCTTTGGACAGTCTATCTATTTGGCTTTCTACATTGATGTCAAAATGCTTGTGCTTCAAACGGTTAAGTCTCAAACGTGCATGCTTCACTAAAAAAGAGTAAATTGTGCTTTATTCCTTTTCAACGCAGAATTACGTTCCTCCATAACGGTCCTATGCAAAGAAATAAAAAAACCAAATTTCACCCAAATTGTTCCAAATTTCAGTATTACTACGTTCGAAAATACCTGGTTGAACTATATCAACTAAATAACTGGGTTTCTTTTACGGCAGTCAAGAAAAGTGAAGTCATACACAAAAAATTGCGTGAGACTGATAAACTCGGATTCAAAATATATGTCAAATCAAAATAGATGTCCCGCAGTGGTCTGGGCGCTAAACTCCGTTCCCATAAGAACACGGCAAGTGAAGCAGCATCCGGCATGGACAGTGCTTGGGAGGGACTTCCCCCTCTCGGCTCGTCCGCTGTGAAACCGTGTACGCTAATGGGAGCTGGTGCACGTAAAATCCGTCGTGGCTCCAATGTCCTCCAAGTTGTTAAACGATACCTCTGGGGCACGATTTCAGGTGGTGGTTGGTCCCTCATCTGGATTCGTTTCAAAATTAGGGACCAACAACTAGAAGTCCAACGCCCTCGGGGGCACTGGTACCCCTCCTTCCACGGATAACGCCGTCTATCATGAACACGACAACAACAACAATCAAAATAGATCAGCAATTTGCACGATTCTAAATAAATCCTCGAAATGGCATTTTTTACGAGATTAAAATAAATAATTTTCTTCTGCTGAGCCATGAAGGATTTAAATATTTAAGTTGAAAATTTCACATGATACACGAATTGTTCTTATTTTTATACTCGCGCATGATCTTTTAATTCTTTTTAGTTAGGCCATGGCAATAGAAGATTATGAATTTTAAAAATAGAAACTGTTTATTGTTACGATAGCATGGGTTAAAGCACAATATACCGTGTTCGTATTTCGTGTACATTAAATATAAAATTTTTGTTACATTCAACATTTTTCAACGAGCCCCTTACAACTTAAACAATAAGTAATCCTATGTTAATATATCCTGCAGTAGTTTCAACAAAAAAAGATTACCAGAATATTTTTTGTTTCTATTAATGCTGCCCACAAATATTGTGGCCCTACAGATCGATCCTAATCAAATTAGAGCCTGCAGTCTAATTTGGCGGTCAAACACATCCGATCCTACAAAAGCAAGGTTAAGGTAAAAACAAAAAAAAAAAAGACAAACGTTTATTGCGCAGTTGTACTTCTTTTTTTTGTGTTCCTCGAGAGTAATTAAATTACAGGAGGAAACTTTATCCAAACTCTGAAGCATGCAAAAGTTTTTTGTCTTTCTTATTCAGTTGATTACCTTGCTTGTCGATGAATAATTGATGTACATTTTTGAATAACCCAGTAGAGGGATTTTGTGTATACCTTAATTTGTTACAATACTTAAGAGAAAAGAATATGTATATTTAGCGACAGCTTTTAAATTTTTTCCCCTAAAAATGAGCAAGTTTCACTTGATTTGAAGGTTGTTCGCTCTTCTGACGAAGTCGTCCATAGAGCTTTCTGTGGCAACTTCCAGACCTCTTTTATTGAGGCTTATTTACAAAAAAAAAAAAAAAAAAAGAATGGAGATACTGTCGGACCAACCAGTCCTCATAGAGGTATAAACTCCAGAGGGGAGATCCTTTTGTTTTGGCTGTAACAAAAGTTAGGGTTGGTCAGTAGGATGGGCCAAAAAAAAATTTTTTTTAGTTTTTGAAACACTGTAGTGCGGAAAACTCGTGTCTATGGTAGAAAAGTGAAATGGAAAAAAATAATTTTTGTAATTCAAATGTAGCGATAGCGCATCGACCTTAAACTTTGAAAAAATATGCGATTTCATAATTTAAAAAAAAATCTGATGTGGACAACACATGACTTCCTTGCACGTCTATTAAATTAAAAATATTTTCTGCGCACTTCATGTAAGCTTATTTTATTTGAAAGAGAAAAAATATAGGAAATAGTAAGGTTTAGCGATTTCCAGCCAAATATTTCGATATCGCCAAGCTGAGTTCAATTTGAAAGATTTCCTTCTGAGACTTATTTGGCTATATTTCACCAAAAGCCGACAAGCTTGAGATAGTCTGCGAAATTTTGGAGATAGCCAAAGTAGTAATTGACCACAGACTTTCAATGAATTGAATGCATCCATACACCTTAATGTATTTAAAGTCATTTGGCTGACCCTGTAACTGTATTAACCAGTCGATTGCAGTCAAAAAAGATATTGAAAACAGTTAAATATTACAATAGTTCTAAATACGACAGTTCAAAATTCTACGGGTTAAAGTTTTAGAGTTATACAAAAAAAGAAATAATTTTTGGCGCCAAATTTCACGATATTTCTGCGAAACTCGCCAATGACTGACTATCACCAAACTTGGCGATATTTTAGCATAACTCACCAAGGTCGACGACAGACTGCGAGATTTTGGGCATGGACCAAACATTGACTGTCTATAGTTGTATTGTATTGAAGATGTCCATAGACATTAAAGTATTGAAATTCTTTTCGGTGGTCCTGTAAATAAACTCTCCAGTAGATTGGAACCAAAAACCGAGATGCACAACTAGATATTACAACAATCTTATGTGTGAAATTTCAACATTCTACGACTAATAGTTTTTGAGATTTGAGAGTTAATTACATACACAAGTACACCAAAAGTCGCCAAGCTTGGCGACTTTTGGCGTAGTTCTTGAGATAGGCACGTGACCGTGGTCGGACCATTACCTAACTTTTATGGTAGGACGGTATTGTGCTTGAAGTGGATGAATGCCCCTAAAATAGCGATTGACCGTAATGTATTGGAAATCTTTTGAGTGTTCCTGTAGCAGAGCTGTAAATGATAAAGACACTTCTTTTAATAGAGAAATTCATTTTGTAACTCTTAACAGCATATATCACTTCTGAGTCGTTTGAAATAGCCCAGTACCTCTAAAATACGCTTTAATGAATTTCAGCCAATAGAACGTAATGAATTTGGAATCTTTTGGGCGGTCCTGTAGATAAACTATGCAGTCGAATGGAACTGAAAGGAGAGATGCACAACTAGATGTTACAATAATCCTAAATATAAAGTTTCAACATTCTACGACCAATAGTTTTTGAGATATGCGAGTTAATGAATTTCGGCCCATTGAGCGTAAAGTATTTCAAATATTTGGGACGGTCCTGAAGATAAACTATCCGTTTCGTCGAAATTTGGCCCCCGAAAACTTTCGGGTTCACATTACTTCCTTATACTTCGTGCAAGTTAGTAAAAAAAAAAAAAAAAAAAAAAGAACAATCGAATAATTCCTGTAACATGTAGCTATAGGCATACTTTAATAGAACAAAGTATAGGAAAAATAAATGAAGGGGAAAAATTGCATAGTAGCGCATGTAAAAAAATACATATGTTACAACTTTCCATTGAAACAAAATTCTGATTGTGTAAAAATACTTTTTTGTAAAAAAATGTAGTCCCTTTCTTGTCTTTCAAAATACAGTAGACTCTCGATTAACCGGGATCAGATTACCCGGGTCGGTCCCAATTTGTTTTGTTGATTATGCATAGAAATCAGTGTAAAGCACCACAGTTAAAAAAAATCATGGAGGCCGATTTAATCGAATGAAGAAAATGAAATTTCTACAGAAGATGACAGTAGTACTGAACTGCAGAGAAATATAGAAAATGAGATTGTTCTGAAAACTTCAGTGCAACAACGGATTAACGAAGTTCGAAATTGAAGTCCTAACGCTTAGTCATGTTACATCTGAAGAAAACCGCCAGAAATTCTAGACCGTTAGATCGACTCCCGTACGGTAGGCCAGAACTCAGGACCTTCACACTTCGGCGATCCATCATATTCACTGTCTTATCCACTCGGCTATTGTGGGGTGAGGTGATGAAGAAAAATCGTGCAACTGATCAGAAATTGATTCATGGTGGTGATGCATCAGTACATGAAGCGTTACTTACTAATTACTTGGAGCAAGAAGATGAAAGCCTTTTGGAAAAATGATGCTGAGAAATTCGCCTAGCAAAATTCGTCAAGAGCAAATGAAAAACGAAAACAGATTTCTATTATGCCATTCTTCACAAAACAGCGAAAGGAAATATATATATATATATATATATAATGTAATATAAAATAGCTGAACTTACGTAGTATTCAATACCAAGTAAATCATTAAGCAAGTGATAGCACATAATAAAAATTATAAAACTGGAACCTTGAAATAAAAATTGGAAATCCAATGGCTATAAATATTGTAAAATACAGATCTATCAAAGCTAAAGAGAAGTAGGAAAATATACATATATGTTGGTAAAGTACTAATTAAATTGTAAATCTAAATAGCATTAAAATTTACATTCCTTCTTTTTCTTTTTGATTAATTAAATTATTAATTCCCTGCTGTATAAAAATTTTAAATTTTCTATACAGCATTTTTTTTAAACATTTCCCGCAAAATGTGAATGAATTCGGTTATGCGGGATATTCGCTTAACCGGGACGAAGTATTTCCCGGTTAATCGAGAGTCTACTGTAGCATTATAATATATTATATAGTATAACATAGCATAATATAATAATACTATATAATGCATATATATGGATATTTTAGTAGAACAGTGAGAAATATCTGTTCGTGAACCTGGCCCACTTTATCATGCAATATGGTTAACAACAGCAAACAGAGTTCTCCGATTGTATATGTGTTGAAAACACAACAGATGAACGCAAAACCTTAGTCTTTTTACCCTTAAGTTATATATGCGTGAGTGGTTTCACATCAAGAAAACTAAATAAGTGGACCAGGAATTGTGAAATAATCAAGATTTCTCCCAGAAAACTTGTCAAAAATTATTTCTCCAGTTATTGAGATAAGCGCAATTTTTCCACACCCAGAAAACTTGCTTTTATGTATGATAGTCGATAAAAGAGATCATGTAAGAGAGTTAAGGTTCAGAAGAATTATAAAGGCTAGAAACAGCTTCTAAAAGAAAATCAATCGGGTCTTTACAAACACCCAAATCAATTTCCAAGCTACAGACTACATCGAAGCTACAGACTACATCGAACATTATAACATCACCATCATCACCTTTTGCTGAGAAGATTCGCCGATCAAGAGATTTGGTCGAAGGTCCAATCAGGTGGAAAAACGGATTGTGGAACTTCGATAGATTTCCATGTCTAACATGAGCCGTTGAACGATGTGTCAGGCTAGTAACCGAAGCGCCACAAAAAGTCATGAGTTATAATTCTCATGTATTTATAAGGACTGCACTTCTTTCAAGGTCTTCAATGCCAAGTTTTCCAAGCAAATCTTATTTCAAATTACCGAAAGAAACTAAAAAAGAGTAAAGTACTATATTTCATTAAAAACTTACTTTTTGGAAAATCAGAAAAAGAACTTCTATTCTCAAAAGTATTTAAAGTGTGATAAGCTACTAATAGTTTTTCTATTGATCTTTATTCTACTTAAATGATACTACAGCTACTTATATTTAAACATATTTGATATTTTTCCATTTATTAGAAAAATTACGCAAATCGGTATATTTTCTCAAACTTTAAAGTCAATGAACTGCCACCAGATGATAGAGAAGTGAAAAAATATTTATACAGGATGTGTCACAATTTCCTCCTATTTTTTAACGGTGCCACATGAGAATTAAACGTAACCCAAAGATATTTACAGCATAATACAGGATGTATCACAATTTCCTCCTAAGTTTGGAAGGCTTATAAAAAATATATATCTTACCAATGCAACAACAAAATTGACTTTATTGGAGAAATTAATGTTACACATTTTGTTTCACAAAATCCAATATGTGAACCTTTTGTGACGGCGACATATTAATGCAATTTTGTCGGGGATTGGAGTGGGGGAGGGCAATTAGTTTGTCGGGGGGAGGAGGGGTTAGTTAGAAGATTGGCATATACGTCCATTTTGTGAAAGTAAAATAGGATCTTTTACATTAATTTCTTTTTAATCAATTGGGGCGGTAGCCCCTCCGCCCCCCCTCCCTTTTATCCGTCCTTCTTTCGTGTTGCAGCAGATATCAAGTCTAAAGTCAAATTCTTCCCACATACTCGTTTTAACATATAACATGTTGACAAATGCAGTTGTGATCCTTTGGCGCAATTTCCGTCTTTGGCACGAACACACGCCCATATAGCCTCATAACAAAAATCGCCTGGAATTAGGTCCGGAGAGCGAGGTGGCCACAGAAGAAGGCGATTGTCGTTGGCAGAACCTCGTCCAATCCAACGACGAAGAAGCCCGTTATATGTGAAACAAAACTTGCAATGTTTTTTTTTTTTTTTTTTTTTTTGAGAAGATTTTACTGGAGAAAGACACATTGCAAGTTTTGTTTGCAATTGCAGACACATTGCTTTCTTGTAGGACAAATTAAATACCCTCCCCCATTCCAGACAAAAGTGCATTTATCTGTCGCTGTCACGAAAGGTTCACATATTGGACTTTGTGAAATAAAACTTGTAACATTTCGTATTCTAATAAAGTGAACTTTGTTGCTGTATTGGTAATATATATACATCTTAGGGTGGATCGAAAAAAAAAATTTTTTTCGAAATCTTTATCTCCTGAGGTCTCAAAAGTTGTATATTGATATGAATAAGATGTGTGTAAAGTTTGAATGTTCTACGACAACGTCTAGGGGTTGCGCATCGAGCTTGAAATTTAGAAATTTTTGAAAAATATGACTTTTTTTAAAAACTGAACAAAAAAATTCTTTTCCGAATTATTAGGCTCCCGAGATTTTAGTAGTTTTGTATTGTTATGAATAACACTTATGCAAAATCTGGAGCGGCTACGACAATTTCTAGGGATTGCACATCGGGCTTAAAATCTATAAATATCTGAAAATTATGTGTTTTTTGAAAAAAATTAAGTAGAAAGCAAACTTTATTTGTTAAAAATAATTTAGCCCTTTTATATGTTAAAAAATGTTCAGAACTCAGTAAATCCCAAAAAATGGCTTTACAAATAGTTTGATACAATGCACACCTTATGCTGTCCTTTTGTCTTGGGCGCATTATGCAAGCTGTGCTCTAGACAACTAGCGCCGGTTTGCCTGCTGAGTGATGGCGATGCATTCGGTTAAACAGCTGGCTGTGCGGCACAGCCAGCTGTCGTCAAAACACGGTCTCTAGATCTGTGGCACGCGATGAACGTTTCGATCATCCGCCATCATGCTGGTAGTTAAGTCGAGCGATGGCAACGGATGCCCTTCTTTCAGCATTGGGGAAGGGTTGCGCCTCAAAGGTTAAACCACTTCTACGTTATACCAGAACGTAGATCATAATGGTAATAAGGGATCTAAGGTGGACATGGACCACCGCGCCCAGGTGGCTGCATTCCCGCATTCGCCTATAATCCTCTTGTGCATTTTTAATCACTTTACTTACAAATCTCTACTACAAGTCTCTACGACAAGTCTACAAGTCTCTACTACAAATCTTTACTACAAGTTTGGTTCTGTTTGAAGCTACCATAAACTGTATATATTCAACATAAACTCATCGAAACTAGTGTTCAGAGAAATGCTGCATACTTTAATGAATACCGTATTTTTGAAAGAACAACTCATTATCGTTCCTTACACTCGCTTAAAAATTTAGATCATTACCGTCTCCATATTTTATTTTCCGAAACAAACTACGACATTTTCATCAACTTGTTTGGGTACCTTGCATGCAAACCCCCATCCTGCATTCTTTCCGGTATCATAAAGAACTAAGAAATTTTTGAGAAACTCCTTATTTTCTCAGATCCTTCCTATTTTGGATGCATGTCTGTGCCTGCGGCAAAATAAATGCCGCACCTAAAATATCGTTCCTAATCAAGTTAGCGTCTGGGGTTGAATTGAATTGGCTTGTTAAACGCATCCAGTCCTGAGCCAAGCTGTGGGAGGGGGGGGGATAAAAACGAACTTTTATTGCATCATTACTTTTCTTTTATTTGGAGTCTTCGAGGGTGATTAAATTAGAGGAACAAACTTTGTTCAAACTTCAAAAAGATCTTACAGATTTTTTTTGGTGGGGGATAGGAAAGGGGGGAGGCTTTGCCACTCGGTTGATTAACTCGACTGTTGATGAATATTTGATACTCGTTTTTGAATAATACGGTAGACAGATGCTCAGCCCAGCACAGCTTCATTTGCTACAATTGCTTAAGGGTAAAAGGAAGAAAAGGCACAAGATTGACAAAAGCTTTAACGCTGTTCCTGTTAAAAGCCATAGGCGTAGACTTCTGAACACTTTTAAAAACAAACCCTTGATATTGAACACACGAAAAATTTAGTACTGCTTCTTCACTCAATGCACTATGCACTTTACCGGTTGAACCAACTATCAGAGAAAATTCTGAAGCATAGTATCACATTCAAGATTTATTCGTTTAAGAAATATTGCAAAATAAATATCAACATACAGCATTTTACATTATTTCTGTTTTTAAATATACAGCATTTTACATTATTTCTGTTTTTAAATATACAGCATTTTACATTATTTCTGTTTTTAAATATAATTTTCTTTGTAGACTAGTGAAAAAAAGTAGTAAGTTGCTAATATTGAGTTGAACTCTTACTAGGCAGTGGAATAGGAAAAGTTATTTCCCAGTGGAAGGGCCCATCGCTTTATCAGAAGTAGATGGGTCTGCTACAATGAAATATTTGCATACAATACCTGACTCTCATTCATTAAATGGCCAGGACGAGATTACACAAAAACAGTCACTACAGTCAGGATATTTTTTTGTCCAAATGAATTTGCTTCTGTTACTCCATTTACGATTGCTAATATAAAAAGTATCAAAGCAGCTCACAATAAACAATACTACAGACAATAAAACGAAATAAATAACCTGAGAATTTGTCCTTGAGAATTTTGTTGTAAAATAGTATACAAATCAGAAATAAATTATGTAGGATTTCGAAAATTTTTTTATTCACAATATCATTTACTTTTGTTTATTTTAAATGAAGTATAAGACATAGTATATGTAAAGTTAATTAATTTAGATAGTTTTTTCGCATTTGGCAAAACGGAGACAGTTACGACAATGTTTACGAATTTTTTTGGGTGTTAGTGTAAATTATGTGCTGCATGCATGAATTTTAGTCTATACTACTCAGGAATAGTGTAGCTTTCAGTGAAAAGATCTTTAGAATTGGTTCAGTAGTTACAGAGATGTCCATATAGCGTAATGTAATAGAATTCTTTTGAGTGTCCCTCTAAAAGAACTAGTTATACTGCATGCTGAAAGGTAGCCTATAATACTCAGGAATAGTGTAGCTTTCTACCAGTGAAAAAAGTTTTCGAATCGGTTCAGTAGATACAGAGATCCCCATGCAGCGTTATGTAATTCTTATGAGTGCCCCTGTAAAAGAACTATTTTTGATGTATGGAGGTTATATTTGTGATATATGCAGAATAAGTTAATTTTCAATATTGCTACAGTCGATTAAACTTCTAAACGTAACGCCGAAATGCCCCATGCGTGCCAGTGGAATGTCCCAAATAGGGAGATACTTTTTGGGATTTTTATTGGAAACAGTTGTACCTTCATAAAATGTTTTTCCATAATATGAAACTACTATGCTGATACTGCATCTCCATGCCAATGGTTCTCCTGTAGGAAGTCAGCTTCAGCTGAAATAATGCTTCGAAATTGCATAAATTAGCGCTAAGGATCATGTTTGGGGCTCCGTATCATGGGGCTCTGAGAGCCTTCAAAAATTTTTTACATTGGAGTCACTTTATATGAAGATGTATAACTCATCTGCGCAAAGAAAATTTCTGTAGTACGTCAGAGCCAAGATTTAAAGCATTCTTAAAACAGTATTTTTTATGAAATTGGGGGTATTTGGAAGGGGGGGGGGGTTATTTGGGGGCTCTGACGTTTTCGAATGAATTTTCAATTTGAGATGTTAATCCAATCTATATTATTGGATAAAATGAAAAAATTCTCTGAAGCACCTCTGAGCCAGTCACAGTCGAGACAAAAAAGTGGCAAAAAGGGCCCTAAATTAATTCTACGTCACTCGCCTGGGGTTGGCGTACTTTGACTCCCCATAACTCCAAAACTAAAAGGGGTAAATCAAAAATATTTCAGATTTGTTCTTTCCTTGGGTAAGGCAACGCAAAAAAAAAAACAATCAAGAAATTCTGAGATGGTGATGGGAACGCCCTACCTGATTTGCCCCTGCAATGCCTCGTAAGTTAAATGAAATTTTATAAATTTTATAAATTTATTTCTCTTTTTCTGAAAAAGTTAAAAACAACCAGTTAAATAATATTTATGTTACTTGAAAAGCTTTTAACCTAAAAAAAAGTCCTGACATTTATTCTTATAAAGTACTAAAAATATTACGGTAAAAAAACATTAAATCGTTCGACGTGAAAAATATTTTTTTTTTTTTTTAAATTCTTTGAACATTAGCACTGTCTTGATAGTTCGGCTCTTAAGAATTCTTTTTCTAAAATAATCTTTTTTTTCCCCCGACAAAGTTTTTGCCTTGGGGGTTATGATATTTTTTTTTTTTTTTATTTATTGATTTTCAGTATAATAGCTACCCAGCTGGCACAGGCACTGTAAGTGACCTCGTACAGAGAGGGGGGGGGGGGGAAATGAACATAATTTGGTAGCGGATCTATTTATAGCAGCTGTTGTTAGACTTTAGAGAAACTTTTACGCAAAGTTTCAAAATGAAGTCATCAATCTACATCCTTTAAATGCCTTCCTTCAGGTGAAATGTTTTTATAGCAAATTTTAAATGTTTTAGTTCGGAATCTTCTTTGCAGATGGCAGCACTACCAAAAGTTGAAAAGGATAGTTTTCTAAATATGGATTTTTGAATTTAGAAGCACGTAAAACTTTGGGAAGTTTTTTCGTTTTTCATTTCCCTTGGATTTTTTTTTTTTTTCCTTTACGTTCTTTTTTTTTCTGTATTTTCTAGCTCCCCTCCTCCAAACTAAAATGTTGATATATACAGGTTCAGTGGCGCAGAGAGGGAGGGGGAGCAGGGGAAAAATCCCCAGGGCCTCAGCTTGTGAAGGGCCCCCACTTTGGCTGTTTATATGATACTTAATTGTTTGTTGTCAATTTTGTGAAAAAAAAAGTCCGAAAAAAAGTCCCCGGATGTTTCAAATTAATTTTTGAATGAAATTACAAAAAGCCAGCTAGAGCATAAACCACCCACTTGACAAAAGCGAGGAATGTTAGTGATTGAGCCTTCTTTTGCAAGAAAAGTAAACATTGACGGTATTATTCAACGGTTTGCCATGACTAAAAGTAGAAAGGATTTATTTAACAAGAAATCATTTTTTTCCCGAGACACATTGTTAAATAGTAGAAGAAAGGGTATAGCCAGAGGAGAGACTATGGGCCCACCCAGCCTCCGAAAATTTGAATTTTCCTTAACAAAATGTTAAAGATCAAGACTTTCAAGACAACAAGGTCGCTCCGTGAAGCCACGTATTCCACTTAATTCCACCAAGCTCACTTCCAGCCGCAAAAACATAGGGTTAAATGGCCCCAACGCTGGAAAAGTGCAGCCGTTGCTATCGCTCCATTTAACTGCCATCAACATGGCGGTGGATCTAATCGCCAATCGCGGACCACAGAGCTTTTTTTCTTCTTTTTTGGGACTCTTGGATGTGCACACACTGCGATTTCGCCACAGTTGAAAGTTGTTTTACTTTGCAGCACGAGATTGCCGATTCGATCAACCACCATGTTTCTGGTAGCTAAATGGAGCGGTGGAAACGGCTGCACTTTTCCAGCGACACGAAAATAGACGTCTACTTTAGTCTTAGCTTTAATTTACAGTTTTCTGGAGCAGCTTTTTGTAATGCATTTCCTATTCGCTTTTACTTTGCAAGATACCATTAATTCATTATTTAACTAAATATAAATCAAACGTTAAATGACGAATTTATTAATACGATCGATGTACTCGATATAAACTATTAATTATAATGAGTTAATTTTACTGCAAATATTCAGTAACACAGTAATAATGTAAGTATGATGATATATTACTTTTAAAAAACATTGCATTGTAAATATTTTTATGGACTTAAAAATGTTCAGTTCTATTTTGAAAACTGGTTTTGTATATATGCTTTCCATATTGATGTGCGGTAAAATAGTCGGAGTTCTATAATGTCAACCTTCTTTTATAAGAAAAGTAAAATGAAATATTTTAGAATATCAATATGGTAGACTTACAGAGTGGATTTGTATAAACAATTAATATTTTTGATAATGTTTTTTGTTCGTAGCCCCTAAAAACAAATGCTTTGCAATTCGCTTTTTAACTACTATGTTGCCATTTTATCAAAAATTAACCACGTAATATCCCAAAAATGTGTAGCTTCTTGCTTCGTATTTAGTGTGACCGTCGCATCTGCAGATTCTGATTACGAATTTACTCGTGTACTTCAATTTGGGCTCCGAGCGGGCCCATTTGAAATCTTAAATTTAATATTCTCTTTTTTAAAGCAGAAAATATTTTGAGCGACAAATCTAGACGTCTTACTATCACTATCGTAGACCAAAATTGAGTCTCTAAAATCAATATAAAAGCAATAATGGTTGTAAAAAAAATTAATTAATTAATAGACGGATCAAATACTAAGGCACTAGAATATTTTTTTACTATTTACAAAATTCTTATAATTTTATCGCATTATCGATATTTATTTTTAAAAACTTCAATAAAGTCTCTATATATCACTGTTATGTCTTCAGAACATTCAAATTTTAAAGTTAACAAAAAAAGGGGCGTAGCATTTTTCTGAAGGGACTTTCAAAATCAACATCTTATAAAAAGAAACCTCCTTTTTTATCTCTGCTAAACGCAGTTGATTTATTCAGCAACGACTTAATCACACTGATACGATTATTAGTAATTTTAAAGTCCCGTCGAGACAAATTAAGCTCACCACATACACGTCTACCAAACCACCATCTAGTTGTCTCTTGGACCTCCCCTCAGCTAGAAAATGAGGTCTTGACCCTTTAATGCGCAGTGTTCCCGCTCTGGGAACACAAACTCTAACCTTTTTTTACTGTTGCCAGTCACGAAGAATAGATGTGATTTCTATAAAAATAGTTGCGGGTGACCTAGCCCCACGAGAATCCTTTACTGTTTAGCACGTCATTTCCCGTAAAAAAATGGTCACGATTCTTTTTAACACTGACATCTGCTAAAAAATGGAAGAATGCGAGAACAGCTGGTTAGATTGCCCAATGCTGAAAAAAGGGCAACCGTTTCCATCGCTCGACTTAACTACCAGCAAGATGGCGGACGATCGAAACGTTCATCGAGTGCCACAGATCTAGAGACCCTTTTTTGACGCAGCTGCCTGTGCAGGCATAGCCAGCTGTCGTCAAAAAAGGGTCTCTAGATCTGTAGCACGCGATGAACGTTTCGATCGTCCGCTATCTTGCTGGTAGTTAAGTCGAGCAATGGCAACGGCTGCCCTTTTTTCAGCATTGGGAAAGGGTTGCGCCTCAAAGGGTTAAGGCACAAGGTCCGCCCTGCACCAAAAAATAACTGCTGTGCGCTGTGTGTTTTAGTTCCTGACATGCACATTTTACGTACACTGTTGCGCATAGGTTTTTTTGCCTCGTAGTTAATTTTTACCAAAAAAAAGAAAAAAAAAACAGATATCTATCGCTATGCTGCAGCGTTTACTTCCTATTTTTGGTTGCTACGCATTTCACTCAGTGTATATCCATCCATATGTTTCACACTAACGTTTGTCTCTTCTCTCTGTTTTCTCTTCTCTTCTCTGTATCCACATATCCTTCCTACCTCAGTGAGTGGTTCGTCAACCGTGAGCGATTCCTCAGTGGCACTCACCCCCCCTTCACCCACCTCTCGGACCCCAAGTACGTCACTTTCATTAATAATGAATGCA
Organism: Cheiracanthium punctorium; assembly: GCA_038373885.1. Classification (NCBI taxonomy): domain Eukaryota; kingdom Metazoa; phylum Arthropoda; class Arachnida; order Araneae; family Cheiracanthiidae; genus Cheiracanthium; species Cheiracanthium punctorium. Next base: position 914,640 of record JAWZYV010018464.1, on the reverse strand, counting down.
TTTTGCACTTTGTTCCGAACCAGAATAACTTAGTATGTGCAAAGAAAACCCTGAAGCCGACTTCCCGACGTGGTAGGTTTGCGGTAACATCTCGCAAAACATTTGCAACGTTTCTTCTTATACAGATTCAGGTGTTGATGAATTATAGGGGTGGTTGGAGTCTTCTCGGCTAAAAATAGATTCTATTACTACGTCAGATAGTAACTTGTAGCGCATTTTTGCATCCCTTCTGTTGGCGCTTAGTTTGCATATTTTAGTTTGATGCCATGCACCAACTTTCAAAATTATTCGTTCGAGGTTTCATTACTTTAATTTTATTGGTCTAAATTTATTGTAACAACTCTATAATTAGTGTTGGTTATCTTAGCCAAGTTTATGTTCTCGCCAATGTCAAGTTCTTCTCTTAACAAGCGATAAACGGTGGACTGCCTTAAAAAAAGATGCCAACACAGAACTGGACATTGACGAGAACATAAACTTGGCTAAGTTAACCAACACCAATTACAGCGTTACGATAAATTTAGACCAATAAAATTAAAGTAACAAACCGCGAATAACCTATTTTGAAAGTTGGTGTATGGCACCAAAATAAAATATGGTAAACTAAGTGCCAACAGAGAGGAAATAAAAATCTCTTACAAGTTACAAACTGGCGTAATAGAATCTATTTTTAACTCAGATAAAAATATAATAAGTGGTCTGAGATAAAAATATAATAAAAAGCTATTGAGGGAAAAGCGAAATGCAAACTTTTGAAAGCCAAAGGGTGGGAAAATAAGAACAGAAATATAAGTTAGAGTGCTTGGTTTTGAATAGAATAAATTTAAGAAAGAAAAACAAATGATAATTAATATTATATATGTGATCTATATCACAGGACATAAGACAGAAAATAGGCCCCATCTCGGAACCATCCCTAGAAGACAGCTAGGCAGCTGCTTTGATTTCGGTAACCAGATATATAGTTTTGAACAAAGATTCAATAGACCAAGGCCGTACCCAGCCAAAATTAAAAATTTTGTTAACAAAACAATGATGATGAAGCCTTTTTGTGAAAAATCTATCCTTTTTCACCGTTTGCCTCCCCCCTCCCCCGAAATTTTTTCTGGGTATGGTCTTGCAATAGACGCATTATAATCCTACTTTGATTCCTTCCAGATTTCATCTTTGTTTTCCTGTAATGTTAATAGTAGAATCAAAGACGACTAACTGGTACACAATGAAATTCATTAAAACACTTCTAACACTAGTCAGTATATGCTCTGACTACTTTGAGAGATGATTGCATAATTTTTATCGCATATATAACCTTTTACAAAAGTTTCGTTTTACTGTCAGTTGTACGTCTGACAGAACTGTCCTTAACGCCTGGTTGTAACTAGTACGATTCGAGCATTTTAAGGGAATTCCTATCATGAAAAGTCGGCTTCAGCGGTTGAAAAATTTGACCTTAATCTCAATGTGCTTACTTGTGCATGCTGCTTTTTAGTGTTTAAGCAGTCATTGTTATTTTGCTTACTTTTAGTCGCTTGCTTCTTATGTTTCATTTGCCTATTTTATAGTAGAAAGTCATTTGTCCTCTCAAAAATATTTACTGAATAATTCAAATACTTTCATTACAGGATTTTTCAGGTGTTTATTAGGTTGAAAATTCAAGAAAAAAATTAAACTACGAAAAAATCAGATTATATAGTAAATGTATCAGTTTTAATATTGAGTCAAACAAAAAAAATCGAAAAGCGATCTGAAATGTAATTGCTTTCATGTGAATTTTGAACTACTGCATTAACATAATTCTGTTTCTTTAATTTTATGTAATAAAAATTTAAAAAAAAGACATTTTTTGTGTTTGTTGTATTTATGCAGGGCGATGACATTTAATCTAAATAATCTCCTTGATAAAAGCGAAAGAAAAAAGTTATGCGTTGTAAATTTTCCGTACTCGAGTAGAATACTTTTGCGTATTGTGGACGATTATTTTTTTAATTATATAACAAATATAAAAAATGTGGTTGTGCCAAACAAATGTATATATAGACGTATATATATCAATATCTGGGGAACTATGTGCATTTTTTATGTCTTTAGATTGAAAATATCTCATGACGCATGCAAAATGTACAGGAAAATTTTTATTTCATATATTTATTTATTGTAATAAGTTGGTCATTCAGATTATTTTTTAATTAGAAATGTTTTAGATTTTATGATTATCTAAGTGATATGTTTAAAAATATGTATAGTTACAAAATCCGAATATGAAAATTTTATGGCGTATATTAATAATGAATATTGTTAAAATTTATGCAATACAGAAACACATCCACTATCACCGTTCTTCCAAAAACTAATCCTCTGAATGATTACTCCGTGAATTATACCTTTCTGTTAAGAAAATTCTAGACTAGCCAATTCATATTTATTTTTAGAAATACTCTTTACGTGATTGACATGGAACTTTTGCTCCATGGAAAAAATAATGAAACTTTAATCAGTGTCTTACATATTTTTTAATCAGTTAGCAAGCATTCGTATTTATTCATAGAATTTACAAAAAATTTGACCAGGCGAAATTTCTGTAAATTGTATAGATAGTTAGATCTTTCGTGTTAGATTATAATTATTACTGATCGCAAATTATGAAACACTATGTTCAGCTTGTGCCTAAAACAAAAAACAGTGCTGCTGCATTTAGAAATAAACATGCATTTATGCCATATTTTTTTCTTAGTTATCGAATATTCTAGATACTGCTCCTATTTTAATGTTTTATGGTATTTATCTTAGAAACAACAACACTATTTCTTTAGAGAAAGGTTAAAAACATCAGAACCGCAAAATTTATATATTATATAGGAAGTTTTTTTTTTTTAACTGACGGTACTCAGAGACCTCTGCAGCTTGAATTATCAGCCGCAAAGCTACCAAATTTTGAATGGATTGACGCCATGGGAAAAAGGAATCCGCGAAAAAAAAAAAAGAAAAATTCATTCCAAAAGTTTTCCGATAGGGGAAAATGTGGCGCTTTACACTTTAAGGCAGCTAAAATTTTGCATAAAACACAGGAAAAAATTGCAAAATGCAAAATCCCGATTACGTAGTTCACACCAGCACCAGTAATTTGAGTTATAAAAACGAAGCGGGCATTGAAAATCATTACAAGCGTACTTGAAACTTGTTTGAATAATAAGTTTATATTCTAAAAAAAAAAAAAAAAAAAAAAAAAAAAAAAAAAATCGAAGAAGAGAGCAATTGAGCTGGAAACCCAAAAGTATCCCATAAATTTTCGACGAAGATTTATCAAATTTTGCTGATTTGGAAAAAATAAAGTAAAATGAAATAATTGAATGCAAAATGAACAGGAAATTGGTTAGTGGCCAACTGAAAGCAAATTTATGAAGTGTTAGTGTAGTACATTCAAAATATATACATATTTTTAACTGAGCCATAGAGCCATCAATTTTGTACAAATCTTCAAAAACGAATGTATTTTCTACTGCTGTTGAATAACGCATTGATCCTCCGTTCCGATCATCAAGGCTGACTTGATGGCTGGACGAATTTGCTTCGTAATCGATCTTCTTTTTCCCACCTCTCTTCCAGAATGCGATCGAGTCTTCGTCAGCAACCCAGACGGTCCATCAAACGGCACTTTCTCCGCTCCCGAGATGTCCGTACCTAAAGGTCACTCCCGACAGTGCATTTACACCTTCATTGCCAGCCAAAACGAGAGAGTCCAGGTCACTTTTATGTCCTTCGGCCTGCGTGGAGCTGTTCCGGAGTAAGTTAATATTGGCCACACAGCGCTTTATCTTCCCATAAAGAAGGTTGAGTCAGAACCCTTGGGACAATCTCTATTGGTTAGTTTGTTTGGTGAAGGCAAAGCCACACGAGGGCCATCCAACAAACAGATCGGTGTTGCCTTCGGCGAAGAACTTTTTAAGGGGTTCTATCGCTTATGCATGTTACATCTGGAGAAATTCTACACAGTGTGATCGACAGCCGTGCATTATGCTAGAACCCTGGACCTTCATACTTCTGCCATCTACCAATGTTCAGTAGTTTCATCCGCTCGATCGGCTATTGGACCAATCTTAATGGTTGGAAGAATTCCTACCTACCTAGCAATTATTGTCATACGAAACGAAATCATAACGCAAACAGTAAACCACGAAACCTTGCGTAGGTTGATCAAGAGGAGCATGCAATTTTGCATTGGTATTCAAGTTTTGCTCACCTTCCACTTGAAAAATAGTTTACGGATCCGACCTTGAAAGGGTTTCTTAAACTGTGCTCCTAAGTAATTCATTGCCTTACTCTGAATTCACAAAAAATAAGGTACTCCGTCAAAATTCAAAGAAACTCGTCGTGCTCCATCCGAGGAAAAACTTGAGAAACGCTGCTCTAGGGCAACAGTGACGCTGCAAGTTAAGTTTGTTCGCTAGTTCTGGTGCAGTTGTCACTGCATTCAATGTCAACTTCTAGCGGTTTGTCCCAAAAGTTCTGATTTACCTTGTATAAATTCCTTCTTTCTATTTATGTATTTGTCAATATATCAGAAAAAGAGCATGTATTCTTTTTCCCTTTCAAAAATTTCGAACATGAGAATTAAAACACACGCAGAAATGCGTTTCTATCTAGACTTAACTCTTAAGACTAGACTCGATCTAAAAAAACAAACAAACAAAAATGGTAAATTTAAGATTTTTCAGACAAGGTTCTTATGTTAAGCTTCGTACACACTACAGGATAAAGATGTGGAACACATGTCTTTCAACAAATCGCAGGACTGTTCTGCAACATTTTTTAGATGTTCTGGACTGTCGCGAACTTGTTCCTCTGTATAAGCCTAGCAACAAACGTGCGACATTGTATTGTTGCTTGCTATTTCTATGGAGTTTCGACTTCGTCCCTTGGTCCTTGTACACACTAAGCAACAAAGTCACTGGACATCGTAAAGAGACCTGTATGCACTGATGTACAATACTGATACATTGCATTCTATGCAATGTCGCTTAAAATTATGTGCGAGGGAATAAATACAGGGTGATCATAATATGAGTATACATTCAAAAAATTAATAATTCACGCAATAATTTAGGTACAGAAGTAAAAATTAACACACATGCTTGGAATGACATAGGGTTTTATTGCAAACCACAAAAAAGTTCGAAAACTGGCCGACAGATGGCGCTTCATGTGATAAGAAAAGTAATAATTAGCATATCAAATTATGACAAAGCAAAGACGATGTTCTTCAGAACAAATTCTCAAAATGGCGACGGTCATTCCTCAACAATAACTTCACGAATAGAGACTTCACTAGCACTGATTTCCCCATGCGTAGACGAACCCGCTACAAATTCCATTTCTTCCTCACCTGTCTGATCAGCATTAGCGCTTGTGCTCGGTCAGCCACTACGGGGCCCGTCGTCTCTAAACAACCCGTGTCTTCAAACTTCGAAATCATTCTCTTTACAGCTGAACCTGTGAAAAAGCCCTTCAATCGTTCGAATACCTTCCAATGGCGATAGGCATTGCAGTAGGTAAAACTGCAGTAGGAGATTCCCCAGTCCGATGGATAAAACTGCAGTAGGTAAAACTGCAGTAGGAGATTCCCTAGTCCGATATTACAGCTTCAATAACAAGTGCCTTTTCTGGTAACGTCAAAATCCTACAATTGCTGGTGCATCTGATCCTGTCTCTAATTACACAGCTCGTTTTATACACTATTCTCATGCAGTTTGCTATCCAGCGCCATCTGTTCGCCCTTTTTTGAACTTTTTCTTTTTTTGAGGTTGTAACAAAAGCCGCATGTCATTCCGAGCATCTGTGTACATTTTTACCTCTCTACCTACATTATTCCGTTAATTATTAATTTTTCAAGTGTATACTCATATTCTGGTAACTCTGTATTATGACAGTTCAGAACACGTAAAAAAATGTCGCCGTACAGCTTTGCGGCTTCGTGCCAGAGCCTTATTATCGCATGGGCAAATCGGGACTTTGCCCAGTGCCCCCGGTTCGAAAGAGCCCCTAATATCAAATGTTGTTCTGAAATATTCTTTTTTATATCAAAATTTTATGAAATATAAAAAAAAATTTCATAGATGGGGGCCCCCAAATTCATCAATGCCCGGGGCCCCAGTTGGTCATAATCAGGCTCTGCTTGGACATGAGTTCCGCACTTAAGTCCCTTAGTGTGAACCAGGCATTAGAGATGCCCCGCTATTTGACACTTATGAATGGAATGCTGCAAGCATTTAGAATTTCGCTCTTTATTTCAGGAACAAGATAAGTCCATTAACCTGTTCACTCAGTTATGTACTTTTGTTGTCTCCCTGTGCAGATGCAACACGGAGTACATCGATCTCTACACGGAAATCGAGGACGCCAAAATGGAGCTGATCCGGACTCCCTTCGGCGGCCGCTACTGCGGGAGGAGCCGGCCCAGGAACAGGATATCTCTGTACCGGACGCTGGTCATCGCTTTCTACACTGCCGAACCGCACATCTCCTCAGACGCCTTCGAGGGGTTCTACGAATTCATCAATGCTTGTACGTGTGGGGAAGCCGGTTTTTTTATTTCTGTATTGCAATTCGGTGGCGGATCCAGAAAAAGTTTCAAGGGCGATAAGTGGGATAAAGCACATTATCAGATATAGGTCATTCTTAAAAAGAAAAATGATCCCTGTTCATTTTTAACCCTTTAACGCTCAGTGTTCCCGCTTTGGGAACACCAAACTGTGACGTTTTGACTGTTGCCAGTCATGAAGAATAGACTGGATTTCTATAAAAATAGTTGCGGGTGACATAACTCCACGAGAATTCTTTACTTTTTAGCACGTCATTTCCCGTAAAAAAAATTGTCACGATTACTTTTAACAGCACTGACATCTGCTGAAAAATAGAAGAATGCGAGAACAGCTGGATAGATTGCCCAATGCTGAAAAAAGGGCAGCCGTTGCCATCGTTCGACCTAACTACCAGCAAGATGGCGGACGATCGAAACGTGCCACAGATCTAGAGACACTTTTTTGACGCAGCTGCACAGCCAGCTGTTGTCAAAAAAAGGGTCTCTAGATCTGCGGCACGCGATGGACGTTTCGATCGTCCGCCATCTTGCTGGTAGTTAAGTCGAGCGATGGCAACGGCTGCCCTTTTTTCAGCATTGGGAAAGGGTTTCGCCTCAAAGGGTTAATCTTTAACCCATGTTAAACCTGTTCACTCTCATCATTATAAAGACGATGGAGAAGACTTTCCTTTGGCCGATGTTGCTTCCCGGAATGGTTCTTTGAACGTTTCGCGGGGGCCCAGCGTTGCGCTTGCACAACCGCTGAGCCCCTGCAAAGATTTATAATTACCGTGAAACTTCTATTAGCTACCACCTCTATTAAGCGCTCCCACCTCCAACGACCCATTTTTTAAGGTACCGATTTTTTATCGTATCTACTTAATGTTAAGATCCTCTAGAAGATACCATGCAACCCTCTATAAGCGACCGGGCACTTTTCCCAGTGTGAAAATGTTCTAGTATTTTTCCGGAAGTCAATTATACAAAAATCACATTCCAAGTCAGTCGTTCTTACTGCAAATCGCCAGCCGGTGTGAAGTAAATGCTACAAATCGTGTCCGGTAATCTAAATCCGGTACAAATCGTGAAGGTTGCAGAAGAGACATGTCTAAAAAACGAGTGATTTCACTGTTGGGGCAGTGCATTGATTCGATTGAGTCATACGAAAAAGGAAGAGAAGAAGTGGGAGGTTAGAAGTGGTTAAGAAGTGGGAGGTAGTGGGAAAACCCAAAAAACAAATTTTAAAGCAAATAGATTTTATTATGCCAAATTCAGAATGCATGAACAATATCAAGATAAATATTCTTTTGTCAGATGTAAAAAATAACGAAGAGAGAGAAGTACTCTCAGTGAGAGTAAAAAGTATAAAACAATGTCAAATTTCTTAGTAATTTTATTAATATTTAAATTTTAAAAATATGTTTATATAATCACATATGTATTAGCATGCAATTTCATAAATAACAAAAAAAAACCAATATTTTTAGCAATTCTTTTTTTTTTCTTGTCTTACCAGATATTTATACTTCTTTAAACGACCACCTCTCTTAACGACCGATTTTTCGCGGAACAGAGGGTAATCGCTCCCGAGGGTAATCTACCCCGCTAAAGGTTCACTGTATATCTAGTTATAAGTAATATTTTATGATGTAGATTTGATTTTCTTAATTCCTTGTTCATTCCAACATTAAGTGTAGGGGCTACTGCCGACTAGTCATGGTATCACGTGGTGCGGTCATTCGTAGTATCACCCGATTGAGATCTTTTTTTCCCGCTGATCTGTATTTTTTACTCTTCACTTACAAAAGTAAAATTTGTAAAACTAAACAAAAACGTAGGGGCCGCGACAGCCCAGTTGAGAAAATGAAAATGAAAAGGTGGGTTACGGCCAATTATCTACGCTAGGAATCTAGGTCGGGGATGGGATTGCCCTCCGTGGGGGACTTCTAAGTGGTCCTACCCGTATTTATGCGAAATTTCGGAGAAAAACACGGAAAACTCCGAGCGGTTAGGTTGGCGGAAGGGACCTGATTTCGAACCAGGCACCTGCCACTGGTGGGGCTAACCCAATTGGGAGAGGCGTCGGTCTCGCAACCGAAAGATTGTGAATTCAATCCTGGGACCAACCAAAGACCGCCTAACACTCGGTTGTGCTGCCATCTATCGGCTCCTGAATGAGGTAAAAATGAAGTGTTCGAGAGTCCGTGGTATAAATGAACACATTTAGCAGGTACTACCGCTATCGATCTAATCTGGATTTGGGGTTGGGACAAAATGCTATAAAGTGGAGGTGCCGAAGCCCCCATAATCCGTGGAAACAAAAATGTAAACTTTAAGATTTTTTTTTTAATGGGAATATACACTGCTGGCCACCCAAATTGCAACACCAAGAAAAACAAGAGATATCACAACAAAATTTATTGTGTAGATAACATGTTGACCAAGTAACAAATGATTAAATTTACAGCATTCTATGAAGCGTGGTTCCTGCCAAAATCAGTACCCAGAGTAGCCGCCGTTGTTGGAGATCACAGCTGCCACACGCCTCGGCATTGATTCAAAGAGACTTTGAATGTGTTCTTGGGGTACAGCAGACCAAGCAGCTTCCACACGTTGCCAAAGTTGATCTGGTGTGACAGCTGGGGATGAACTCTGGGTCAGTCGTTGAGCAACCATGGACCACATGTTTTCTATCGGCGAAAGATCCGGAGAGCGCGCCGGCCAGGGAAGCAATTCAATCTGGTGATTGACGAAGAACCCTTGGACAATGCGTGCCACGTGTGGCCGTGCATTATCCTGCTGAAATATGGCTGTTGGCAAGCCCTGAAGGTAAGAAAGGACAACTGGCTCCAACACCTCGGAGATGTAGCGCTGGCTGGTTAAAGTACCGGCAATGCGTACTAGAGGAGTGCGAGAGAGATATCCGATACCGCCCCATACCATAATACCCGGTGCAGGACCAGTGTGACGGTGCATAATGCAGCTGTTCAGCATCCTCTCTCCACGGTGTCTCCAGACTCGAATCCGACCGTCGTGGTGTTGCATACAGAAGCGTGACTCGTCAGTAAAGAGAATTTCATTCCATTCTGTCGTCCACATCCTTCTTTCATCGCACCATTGGCGGCGGAGACGTCTGTGGTTCCGCGTCAGAGGTAGACAAAGCAACGGACGTCTTGCGGACAGACCATTCTGCTGTAAACGACGTCGAATGGTACGCGCAGACACTGGATGATGCGTTACAGACTGAATCTGCTGTGATATGGTTCGTGATGTGACTGAGCGGTCCGTCACTGCCATGCGTACAATCTGCCTGTCATCACGTGACGTGGTGCACTGAGGTCGATGCGGTCGATCACGTCTGTCCGTCGTACCCTCCTGCACCCAACGATCACATATCCGCATCACACTGTTTTGGTTTCGTCCAATACGACGACCGATTTCCCTGAAAGATAACCCACAATCTCGGTATGCCACTATCCTTCCTCTGTCAAACTCGGATACTTGATCAAAAGATGATCGTTGTTTCCTACGAGGCATAATTTATCGTTTTTTTGAAAAAAAAGCAAGAAAAACACAATTGCTGTACTTGAAACCGTCGAAATCTCCAAGCCTTAAATAGCGCTTTGAGGTGGCGCCACAGGCGCGCTTGATGTGCGTCTGCGCTGAAATTCTAATCATTTGCATATCTCACCTCAGCTAATGCATGTTGTAAATTTCATATTATTTGCATGCTTCCTTCAGGGTGTTGCATTTACGATGGCCAGCAGTGTAGAAAGTAGTTTTTAACCATCCTCTCCCTACCCCTTACTAATTGACGCAACTGACACAGTGACTCTGTAATATAAACGATAATTAACAAAATTTAACCACTTCTTAGAAAGATTCGTCATCAATGATCTAGATCAATGCCACTTCCTTTCCTTATTTCTTTTTCAAATATTCATTCATTTATTTTTCTCTCTCTCTCCTTTCTTCTGAACAGCTCGGTATGAAGTGGGCACTCCAGCACCAGACTCTGTCTGCAATTTCACGGTATTCAGCGACAACCAGCGGGAAGGGACGTTCTTGTCTCCCACCTACCCGGGCGTCTATCCGAAGAACCTGCAGTGCATGTACCGATTCATGGGGAAGAAAGGACAGCGAGTGAGGCTGGAGTTCATGGACTTCGATCTTTTTTTCGGTGGTAGCCAGTAAGTAAGAGCGACAAGTCGCCGTTCAGACATCATTTGAGCAAAATGAAGCACGAGAGCAATAAGAGATGAATCACACCCATTTATTAATACTTAGGGACAGGTATCATCTACAAGATTAAATCTCTTGTAGATGATACATTAGTTTAATGAATTAATTGAGTCGCTGGATCGCCGAGGGACTGGAAGTTTTGCCACACGTGTGAAGGAAATAAAATGCAAAATAGCTAAAATAGCATTAAATCCGAATACTTTTAAAGCGCCAGTAATGTTCTTATTTATTTATTTAAGTTACTTAACTATGTAGAACTAAGAAATAGCTGTCATTTTTGCAACTGGCGTTTAAAAAAAATAATCAAAAGTTTCATTATGTAATAAAATGGATACCGTATTTACCCGCGTATTAGTCGAAAAATTTTGGACAACAACAACAACAACAAAAAAAGGGCTTTAAAGCGGGGGGAGGGGGGGCAAATATATATATATATATTTTTATCCTTAATTTTTTTTTTTAGCCCCCTAAAAATAGGGGACTAATTTTTTTTTTTAATCAGAAGTCAAGAATGACCTTTTAAACGATAATTGTTCCCTTCCCACATTCCATAACACAATGACGTCGTTTAAGGTTTATTTCCATACCAGGAATAATGTAGCGATACAAAGACTGAAAACGTGTATCATGTTGCTGTTGTTGTGGGATTACGGACAATTAGTTACACGTGGGCTCTAGGCCGAAGGGTAGGGTGCCCCCGTGGAGGTCTTTCTAAGCGATCCTAACCCAATACGTGTATCATGATGAGCCGATGACGACGAAGGAATTGTTTGACGAGTCCGATACTGAATCGGATCTTGAATCAGTTTAACTTTGTACATTAGTACTTTACCATATCATACGATCAGTAGCGTCCTATTATTATTATTATTCATTATTTTCAGTTTAATTTTGTATACTACTTTTGTATATTATTGTCTTTATTATTGTATATTTAGTACTTTCTTTTTTATTCAGATGATTTTGAATAAATGTATTTTAAAAAATCTAAATTTCTTGATAAGGTGGAAAGTGGTGGGGCGACTTATACTCGGGATTTTAAAAAATTCAAATTTCTTAATCAGAAAAGGGGGGGTCGACTTATACGCGGGATCGACGTATACGTGGGTAAATACGGTAACACTTAACAACTGATAAATAAACAGCAAAATAAAGTAAACCATTCAGAAGACTCTCTCACTTGAAGCATTTAATATTAAACTTCACTTACTTACAGTCAGAAAAGAGATTCTATCTTGTTCTAATTTAGAACACTTTCCATTACAATCACCATGACTGTTGAATACTAAATTTCAGTTGTAGGTTGATAAATTATCTAATCCAAGATAACTTGACAGAGGATATTGTAGCCGTTGGAAACATGTTCTTTAGCTCTACTGTCCTAGTAATAATGTAAGGTCGGACAGTAAAATCCCAGCTCAAAAAAAAAAAACAAAAAAAAAACGGGTTAAAACAATTGTCTGGTTTCAAAATACATTTAATATATGTAGTATTTTAAATGTTTCTATTCTGGCGTATTCAAGTTTTCCAAATGTGTAATGTCATACTTCTTGTTACTCCCTTCTTCGCCTCGTCACAAGCTGTCACAATTCCACAACCCTCCTCCTTCTCTCCCCCCCAAATGTGTCAATTAGCTTGGCTTTGAGATGCAGCAAGCGTAGATTGGTTCGTAAGTCAGTGATATAATCATTGAACATCTAATACTTCTGCAGTATCCTATTAACGATGTGTTTTGCTTTCAGTTGTCCATTCGATTACGTCAAAGTATACGACGGCAATTCCACTCGTGCCCCCCTCATTGGTACCCACTGTGGTCAACAGAGAAATCTAGTCGTCTACTCTTCAGCAGAAAATATTTCTGTTCAATTCATTACACTCCAGAGAACAGCAGAAAGCGAGAACAGGGGTTTTTCCGGATTTTTTGAATTCAGTGAAAAATTTGTCAGCTTAGGTGAGAAAACTGTTTTTCCTTTCTCTCTCTCTCTACATACATATATATATATGTGTGTGTGTTGTATATATGTATTTCATTTGACTTATAAGCTCATAAGTTATGAATGTTAAAGTATGTTTTAGTCTTAAAAACAAATCTCTCGTGCAAACGAAGTTTCATTTCCAAAAAAATAAAAAGCCAAATAGCAGACGATACCATAAAGTAATTTACTTTAAAAGAGAATGCTTAGTGACTTTAGCTAAAAAGGACTTTCATTTCAATAGTTACTTTCAAATTTGAATTATTGAAAAGAAAATAGTAGTGTAAAATAGGGTATGGTGAGATAAAAAGGGTAGATTTTCTTTAATTAAAAAATCAGTTATTTTTTAAATCATAGCTCATTTTTAGCCTGTACTTTCACATATTAGTAGTCAAAATTTATAGTCAATGAAAAGGTTATTAATTTTATTTGCAGCAAATACGTTCAGCTTAAGTTTAATTATTCCTCTTTCCAGAGGACTGCAAAATTTTGAATTTTTCTCCCGTTTTAATATCACTGCATTAGTAAATTAAAGGAAGTGTGAAGTGTACTTCAACTAAAATTTAACCCTTTAACGTGCATTGTTCCCGCTCTGGGAACGCCAAACTCTGACGCTTTGACTGTTGCCAGTCAAGAAAGAATAGATTTGATTTCTATAAAAATAATTGCGGGTGACATAGCTGCACGAGAATCCTTTACTTTTTAGCACGTCATTTCCCGTAAAAAAATGGTCACGATTATTTTTAACAGCACTGACATCTGCTGAAAAATGGAAGAATGCGAGAACAGCTGGATTAGATTGCCCAATGCTGATAAAAGGGCAGCTGTTACCACAGAGACCCTTTTTTGACGCAGCTGGCTGTGCCACACAGCCAGCCGCGTCAAAAAAGGGTCTCTAGATGTGTGGCAGGCGATGAACGTTTCGATCGTCCGCTATCTTGCTGGTAGTTAAGTCGAGCGATGGCAACGGCTGCCCTTTTTTCAGCATTGGAAAAGGGTTGCGTCTCAAAGGGTTAGTGCAGTACACGACTGATACAATGATCACGAAAAATGGATAGTTGTTTATTTTTATGTTCAAGGTATTTCCGGTCTGTTCAATAACACGTCTCTATTCAACGAAAACCTGCAGGGAAATTGCTTAGATTCTTCTGGATTGCATCCGTGTAACAGATAGTATGCCACCGATGTTGTTGCTTTCCTTGTGCACAAACTACCTTTGCTGATAAAGTAGTTTTACAGGTAAAGAGCACTAAAGCTCAGTGGTAAAGAGCTTACTCCGGGGTCATGGTAAGCTGCAGTTTGTATAGCTGCTAATTCGTATAAAGTTATCCAGTTACCAAATGTTTTTACTCCTATTAATGCAGTGTGTAATTATTCAAAACTGTGTTTAACAAGCACTGGTTCAAATTTATTAAAAATATAAGCATCAGAAAGTGTCGCACTAACTAAACTACTTCTACTATTTGTGCGATAGCTTGTGGATGTCGTTTAATATACAGAATATTGTTTCATATCTTTGGCTGACGCCTGTCCGCGAAATACTTTTTCTATTTTCGCCGGTAATCAGATGCAAAAGTTGCGAAACACTGAATTAGACTCTAAATGTTCATATAAAGTACGTTTACAAAAAGGATTTATTTATTTTGTACTAATGCATTTGTAAGTTAATGCATTAAAAAGTATGAAACTGTATGTGTAATAAAACTTTTGAAACAAGGTTTAACTGATGTTGAACTTTCATTTCAATAATTAATTTCAAAAATAAGTTATTGAAGGAAAATACTAATGTAATGTACAGGGTGTCCGAAAAGTCCTTGGCACATTTAAAAAATTCATAGAAAAGCAACAAATTATCGTATGAATATGCAGTTTGCCCAACAATGCTTTACAAATTCACGAATTTTTTTGACACCGTAAAAAAATTACTTCCAAATTGTGTTCATGGGTGGTGCTGTATCGTCAAAGTAAGCTTCCCGAATGTCTTGTACAGTCTCATCCGATCTTCGTGGCAGACCACTTCCTTTCCTGTCAAAAAAGGCTCCAGACTCTAAAACTCTTCCTGCCCGGCCAAAATGCTGTTTCGACTCGAGAGATCTTTCTTAAACATGTTACGAAACTTTCTCTGAAATGTAGATTCAGATTAGTAGAAATTTGATTCGAAATACCAAACTACGCAATGCGCTTTCTTAGTTGCAGTCGCCTCAACTAGAAATTCAGCACCGAAATTTCTATTTGAAACTCATGAAAAATCCCTATTGGCTCTCATTGCTGAAAACTGCAGATGCAGCGCCATCTATGAACAGATTTTGGAAGTAATTTTTTTCAAGATGGAAAAATAAATTCTTCATTCTGAGAAGCATTGTTGTGCGAACCGCATATTCATACAACAATTTGTTGCTTTTCTGTGAATTTTTGAAATGTGTCCAGGACTTTTCGGACACCCTGTATTTTTTAAATCGTTTTGTATCATGAAAATGAAATTTTATGATTATATTTTTTAAAGGTTTAATCTGATAATTGAGATATAATGAATTTTATTTTTATTTAGGTTTCATTGAAGTAAATGGTAGCGGTGAACATATAAGAGGAACAGGTAAAAATTATAAAGATTAATCTACATCGTTAAAATTTTATTTAATATGACATTGTAATTTACGGAAATTCAGTATTTTTGAATGGTTAAAGCATGGTTTATCCAATTTTGAGAGATTTTTTTTCTTCTATATAACTGAAATCCAGTTTTTCATTAAATCAATAAGTTCTATAATTAATATTTAGCATTTCTGATCTAATCAATCTCTGGATTTGAGATATGATTGCACAGCTGAATGGCATCGTAACATTTTAAAGCAAATTTATATTTTTTATTTTTTATTCAAGCATATATATGAAAGAATGCAGTTCATGCTATAAAACGCAAGTGTATAATACAAATAAATTACTTAGAGATATATGCAAACAATGCGTATAAATGCATTAATATTTCGGGTTATCAGAAGTTCGTGTTATCGGTTTCCTCATTTTCATACAAAAATTTAAATTTTATGTTTTAGATATTGATTATCCCTTTGAAACACGGTGGCTGTGCCGTGAAACCACCTTATTTCAGTAATTTCACTGCTATTCGCAAAAAAAAAAATGGTTAAATGGCCCCAACACTGAAAGAGTGCAGTCGTTACGATCGATCCATTTTAACGCCAATAACATGGCGGTCGATCAAGTAGCCCATCTGGCGCCACAGAACTAAAAAAGTTTTCTGACACAGATGGCTGTGCGCACGCGTGTCCGCACAAAGGCAAAACAACAGCAACGACATTAGCCAGATATTCAGCATAAAAAAACGAATAAAAAGTAGAGTCGGAATGTTGGTTCTTCAGTTGGGAGCTAACACATAAGGACTCAATAGCAGCGAAAGTTTAGTTGTTTTTCGTGCGCGCATTCCGGATTTTTACGCTGAATATCAAGTGAACGTCCTTGTGTCCATATATCGGTAACAAAGTTTTTTTTTTTTTTAATGAGTATTTCGAGTTGTACATAAACATCGTACCAGCATACATGATTTTACTCTATTGCTGCGCTAAATCACCTAATAAGAATCGCTGCCGTATAGTCATTTCGATTTTTATTCGCGTTTTTATTCCAACTTAAACTAACGAATTTCTTCAATTATTTTTAATATAGTGTGTAATGAAAAGTATTATGTTCTATAACGTTATATAATATTCATACACTGTTAACTTCGTGAACTCCCGCGACGGAGTACGTTAAGCGGTCACAAAGTGCCATGCACATTTTATACTGCTACTTCTTACTATGCGGCAGCGCGCTCCATCTATTCATTCAGTTACAAGGTAGCTACGAAGCTAGTAGCTAAATCTTCAATGTATTTCAATTAAGATTTTAATTAAATGAATTTAGTTGCACTTTTAGTTTCTTATGTTTTTTTAATCAACTCACGGTCACAAGATACATCGAAGACAAACGATCATATCTTGGTTATTTTTTAATTTCATTTGCTTGTTTAAAGCCCCAAAACTGGTCTGTGTCCCTAAACTAAATTTTTCTGATCTCAATGGATAATCTCGCTCTTCTTAACCCTTTAACGCGCAGTGTTCCCGCTCTGGGAACACAAACTTTGACGTTTTGACTGTTGCCAGTCACGAAGAATAGATTTGATTTCTATAAAAATAGTTGTGGGTGACATAGCTCCACGGGAAACCTTTACTTTTTAGCACGTCATTTCCCGTAAAAAAATGGTCACGATTATTTTTAACAACACTGACATCTGCCGAAAAATGGAAGAATGCGAGAACAGCGGGATAGATTGCCCAATGCTGAAAAAAGGGCAGCCATTACCATCACTCGACTTAACTACCAGCAAGATGGCGGACGATCCAAACGTTCATCGGATGCCACAGGTCTAGAGACCCTTTTTTGGCGCAGCTGGCTGTGCGCGGGCACAACCAGCTGTCGTCAAAAAAGGGTCTCTAGATCTGTGGCACGCGATGAACGTTTGGATCGTCCGCCATCTTGCTGGTAGTTAAGTCGAGCGATGGCAACGGCTGCCCTTTTTTCAGCATTGGGAAAGGGTTGCGCCTCAAAGGCTTAAATTTCAGACTTAATCGTCTTAAAATCATCCTCTGCATTAGTAAAAACAACTTTCGTTTGTCTATTAATGACAGTAACGACAACACAAACATGGCTGTCAAATAATAGTTTGTTAGCAGTCTATTCATGTTAACCAATTTTACATGTACGTATTATAATTGTTAGCATGATTAATAATTGTTTATATTTTGCAGAATGTGATCAGAAAGTTCTAAGTAAAAAAGAATCCACTGGTTACGTTTACTCCCCGAATTATCCGTATATTTACCTTTCAAACACTGTGTGCAAATATTACATATATGGCTTACAAGACAACCAAAATCTGGAACGGGTAAAGCTTATTTTCGAAATGTTCGATATACCAAGTAATGACTCAGAGTAAGTGAACTTGAGCATACATTTTTCTTGTTAGTGGGTCATTTTCATAAAATGTTACAAATTTACACTCTCAGCATTTGTAGGGAAATGTTTTCTTTTAATTGTTGATGGCTTCAGAAAGATTTCATTTAGAAAAATTTAACACATTTCAAATTGTGAATCCCAAAATAAAATTTTTTGGCTTAAAAAATAATATCAGATGTCTACACTTTTATCAAACATTAAATAAAAAAAAAGAAAGAAATACGTAAGTTAAATATTTAATGTTTTCACAAATTATTTGGAAAGTAGCGAGTATTATGAAAGTCCAATAGCATTTAAATACATGCATTTTTTTTTCAAATCAGTAACTAATAAGCACGCACATTCACTCTGTTACTCAGTGCTTTTTCCTTGATACTTAAAAAGTAAAAAATCTGGAGTGACTCCACTCGACTTTCCGAACACTTACGATTAAGATCATTACCAAGCACTTAAATAAATTTTAATCGATGAATAATTCAAACATATATACCAAATTGAAACTCAATCGAATGCGCTGTTTAAACGCTTGCGCACTTTAAAGAATTTCTCCCCATATGCCATAACATAAAAGAAAGTTTTGTCGTAGCCCTTTAGGAGAACTATAAGTCCTATACACACCAAAATCAATACCGGTCTTAGGATGGTGGTTTATAACATGTATGCCGAATTTGAGCTCAATCGAATGTATCGTTTAAACGCTAGCGCACTTTCAAGAAATTCCCCCCATAGGCCATAATGTAAAAGAAATCTTTGTCGTAGCCCTGTAGAAAAACTATAAGTCCTATACACACCAAATCAATACCGGTCTTGCGACGGTGGTTTATGACATATATATCCAATTTGAGCTCAATCGAATGCTCCGTTCAGGAGCTATCGTGCTCACTCACATACACACAAACACACACACACACACACACACACACACACACACACACACACACACACACACACACACACACACACACACACACACACACACACACACACACACACACACACACACACACACACACACACACACACACACACACACATACATACATACATCTCGTAAAAATAGCATAAATGGATTCAGAAGCCCCCAAAACGTGTAAAAACACCAAAATCTCGAAATCGAATTTTTTCATGATTACAATACTTTCCTTACATGGTACATGTTCGGAAAGTAAAAAAGAAACAGAAAAAAGTTAGAGAATTTTACTGTACAAAAAATGTTCATTGTACTCTTTGTAACTAAATTTAATTTACATCAGTTTTTATCAATGGATTAATAATAAAAGAGAAAAATGGGAGTTTCATTGAATGCACGGAATGTGACTTGTAACATTTTTTTTTTTTTTTTGAATGCCCCTTATTAACTTACAATACGGAAAACAATGCATTCAGATTTTTTTAATTGTTGTTGTAGTGGTTACTGATGCTATAAAATTGAACAATTTGTGTGTGTTATCTCTAATATTGATGTCTCGATTGCCGTATTGAAATACGAAGCAGTTTGAGATATTATAGAAAAAACTTTTTAAAAAGTAAATTTTAAAAAAAACTATGAAGATACTTTAAAAATAATTTTTGTGTTTAGGAATATTATGGCCAGTTAAATTTTTAAATAAACTATTATAAGAAAGGGAACCAATATTTTATATGAAAAACTGAAATGCCTCTTATTGAAGTGCTTCATTGAAGTTAATTATAAACTTATAAATGAAACCTATATAATATAATGTCGAAAACGTGCAAATACTTGAAACAATTAAGAAAGCTACCCGAAGTTTTATTTGAAAAACTTAACCCACAAGGCAACAGTTAGTTTGTTTTGTTGTATCTTTGGATTATTACAATTGTAAACTTCTGCTTATAAATTATAAATATGCATAGCTATATCTGTATATGTGTGTGTATATATATATATGTATACACGTATACAAATATAGCTATGCATATTTATAATTTATGCGCAGAATTTCACAATTTGTAACAATATATATATATATATATATATGAGACGTCAGATATTTCAAGTAGGCTTCAGAGTTAAGGCAGGTAATATGGTTTATTGAACATTACAATTAAGTTACAATTTAGAATGAGAAGAGGGGAGGGGAGACGGGTACAAGAATCAGCGTGGACTCATGAAGCAGTTCCAGTGGCAGAAGTCCCCGATTTTCGATGTGCGGGAGTATTTACGCTTACCACCCCACGTGGTCTGCGAAGACACAACTCCTCCTCTCTCTTATCTCTGATCGAACCACACACATTTACCAACATGACCGCCATCCGGGGCTAAGAGGGCGTGAGGACACGTGTACATCTAAAGAACTCAGAATCGACGGCCTGATGTCTGACAAATAACAAAATAAATAAAACATAGCTCCAGAGCGCGCGTGGCAAGTATGACAGGAAAGTAAAACTTACAGTGAAAGTACCCGCTTGAACAATACCCAAACTAGTAAAACACAAATTATCTTTTTATACATTACATATATATATATATATATATATATATATATATATATATATATATATATATATCACACATAGTGTCTTAGTTTTTTGCGAATTTTTAGGAGTGGTATGGTATACCAATACGAATTAGAAAGACATATCAATGTATGGTCGCAAAAACTGTCTTCATGCACGAGTAATAATCAGTATTAAAGAGATGTTAGTCAAATTTCTTATTCATGATCTCATAAACTATAAATTGGTTCACAGCAAAATACATAATTCAGAACAAAATGAGGTATTTAAACAGCCCACTCTAGGTAATCCTTTTAATGAAGATAAAATTAATTTTTCAAAGAAGCATCGCAATTTTTCACTGGCCCTTCAACGCTTCTTTTAAAGTGATAATTATGCATGATAATTACCTGGTGCATAAAAACAGCATTTTTAACCTTATGTTGCTGTTTTCAAGTGATCTTGCTATTTTCATAGATTTTGCAAAGTACCTTTACGAACACTTTATGCACACTGTATATAGAAAACTGAAATCATCCATCCCTGACTTTATTTAGTATTTTTCATTAAAGTTGTATAATATCATAATTAGTTTTTTTTTTTTCAATTTGAATTTAAAATAAATAAACGGGGAATTTTTTCAGACATATTACGATATTTTGATTTTCGTACAATTTATAGTTAATATATATTGTGTAGTATACAGGGTGTCACAAAGGTTCGTTGCCAAACTGAACATGCTGGTCTGTTAGACCATGACAAATAAGATTTACGCAGGAACTGCAAACGGCAACCGCTAGAGGGCGATGTTGACAGGTTAATGGAAGCGTGATCATTTTAGCCTAGGACATTCTCGGTGAAAATGAATCTGTTTACTAGCTCAGAATTGACCGATATCCATTAGGTGTATGGTTCAGCAGATAGGAATGAATCAGCGGCGGTACGGATGTACCTTGAGTGCAATGTTCGCCAGCGTATAAGGGAGGGAGAATGATGTCAAAGGAGGTGTGACTTTTATTAAATGACATTATTTATTGATATGATTTTCCATCCGCGGAACCAAACATACAATGTATATCGGCCAATTCTGAGTTAGTAAAGCCTTTCATCTTCGGTAACGTCCTAATCTGAAATGATCACGCTTCCACAAGTCAGCGAACATCGCCCTCTGGTGGTCACCGTTTGCATTTCCGAACACCAGTTCCTATTGCAAATCTTGTTTGTCATGGAATGACAGACCATCCTATTAAGTTTAGCAAAGACCTTTTGTTTATATTTTGTTTTATATACATAACACACAAAATAATATTTTATTTATTTTTATGATTTGTTTGGCAGTGCGCTAAAAGTATATACGATGTAAATAAATATTGTTTTTTACTTACTCCTTTTGTGTTATTCGTGTATTCTAGCATTTACCTGTTCATTTTCCTCACTCGACACACGAAAATAATAAACTTTTCAAGTGTTGTTCATTAGAGAAATTGTTTTATTCCAGATTCATTTTTGTGTTCACAGGTGTTCGGAAGGCGGGTTTCTGAAAATTTACCTACATGGTCAGGAGGAGCGCCAGGCTTTGGACGAATTCGACTTAAATCTGTGCGGTCAGAACACAGTGGAGACCGTTGTCTCAGAAGGGCCACGTCTTGCGATGGTGTTCAGTAGCAGCAAAACCGAAGGAAAAGGCTTCAAGGCCAGATATATTTTTCAGACAGGTTTGATATTACTTAATGATATGACGTAAATTTTTTTATGTCACCCCAGAAAACCCCAAAGCCTGCTTTGTCCTAAGTTTTGGAGATAAAATAGTCATGAAGAAGTGAAAAGAGACATATATTTTTTTACTTTTACTCTAATTCTTGTAAATTTCATTTCTGCCCTAGATTACAAAATCCCTGGTACTCCAGCTCCCGCCGGACAGTGCCATTTCGAGTACCAGAGCAAAAGCGCTACGAGGGGTGAGTTTAATTCCCCTCGTTACCCAGCCAACTACCCCTCCAACACCACCTGTGAGTACATTTTCATCGGTGAACAAGGAACCCAGGTCAAAATCGTCTTCAACTTTTTCAAGACGAAGACGCGCGAGCTTGCAGGCATTGGATACAAGTAAGCATGCACATTTAGAGTTTTCTCGAAGCTTCTTTCACACGCATACTACTCACCCACATTCGTCACCATCTGGTCCGGAATTGGCCGGGTCGGATGGTGACGAATATATCAAATATCCCTATTTGATATATCCCTGCCATCAAATATCAAATATCTCCATTTGATATATCCCTATAAGGATCCAATATCCCTATTTGATACTTATGTGTCAGATTTTGTTTGGTATTCATATCATGTTTGGACCTCTGAAAGACATCGAATGGCCCAAAATTGTAAAAATCTTCCGCACGTGGTAACGTGCTGATGCCAAAGGATGCTCTTGTGTTTTCTGTAAAAAAGCATGCAGAAATTATTTCACTTCAAGACCTTTACATTTCTGTTTGTCAGTCTGTCTGTGCTCTAACTGATATTAATTTACATTGATTGCTACAACATTTATCCATGTTGCTGTTAAACACAATATTATGATCCCATGATACTTATGATTGAAAATAGATGTATAATATTAATATATTTTAACAAAAAAATTGTTCAATACATTCAAGTCTATGTACAGTCATTTTACAAACTGAAATTTGGAAATACTCCTTTATTTCAAACATAACAAAATTAAGGGTACAATGGGTATCCCAAAGACATTGAGCTAGTATCTCATTCTTTAAATATTGATGATAGCCGTACAATTAATTAAAAGTAACGCAAAAAAATGGTACAGAACTTTATCGATTAAAATTTTCAGGAAATTTAATCTAAAATTTTTCAAAGTTTAAATTTTTATACAGCATTCAGATAAAAAAAACTAATTAGTAAAATGTGCCCAATACAATAATTAGATAATGTAAAGTTTCAGCCTTTCATCATCAAAAGGCTCGAAGATATGTTTGAACAAATTTAGTGAGGGGACTGAGCTATACAATATCAATAGTTGCAAAAGTATTATGCATTTATGCAATCTCTTTCTTTTTGTAATTTGTGTAAGACCCCTGAAACGCTATCTTTTGACATGATTTTTTGCCTTCAAGAGGAATAAATTAATAAACGGTTTAAGTCAGCATATGTTAATTTTCATAGAGCTTTTTTGTGATGAAAGGCTAAAACTTTGTACATCATCTAATTAAAGCATGGGGACATTTTACTGATTGGGAATTTTTTTTGTACGGGGACCTTGTAAAAATTTTAATTTTGCATTTATTTAAATGTAATCTCATGAAAATTTTAATCAGTACCATAAAATTCTATACCCTTTTTTCCGTAACTAACTTGTTGTATGTCTCTGTTACTTTTTGTATGTTTAGGAATAAAATCCTAGGTCAGTGTTTTTGGGACACCCTGTATATTAATGAAATTTTTAAAAGAATGATTTCCTTTGAAAATAGTCTACATAACATTGATAGTTTTTTACAGGGAGAAACAAAAATGAGGCATAGATTTAGGTTCTAAGGACAGCAAATAAAATAAATACTCAAGTGTCTTATTAGTTTTAGCATGTTCACTCCCATCGCTGCAAAGACACTGCTGCAGCGCTTCCTCTTCTGTGTCCATTGCTACTTTTCAGTACGGATCTTTGAATACTCTGCTGCGCTCACGATGGTAACAAGCAGGTTAACTATGAATTAAGCAGTAATACATGCGCAAGTAACATTGTTCGTGGAAGTGTTTTATAATCGACGTGCTTGTCTTTCCTGTTGTTCCTAAGATTCGACTGCTTGTCTTCCACAGTGACATGTGCAATGAGGACTGGGTAGAAATCTACGAGATGCATTCCACCGGACGAGAAAGCAAAATCGGCCGCTACTGTGACACAGCCACGCCTGGTCCTATAGTGTCTGGTGTCGGAGTCAGCACCATGAAGGTGGTTCTCCGCACCGACGCAGAAGACGTGGCGAGCGGATTTACAGCCACCTACAACTTCATTACTCCATCCAAGAAATTCGAAGGTACAATTACATGCGTTCGATTCCGTTTGGGTTGTCACTAATCTTTCTTTTACAGATAGATGCCCTAATACCTTCTCCTGACACTCTGGCGTCGAAATGTTTTCTGCAAAATTCAATGTAAACAACTCCTTATTTGTGCTGCATATTAACTTAAAATCTATCGACTTTGGATAGGGATCCTCTTCTGTAGTAAAGCACTGATGAAAATGTTTTGAAAAGCGATAGTTTACTTCGTATCTATTGTTTAAATGTTTCAGTTGTCAATGTTTATTATGCTTCTATATATGTCTGACATAGTTATAGATGATTTAGCACAAAATAAAAACTTCAGGAGAAAGCAATGTTTTTTTTTTTTTTTTAAGAGGATGAGCAAAACATTGCTTTTTTCGCCTTTTCTTCACCTCGTCTAAAAAAACGAGATTTTCTTTCTATCCGAACATTTTCGAATAAGTCCAAAGTTCAATTTTATAGATGAGCTATTTTCACTCTTAAAGCTAAGAGTATAACTAGTCACTCCTAAGGAGTGAAAGTGCAGACAACGCATTTGACTTCTCAAGGTGTGAATAAATTCAATGCCTCAGAGTGTAATGAGTGCTTTCAAAACCAAGTATTAGAAGAAGAGTCAATATTTACATTAGCATAGCGTCAATTCCCAACATTTTTCTTATCGCAACCGATTTAATAATGTGATAAACATTGGATACTTACTCTTTTAGATGTTGAATCCCAGGGACGTGCGGTGGGTCAACAACTCACCCAAGCAGTCACAATTGTAAACATATGTTCGTTAAAATGGATTACCAACGAGAGAGATACAGACTTGATAATATGCCTTGGTGAAGGCTTTTTACAGAGGCAAGGGCGGATTAAAGGGGGGGGGCGGTTGCCCCCTCCCCGAGAAAAAAGAAATTAATGTAAAGTAATGTAAGAAATTAATGTAAAATGCCTATTTAACTTCCATAAAATGGATGTATATGTCAATCTTCTAACTAACCGCCCCCCCCCCGACAAACTTTCAATAATCCGCCACTGTACAGAAGGAACTGGCTCGTAATCATGTTACATTCAAGAGAGAGAGAAAATCCAAAACTAAGATAGACACACCAGGGCCGTATCCAGAAAAAAATTTCGGGGGCAGAGGGGGGACCAAAAAGTGAAAAAGGCTCAATTTTTCACAAAAAGGATTCATTATTATTGTTTTGCTAACAAAATTTTAAATTTCAGGGGGTGGGGAATCGGACTCCCTGGTCCCCCTCCCCCTGGGTACAGCCTTGAGACACACGCACACAGCCCGATTAATTTTTTCTTTTAACCAACATTCCCACCACAACAACAATACCCCAATTTATGCAAGATATTAATGTAACTCAGCTCCTTAAAGGAGCATAGCAATGAAAAGAAACCCTCTTTTTTTTAAGTTCTAATATTTAATTTTATTTGAAGCAAATTTCATTCTTTTTTCACTAGAAGCAAAATGATTGATTACAGAATCGAAGAATATATTTTCTTCTTTTAAGGTAATTAGCAAATCACTTTCAATTGATATAATTCCGAGGTTTCAAAGTCTGTTTTGACCAGTTCTATTACGTGCACAATTTTTAAATCTCAATATATTGAACACTCAATTCAGTCTCCAAACCAATAGTTCCAAAAGTTTCCAATGCAGTGGAAACAGGAGTATGAGAAACAGCAGCATCATGATTCCATAATGCCTTTTGTTGTAACCAGTTATGCAAGACGAACTTTTTTCACTGCTAAATAGTGGGCAATTCCAACAAATTGTTCGTTATAGACAGTACTGCCAGCAAACCATTTACATCTTTCATAATAAGCCTTTTAAAATGTCGCGTAATGTTTTTTGTTTGTTTTTTGCTTTAAATTTGGGCAAGCATTGGTCTTCCTTTAACAATCACAATTTTCATTTCAAAAAGTTTTCCGACAAAAAAATCGGCTATAGCATCATTATTTGTAAAATCAGCCATGTTTTCTAAAATTGTACAAAGCTCTAAATTTGCATAATTTTAAAAAAGGATATGAAATCGTCCAAGCGCAGCTTCAGACAGAATTCTGAGAAGGGGACATTGAACATTTACATAGGTATATAAATTGTTCAAAATGCAAATTCAACATGCTAAACCGTGAAGTATGCGAATCTAAAGTTGTAAAACAAAATTTCGGAGGGGGCTATAGGCCTTCATGGCTCCCCTCGTGGGAGCCGTCCTTGAAATCGTCTTGAATCAATAAGTGTGTAAAAGCAATTGAAAAAGCACAATGCAGCCCACCTCGCAATTTGGTTTCGGGCCCATGCAAAATAGACATTGCTTGGTTTATCAGTCACAGTAAGGCAGAATATGGGTTTTTGGAGTGCCGTCTCTGATTGGCTAATTCTCTGATGATATTAGGTTTCCATAGCAACACCCCGTCAGCAGACATTGTAGATGGGTTGATCTGACGGCAAACAAATGAAGAGAGTCAGAAAGAAGCAAATATACTTGCTTATCCACTTGACATTTACCTTTGTGTTAAGAAATTATGAATATAAGTATAAATTTTTTAAAAAATAAGTAAGGTAGATGGTATTTTCTTTCAATTTGTGATATAAAGCAAAATTTAAAAACAATAATAGCCTTATTTTCATTTGCCCAAGCACTGCTTGGGTTGTTTGGGTGGAATGCACGTCACTGTTGAATCCCATTTCATTTCTTAAAAGTATCATTCATTCAAGTCGCTTCAGAATTTAGATTACATATTTCTTGCTTAAAAACTATAAGCTATCTTGTGTAATAATTGTTTTATGTATTCTTTTCATGTATTATGTGTTTTACATGAATTTTGTTTAAATTATAAAATAAGGAAACGCATTCAATGTTGTTGTTGCAGTATAAATCGCTTCGTAAAAATCAAATTTAATGCTTTTTAGGAAATGGAATAAAAATTCTGTAAAATTTCCAATGTGATTCAATTTTTATAATTTATTCTCTAAGAAATCTCTTTTTTTTTAATGCAATGTAATACCTCCAATTTCTCTTGTTTCTTGTTAGTGTGTTATAATTGTAGGCAATTATTTTAAAAGCCAGGATTTGATGTTATCTTTTTCAAGGCAACAGATCAATTAAAACTGCGGTATAACTGTCTGACGAAGAATTAAAATTGTGGTTAGTTTGTTTATACACATTAATTTTTTTTAAACTGTGGTGAAAGTAGAGGGTCCGGCAAGTAAAATTGACCCGTACGAGTGGATATGATTAGAAGTGAATGATTGACGTGCATTTAGCAGAGGTCAGTCTGGTCTCGGCACTAGCTTGCCATCCACGTCACTTGATCTGTCTATGGACGATTACTTTTTGCAAAGAACCCTCAAATCTAAGGTGTATCGCAACAACCTTCATAGTCTTCAAGAACTGCAGCCGAACACTTCAGATGAGATTGCAGCAATTCCAGCAGTCCAACTTCGATCACTAACTCTCTGACTAGGGCCCCAAAGTGTCAAGAGATGAATGGTGATCAATGATCACCATTCAAATGATCACTGATCATTTTCAATATCTGCCATATTCAGGTTTGCGAACTATCTAGTATTTCCTTTCCTTTGCTGTGTTTCTTTGTAGTCTGGAACTCTGTTCTCCAGGTCACTTTTATTTGCCTCACCCTATTTAACAAGCTTAGTATAGGTATAGTGATTAAAGTTTTGAAACCATGGTTTTCATTCTATAGAGTGAACCATAAAAGTTACAATTCAAAAATTTATATTTTCATGTAAGATTTTATGTAAGGGAAAAATTAAAATGCCAGTTCAAGTCTAGGTAATTAAAGAAATGCTGCTAATATTTACTGCACAGGCTGTTTTTAAGACTTTTTTAGTATTTTTCTGACGAAATTTCCGTAAAATATATCCAAAATTTTTACAACTTGTTTTCATTTCTTCAGAATGCGGGTTTAACATTACTGGCCAATCTTCGGGGATCATCACAACCCCTGGTTTTCCAGAAAAGTACAAAGACAGAAGGCAAGTTTGTCACTGGTACATAAGTGTGAAGGCGACATCCAAAGTGTTACTCATCTTCAAATTTTTCAGGCTTGAAGGGGAACCCTCAAGTAAGAATATTTCATTTCGTTAGTTTTGGTGCGTTAATTTATGTTTAGTTGTCAAAATTTTGCTTTTTAAGGAAAAATAAACGATCAAATTTTTATTGTTACATTAAATTGATCCCTGTTTTTACCCTGAGAGTGAAATACGTAAAATTCTATTCATTGATCCCCAATGTCCATCGCAATAGTTTTCCATGTTTGCTATTATAAACATACCATATCATACACTATTTTTAACTGGAATTTTAAAATAAGTATTCAGTACTTATATTCAATTATTCATAACTGATTTTAACCTAATTTGTTAACTTTTCCTGAATTCAAAAACCCGTGTGGAATTTTCGCAAAGATGTAGAATTATTTTTCCTTTTTAATATTTAATTCAAAGTTAAGCTGTCCGCGCCAATTGTTGAAAAGAAATAACGGTGGAGGGTCTTCCTCCTAGTCCAGAAGATCTTTTCATCATAGAAGACGAATCTTCACCATATCTTATGACGGGACTGGAAGAATATATCTCAATAACATCCCCTCTTACCCTTTTTACTTTCATAACTGCCTAAACTTGTTGTGGAATGAAAACAATTTCGCATTCTTACCCTTTTTTAGGACTTTCAGACTATTAATATAGGCATGTTTTCACACTAAATAAACTTTCGTTTTACATGTTTTGCATGTTTTTAACTCTTCAGTAAGAGGCTGCCCTGGAGCTGTCGTCCGAGTTTGGAAAGACCTTAGCCAACCACCTGTAGAAATGTGTGGAGCTCCAGCAACCAATGATACGCTTGAAATTATTTCCACAACCAGTGTACTTAAACTAACGTAAGTGTATTTCGTATTCAGGATATTAAGACTCTTACTATCATCCCTAGATTTTTAAAGTTTAGTTGTTTGGTATGAGAATTTTTTTATGTTCACATCAACAGTTGTTTTTCAATTACTTGACTTCTTGTGTCGTACTTTATAAAGTATACATTCGAAAAATATTCAAACCCTGGTTATTGCATGATTACACTAGTACATTTCCAGTACCCCTTATTTAAAAAGCATTCAAATCTGTAAAAATATTTTTAGAAGAAATTTTACGATATATTATGAAAATACACTAAAATTTGTTAGTAACCTATGAGAGGGTACTTAAACAACCCGTCTTTCATATTAACAATGTTAAGTTTCTTAACATAGACTTAAATATACGAGAATTAAAATACCAAGTGCACCTTTATGTCTGTTCACAGTCACAGGCTACACCACACAATCATATACTATATATGAGAGTTATTGCGTGTAATATCAATGTATATTTTTGTGTCTTCTGTGTGTGTGTATGTATGAGGATATATAAAGTTGCATGAGATAATTTTAAAACAAGTAATAAAGAAAACTCATTATCAGATTTGAAGGTCGTAGATTATCTCAAGTAGATTTGTCCATAGCATATTTTTACTCAGTGAAATATGCTTAGTTGCATTTTAAACAGAGCTTAGATTCAGAAACCACGCTGTTTCACCCATATGCATAGCTGCTATAAATCTTTCAGCAAATGAAAACTACAGATTAACGATTTAATCTTTATAAAACTTTTCAAAAGGTCTCCGTGGATAAACAAATAGTCGACACTGTTTCTCATTCCACTCTAAATAACGTAAAGGCTCTCTGCAACTACTTTCTTGTGTCTTTTGACAGATTCCTGCAGCAATCAAATCGAAACTGCCAGTTCTCGGTTTGGACTGACTTTCTCCGACAATCCCCCCCCCCCCCCCCATCAATTTTAAAGCCAATTTTCTCTCCAAAAACATTCAGATGTTGGCACAATATAATGTTTAATTTTAAATACAGAATATGAAGTCGTACAAAATAATTTAAATGTGCGTAACAGTATTCAAAGTTTAATCATGTCATTTGAAATGCTAATGAATAATTAAAGGTACTTCCTATAAATTTTTAATGATAATTAATCTTAAATAAATTTTAGATTTGCTAATTTAGCTTTATTTAATTAACTTTGCAGGTTTGCTACTGCTGCAAAAGCTATTGGAGCAGAAGGTTTTAAGGCTGTCTGGACAGAAATCTCCCAAGGTACTAACTACAGTATTGTTTTAATACTTTATTAGTTCTTGATTTAATACTTTATAAATGTTAGTATTTAAATCTGACAAACTTATTGTTAAAAATCCCTCTGTGAAAATTAATTTTCTCATAAAAGCACTTTCTCTAAATGCTTGAATGTGTATATTTACAACATTACACAATATACCAAAACTCAAAGAACGCCCGTAGGGTGGAGCCACGTCCTTTTTCCAGCAAACCCAACAATTCTCATTTATTGCGTCCGTCCGAGTCAAAAACGAGACGAGATCCCCCCCCCCCCCTCCTTAGGCCAAGGCAATGGGCCCGGCCCAACTGGTCCGTGCCTTAAAACGTCCCTGTATTTTGACATACATTTTGATTTACTTTATCTGTCAAAACTTTGCTATGCTTTTAGCTCTTTAAATACTTCCATATGCCCCCTTTTTATTTACTTTATTTTTAGGATTTTTTTCTAATTGCATTAAATTATTTTTCCCTCTCATTTTTCCACCCAGTAATGTTCTAACTTAATTCCTTTTCATTCGGTTCTTTTAGGTGGACTCGTCACTTGTCATAAAATATTTTGACTCTTACTTTGGTATTCGCTTTGTGCCTTACTTCATTATTATGTGAAAATTATTTCTGACACTATTTTCAGGCACATTAAATCTAAATTTTCTCTCAACAATTTTCAGTCGTTGACCGGCATTCTAATTAGCATAGCAGCAAAAAACTCTGTGCACTAAAATTATGGCTTACGCTTAATAAGTGATATCATCATTCACGTAAAGGGGGAACAAAATTATTTATGGGAAATTCTTGATTTTGTGATCCCTTTTTTTTTCCTAAGTTGTCGAAGACAAAATAATTAATTCAGAATTTTTATAGTCACGGCTTAATTTCATTTCAGTCTGAATCAAAAGCATTCTGGATGTGGCGAAAAATATTTTTTTAATCAGCCTTAACAGAGAATAAATATCAGCTTATTATTGACCACACTCTAACTAGGGTTTTATAATTTTAGAGTTTCTAATCCAACGTTAGATGCATAGAAATGTTATAAGAGTATAACAAATAAGAATGATACACAGGAAAGATAAAAGAATAAAATATTGATTCAATATTATAGTATCAGTGTTTGTACACGTGAGCCAAATCCAGTTTGTATCTTGAATCTCATAGGAAGAAAGAAATGAATAAATAAAAATTCAAATTATCAAGACCTAAATTAATAGAATTTTTAAACAACCTTAAACATCTCTTTCGAGATACTAAGGATTCCAGATAAAAGGTTCATTATATGCCTGTTTGACTTTTTTTATTCAAATTATCACACTAATATTGGAATATTTATATTTTTAAATAGTTTTCCTTTTAGTTCTAGGGTAAAAATAAAAATTAATTGTATCCCCACAATTACATATAGTATACAGTCAGTATAAATGCGGATAACTGGAATTCTGTAGTGCTGAGAGTGCACTGAATATATATGTAATAAACACCCGTATTTATTCAACATTGTAAATATGCTTAAAATATTTCGCCTCTAAAATTAATCAAATAAACGTTAGAGTGGGTGTAGTGTAATAATGTAGGAATTTCTCTTCTTTGAAAGGAAAGGAAATTTGAAGAAAACGTGTACTTGCACACACAGATACACAAGTGCAGTATCGCTTCCGAAGAAAACTAACAGCTTTTTATTTTAATCTATAAATGGTAACTTTTTAAGATTGTCATTATTTAAATTTTTAATTTTCTCTTTTGTAGATAGCGAATGTGAGACGTTGAAATGCAAGGAGACGGGTTACTGTATTGCAAGTGACCTGCGTTGCAACAGAGAACCTAATTGCGGATGGTCGGACAACACCGACGAAGATGGCTGTATGTGTCATACAAGCAAAAATAATTAAGTTGTTTCATTTTGTTTCCCATTTTTCTTGTTGTAACATACTGATTTAAATTCTAAAAGATATAAATAAAATGAAAAATAGAAGATAGTTAAACAAGGTTAGATGAAAGATACATAAATAATTTGGATACAGAGGAAAACATTTTTCGATCTGCTCAAGTTGGTTATTGATTCTGAATATGAGCAGAGTTACAAAATATTATGCAATCACGTAATATTTTTACAAAATATTATGCATATCATATTTGCCCATTTAAAATAATTAGCTAATTTCGTATTCTATTTATTGTAAGCATAATAGTTATCATAGTAACAGAATCCATTATTGAACAAAGCTGAACCACAGAGATGCAATCAAACACTTAAACCCAGAAACAACATTCGGCACATAAATGGAATCTCTTCCACGTCTTAGCGATAAAGGGAGCGAGCAGATGAACTATTCCTTGCATAGTAGTACATAAGCAAATACAGGGTGTTTCACGAAGAGCCCTTAAATTTGAAAATGCATAATTCAAAAACGGTGATAGATAGAAACAGAACAAGTGGTATGTTAATACCAAAAAAACTAAAAGAATTTGACACTGAAGCCACAAAATTTTAGTGACAAATTGCATCGATAGATGGAGCTGTAAATAGCAATACAGGTGCCAGAAAAATTGCTCTGACACCGAGAACATTCACATCAAAATCGATTTAATACGCACGTCTTCCACACTATACGCTAGAGCCGTAGCCATGAAAAAATTTCGGAAGTTGGGGAATGGTATGAGTTCGAGAGAATACGACAGTCAATTCATGCCTTTTCCCGTACCTGTCGAATAGTTCAACTCGATGACTCTATCATCGAATCGAATTCTTCTCCCAGAAAATCAAAAGCGTTTTATGCACGGTGTAGGCGAGCCCTATGTTGCATAAACCATCTCATGCCATGCCTGGTGGACCACCCAACGGTTGTTAAGTGGTGTCAAATATTTCAAAAGCGCAATATATCGTCAGTCCTCATCATTTCTCGAAAGAAAAAGGTCCAATGACACCTTTGCAAGAGATTGCAGCGCAAACGGTAAGTTTTGGGCAATGTAGCAGTCATGTATGCGACAAATGAGGATATTCATAGATCCGACGTCTGCTTGCACTGCCATCTATCGGCACAATTTGTAACTAAAATTTTGTGCTTCTGTGTCAAATTCTTAAGGTTTTTTTTTTTTTTTTTTTTTTTTTTTTTTTTTTAAATATATATGCATACAAACATATCACTAGTTTCATGCATCTATCAATGACCATTCTTGAGTTATTTATTTTCACCTTCCTTCGTGAAACACCTTGTAAGATTGTATTAGAATGTGTTTCATGCGTTCGACCTGCTTAAGCTTGTTTCTTCTTTCTAGGTCTAAAGGCAGAAACTGTAAACGTGTATATGATCGTCGGTCTCACCATGGGCATCGCCTTCTCAATTTTCCTAACCATCTGCCTGGTCTGCCACCGGAAGCGGAAGAGACGGCGGCGGCACCACCACCATCACCCACACTTCCCGCACCACCATCCCCCGCCGCCCTTCGAGCCACGACAGAAGAGCCCACGTGACATCCCCCCTATATTTATGTCTGTCGAGAGTGTCTGACATCCGGAGGAATACGACAATTTTGTACCGTATGGTCCAAATGTCGTACCATGGCCGTGAGAGGGCTACCACCAGCATCTTCAGCTTACAACTACCGACTATTGACTCTTTGGAACAACGTGAAAAAATAAAAAAAGACAACGACCTTAACAACCAATGATCGTGGTTTTCTACAGTGACTTCCGAGAAGAAGTTCCAATAGCACCGCCGCAAAATGGTTGCGTATAGTTACTGTGAGTGAAATGCGAATCGCTTTAAGGATTCGATTCTGCGTCACAATGGATTCGGTGACGTCACAATGTGATCATGCTGTGTAATCGCATCAGGGATGGTGGTTTCAGCTGTGACTTTCGAGTCTGTCATTCGACTGGTTTCTGAAAGTTATGTGAGTTTAAAGTGACGCACAATGTAGTCACGATCACAGGTAATTGTGCCGTATCTTGAAAATCACAACAATGTTCGTGACCATTTTGTAATTTCTCAAAAAAAGAAACAACAGTGACCATCACCACAGTTGCCACGACACTGCGTGGTCACGCAGGACGTTATTGCGAGCTGACATCAAGACTGTCAGGTGATCTCACATTTATTATAGATCGCAGTGATTACATATGACCCACATGTGACTATGTGACTATTTTAAAGCCGTGCTATCATGTGGAAAAGTGCAAAGTCCGAAGAAATAAATAGAAATAATTTTTAAAAATCACATGTACGGATACATAAAACTATTTTGTCAGTATTGATGGCTTTTACACTGCCCTTCAAAAAGTGCTATGAAAAAAAAATTGCTTGGTTTATAAGTGAGTTTATACTATAACATACACTTCAAATGTAGGTGTACAGATTGACAAAACTAATACGAACTCTAGTCCCGTAGAGCATTTCGACTAGTTCGCACGTCACCTGGAGATCAAAATTAGAAAACATTTTACGCATGCGCAAGAGAAAGGATTTTCCTTCTCTAAATCCTGTGCATACGAAGCGAAAAATACATCCTCGGATAGATTTTCTCCCTTTGAATAAATAGTACCTTTACCTGTTTTTTTTTTAATGTTAAAAAAGCAACTTCTTCAATTCACTTTTTAATTTGATAAGTAGTATGCGTTCAATGAATTGCACTGGCTATCAAATGAAAACAGAATAGTAGATCTAATGTTCATATTTAATGGATTATTTGTTTATAGTATGTTATACGTATAGATATGTTTATACGAGTATATATGCACAGAGATAGTGGGGAAGCTTGTAGGTTTAATTTACTGCCTGTTCCGCTTCCATTTGATGCAACTTCATAATTATTTTAATGGAGCATTTTCAATTGCGAAGAATATTTTTCTCCTTTAAAATTTATCATAATACTCTGCTAGTGTTACGGTGTGCTGCTTAAGCTAATTAAAAATGCTTTAGACAGTTATTTGCTACCTGCCGATAACGCATATGAATAGTTTCTACTCGTATGATACGTAAATTACTTTTCGATAATTGAATTCACCAAGTGAACATTATAATAAAATCAGCTGTTTTTAAAATGTTTTCGATACAAAGTGTATTTTTCAGCAGTCGATTGCATAAAAATTTTATTTGAATTTGAATATATTGAGATACCAAGTTCTAATATTAAAACAATTCAATATCCGTAAGCATCATTAACGCACATGGTACCTTAATACAAGTTTTGACGGCTCGCGATACTATCAGGAAGGGGGACATATGTACATTGGACGTATCAGGTACATAACTCCTCTCATTACTCGTTCAATAATGCGGAAATTTACTAAAATGGTCCTTGTAACAGTCTTATCTCTCTATTTCCTTTTTAAAAAGTCTAGCATCTCATAGAAATTAACATTTTTTTAGAGCTTAGCAACCTTTCTTCTTGTAGTCACTTACAACAATGAGCAAAATGAGGACGATTATCAAAATCAGTTTAGAATCACACATTTGTTAGTCAATCGATATTTCAAGATAATCGAACAAACTACTTTTATTATCCTATGTACAAATTATAATCGAATGTACGAGTTCAGTGTAACAGAGATATATTTCATACGCATTGATAATTATTTCAAACTTAAAGGAATAATAGCTATTCATTCCAGGCGCGTAGCCAGGAAAATTTTTCGGGGGGGGGGGGGGGATATGAACTTATATATGTATAAATAGACGGAATTTCATCACTAATCCAAAAATTTCGGGGGGGATGTATCCCGATATCCCCCCCCCGCTAAGCCCCTAATTCATTCTTTAACCGCGCCATAAAATGTTTTTTGTAAGGCATAATCTTTAAAGTTTTCAGAATTGAGGAGTTGAGTTCACTTGCACATACCAGCACATATACGAAGAATGTGTAACTGCGTAGACTTGCAGAAATTCGAAGGCTTGGGAAGCAGAACTAAATGAAAAATAAGTAAATATAGTGAAATCTACATTAAACTGCTGAATATTGCACACAATGTGTCAAGGTTAAAATATATCCTATTCCATTGAATAAACCTTTATTTTTCACTGGAAAACCGCCTTTAGTTTAAAACTATCTTGGTCACTTACAATTGCTTATAAGACAGGTTTTGATATATTTTTTTCTTCAGTTATTTTTATTTTAATTGAAAATATTTACAAATCTTTAATAAGAAAATTCTTAGTCTGTAGATAAAATCCTTTTGGTCCCACATATTCTAGAAGTTAGCTTGGTCCTTCAGGTGACGTTGATGCGAAGTTCTTTGAAACGCTCTATTATTTCTGGAGAACAAAACGTTATTTTCAAGTATAATGCATTTTAACTTTGTTTAAATGAATGTATAATAGAAAAATTTGATGCTGAATGATGGAGACAGTTTGGAAAATGTGAAATTATTTGAACATATAGTGTTGAATTAGAGGAAACTGATAATTACAACAAAAAAACTTTTTTTTTTTACTTATTTCAGAACTTCTCACCAAGCTCTTATTCTTAGCTGATATTTTAGAGAAAGACAACATATACTATATGTATATAAATATAAATATAAATAAATATATATATATACATACATACATACTTACATAGTAAAAGAAAAAAAAAAGAAATCTTTGAACAATTTTATATAAAAAAAGAAAAGAAATCATTTCGTGCCAAAGTCTTGAAATCATTTCCATGCCATGTAGTATTTGTTAATTAAATGAATATACATATGTATACATATATGAATATAGTTTTCTCTGGACAAAACAGTAAACGCAGATAAGCTGTCTTAGATATTTTAGAATAAATAATTACGAAAAAAAAACCTGTGAAACTTTACCCTTGTATACATGCTTTGGTGCTACGAGCTTTCAGATATCCAAATGTTTTGAAGACTCTTTTATAGACATTTCTGCGGAAAATAGAAGAGATTTTGAAACGCCAAAATATGAGTTATTTTTTTTTTTTCCCTTCAATATTACTGCTATGAACAGACAAACTGAAACTTTACGTCTTCAGAACATCGCAAGAACGCAACGTGTTCTGAGGTGAAACATCTTTTTTATACAGACTCTGAATCTCTTCCAAGTGGGCAGCTACTCAAGTACGCGTATTATTAACCTGTTTCAAGTATTATGTACTCAACAACGACATCACATAATGTTCGTGTTTGTTTGTATAAAGTTATTTTCCACGACTCTTTGGAGGTTACCACACCGCGCAACAAAATATGTTTTTTGCTCAAAGAACAGTTCGACCGTATTAATACTTGTGAACCTCTGGATTATGTAAAAGAAGAATGTTGGGAAGGAAAAAAAAAATGTGTACTACCATTTTCATTCGTCTCTCCTTCGTTTCCACATTTAAAAAAGAAGTAATTGAAAAGTTTGTATCTGAAAATAGATGTAGTGTTTCACACTGCAATCAAATGTAATTAACCTGAGTTGTATGTTTGAAACGGAGAA
Organism: Cheiracanthium punctorium; assembly: GCA_038373885.1. Classification (NCBI taxonomy): domain Eukaryota; kingdom Metazoa; phylum Arthropoda; class Arachnida; order Araneae; family Cheiracanthiidae; genus Cheiracanthium; species Cheiracanthium punctorium. Next base: position 876,743 of record JAWZYV010018464.1, on the reverse strand, counting down.
CCCTAAGTATTAAGAGATTTTGTAAATTCAAAAACCTGTCTATAAATAAAACCGTAATTTTAAGAATTTTATGTATCTTTTTTTTTTCAGAAAAGCTTCTAATTAAAACACGAGAAAGATAAGTCATGAGGAACTCATCGATTATGAAACATTTTCCAACATAATATTTTTGCACCAAATTTGGCGAAGTACTGTTCTTAAATCTGGCTAGATTTCGGACATAATCTTTAAAAAATGTATTATCACTATAAATGTGTAATTTTGTGAGACCCTGTAAAAGTTTCTTCCATCGTTTAACTGAAGAGTAAACTTTTATAAGCATTTATATTCTTATTGCATTGTTCATTGAATGGATTAATGTCTCTAAACTGCCTAATTAACAGAACTGGAATTTTTTTTTTTCGAGTGCATGTGTGTGCACGCTCCTGTAAAAGAACTATAAATACAATGGGTACATGGTACTGCACATAGGAAAGACATACATAATTTTCACACTAATCGTTCAATATTTACGACAGTTAGAACACGAACGTGCAAACAGAAGAACAGACATACAAACCGAAATCATAAACACCTCTCAACCTTGCTGAAAAGTTGAAAATATTAATACTCCTCTTATACAGCATAACGGTATCGACGAACACGGAGAACTAGGAATTTATTCTTTTAAGACCAAAGTGCGCAATTTTGTTGCATGTAAGTTGCTTAATGAGTTAGAACTCCTTCAAATTCCTCCAACTAACGCACTCTCCACCCTCCTAGGCGGATAGATCTCGCGTAGCTTTGCCTTAACACAACACAACACCCTAAATTGGTTAATTAGAAAGAGAGATTCGGTTAATTAGTAACGAATTTTCAAAATTCCCCTTGAAAGCGTTATACCTTAATAGTATCACATTAGGTATTTTTCGATTTCCCACCAAATAATGAAAATATCGCCAATCTCTGTTCATTTTTTGAAACGTTTTTTCGCGCTATATTTGTCGACTTCTCGCAAAAGTCGCCAATAGAGACTTTTGCCCTTTTTATAGAGACTTTGAGTGAGACATACGACCGGCCTTGGATCATTAGCTAATTATGTAGTTGGTTAGTATTGTGCTAGTCTCTAAACTGTCACTGACCGTAATTATTTTGAGTGCTCTTGTAGAAGAACTATTGATACTACGTATTATCCCGGCGGTGAATCCCGCCAAACTATTTTTTCGTCAAATGTGCAGGCAAAGTGTTGCAAATTGCATTCCATACCATTAATAATTTCATGTGTCCGGCATTTATTTTGGCCAAAAATCGCTCGTCTTGGCGGACCGCCGGGATAATACGTAAGTAGCGAACTAATAATGATACAGACACTATTTTAGATGGAGATCTTTATCTTGTAATCCTTAATAACATATATCAGTTTTGTTTTGTTGAAATAGCCGAATATCTCTAAAATACGCTTTAAAGAATGACTACCAACAGAGCGTAATGTATTGGAATTCTTTTGAGGGCTCCTGATAAGAACTATAAATGCATGATGTATACATCATTTTCAGTACTGTACATGATACAGTACTTAAAAATAACATATATAAATTTCGTTGTAATCATGAATATTTACGGACAAACATGGACAAACAGAAATTATAAACACGTTTTAACCTTGTTGGAAAGCGTTAAACATAAATACGCGGTTGCTATGCTAGTTTTAAGATGTAGTTCACTAAATTAAGGTATCTCTAAAAACTCTAAAACACGTATAAATTTTCTTTGCACACCTATGAGAATCGAGAGGTTTTTTTATGTAACGCTAACGTTTTTGCGATGATATTTGCTTTATTATACAGTGGGACAGTTATATTCTCAATTTAAATTTCTGCGGGAAACTAAAGAATATGTATGTATAAAAATAATATGTATAAAAACCACGAAGTTAAACCTTTAGAAGGTTACACTTCCCTTGAAAGTGGGATAACGCCGTTGCTGCATACAGATGGCGCAACATGTCACTTGATAACTACTGGTGCAACCATCGAAGAGGAAACAATATTCCAAAAATGATTATTTACAATGACGATGGCTCTCGAACAAATAGTAGTACCGTCATTTGGTTCCAAAAAAGGGGGTTACCTGGAAAGTTTTCCGGGAGTTTTGAAAATGGGCAATTTTATAGATTCCGATGTGCTCTTTCCGAATTTCAACTTCGCCCCCTCGTATCTTTGCCGCTCGTGACGCCATATTCCAAAAATGGCGCTTAAAAGCAGGTTTTTGACAATATCTCCTTTTCGACTCGTTTCACGAAAAAAATAATTACAAAAAAAAAGACACTAGAGAAAATTTCCTACAATTTATGTATTTACATTTTTTTCGTAAAACCAATAGTTTTCGCGTACAAGCGCCGTAAACCATTATCCATATAAGCCAACCTGTTGGAAACACCCATGACGTGACCCAGAAGTAAAGACAACGATGAGTTTAATGTATCACGCGCTGTATAAGTAATCCTAACTAATATTATAAATGCAAAAGTGAGTTTGTTAGTTTGTTTGTTTATGACGCTTTCACGCCTAAACCGCTGAATCGATTAGGATGAATTCTGATTTAGATATAGATGGGACCCTGGAGAAGGTTATAGGCTACTTAGAATTTTAGATTTTTAATTATTAATTAAAAACCGTCTTTAGGTTGCCATGCTTTGCGAGTTCCGCCCGTATCAAATGATTCATGTTTTGAGCTAACAAGAATGCTATTCCTTCAATAAAGAAGCACGTGCATCTGAAAAACATTAAATACCACGGAAATTATGCCAGTTTTATGCCAAATCTATCTATTTATAATAATAAAAATGAATGTTCTCCAGACGAATCTGCAGAAAGCAGAGGTTTGATAATTAGAGCATATGACTTTGGTAAAGTGCACCTGAGGCTCAGAAATTTGAAATATTAATTACTTTTCTAATTATTAATTAAAAACCGTTTTATCGCCCGCACAAAATGATTTATGCTTTTGAAATAAAGCAGAAATTCTATTTGCAGATTCTCATCCATTTGAAGAAAATATATGGTACGGAAATTATGTTGATTTTACTCCAAATTAAAAAGCATTAGAAAGAAAAGTGCAAATGTGTTTCTTAAAGTTCATAAATTTCCAAATCCTACCAATAATATAAATGTGTACGTTTGTGTTCTTAGATGTTTTTGACTGAATCACACACAAATGGTGGAACGGATTTGGAAAAATTTGTAGTGAAGATAGCTTATGCCCTGATTAACATACAGGCAACCTTTCAAGCATATAACATAAATAATTCTTTTACAAAAACTAGGGGCCCCTAGACTAGAAGGCCCCTAGACTCGCTACGCTCGCTTTTCGTATGAGACATTCGGTCCCTAATAAGGCTTATTCGTAAATAAGGCATAATTTTTACAAGCAAAACCCAGAGGTTGGATCAGTTTGAATGTTACCGAGCTACACATGGCTTGGTTATTGCATGTTGCTTGGAACATAAAAAATTAAACTTCGCACTATTTTTAATTATGTGGAATGGAATCCATGGAACACCTTGCGTATTAGCCAATTATTGGCGAATTTTCATAATTTGGTGACTTGCGTATATGTATAGTTAATATTTAACTGTAAGAAAACAATACTTCGTATGTTTTCTTTGATAAAAACTATACGGAACAGCTAGGATAGCTTGCCACTAATGGCGACTTTTCATTATTTGGCGATTTACACATGCTCACAACCTATAATTACTGCTCATTTAAGGTTCTCGGAAAACCGTTATCCATATACATAATCCTTTGCAGATTGGCGTATTTAGTACCACGAATTATCTCATCTCGCAGCACTGGCAAATATCCAAAGTGTATTATAACTGCTATAATGGAACAGTTAACGCCACCAAATATTTCTACTGGTAGCAAATACGCCAGCTGGACCGAACCGGCTTTAAAATAATCTGCATTTTAATTATTTTTCATTTTGGAAAAACGAATAATCGCTAATTCTAAACTCATGTTGTCTAAACGAACTTACTATTTGAAAATTGTCAAATTCGTGTAACACACTTTGAGTTATTTATTTCATATACTTTTTAATTTGGCGTAAAAAGGGTGTAATTCTATTTCATATTTGTCAATTTCATACGCTTCTACATACTTAGAATTGCTTCGTTTCAATGTAATGAATGATTTTATGCCAAATCTGGCAACCATTATGTTTTATTTTTTTCAGTTTTTTATTAATATCTTCTAAAATAATTCGATTTTCGAAATTTAAGTCAGCTTATCAGGTTCCTCGGAATTTTCCAAATCCGTGGACATGTTTCTCGAAATTCAAATCCCCACGGTTTGGGAGAAGATAGGCAAACAAACTATTGACAGCGCCAGCAGCGGCGACAGCGGCCTTTACTTTTTTTTAGAATAGAGAGACACTCAAAATAATTCTAATGCATTGAGCTCTATAGAAATTTTATATCTACTAAACCGATTCTAAAACTTTTTTCACTGATTGAAAGTTACACTATTCCTGAGTATTATTGTTTGTTTGTTTGTGGATTAAGACCGATTGACTGCTAGCGGATTAAGACCGATTGACCTAGGCCTATATGGGGAATTCCTCTGTGAGGAACTTTCTAAGGGATCCTAGCCCGTATTTACGCAAGGTTTTGGAGAAAAACTGCGAGCGGCTAGGTCGTCAGGCGCGACCGGTGTTTGAACCTGGCACCTCCAGCCTTCCAGTTTTGAGAGAAGAACCTCTTAGACACTGGTGGAAACAGTCGTATTCACGAAACGGTCAACCTGATCATGAAACTAACGTTTGAGCGTTACTTGCTGGTAACACACCGGTAACCTCAGAACGGTATTCACCAACTATTTAAAACCATTGGTTTCCTGACCAACGTTTGACCACCGATGAACTTGTACTTGCACATTCTGCTTTGTAAGCTCGTTTGTGATTGGCTTAGGGCACTGGCTACCCAACCAGCTGATTGCCGACCCTTGACCCCTCTTCGCGAGCGCTCCAAAATAGTTGAAAATAAGCAGGAGTGTAATGTGTTTTCATGTATTTTTATAATCACAAATGCTTCAATTATTTATTTCGGGGATTTCTGCTGACTTTTTTGCAATTTATAACTGGCATTTTATTTACATGCACCTATGAATTTAAAAGATATATTGATTTTAAAAGATAATAATTTTTAAAGGTATTCGAAGGTTTTCTATTTTTATTTTTTAATGTATCTGACTGTTAAAAACAGTACGATTGTTTAAAAATTTGTAAATACATATTTAAGAGCTTACTCTGGTGATATTTTATTTGTTTTTCTGTAGGAGATGGTATGAGGTTTTTTTTTTATGAGTATCAATATTAAAATTGCAAATGCATAAAAAAGCAAATATTTTTAACCGACGAAAAACGGAGGAGGTTCTCAAGTCGACGCGTATATATATATATTTTGTTATGTATGATCACGCGTAACTTTTTACAGAGTAATCTGATTTTGATAATTACTTTCTTTATTGGAAAGGGTATACCCCGAAGTGGGTCCCACATAGATTTGGAAAAAATATTCCAACCCTAAGGGTAGGAAAACAGGGGATGATTGATTTTTCTCTCACTGATTATAATGTATGAACACGCGTAAATAAAATATGACTTTTAAATAGCTATTTTTTTTTTTAATGCCAGCTCGTTTAGTGATCTTTTTCCTTTTCCTCGTGAAAATGTAATATTCCTTAAATTTTATAGTTTTCATAAAATAAAATAGAAGCTCTAACGAGGCATATAAGCTCTTGAATCGATATTTGCTAGATGCTATTACGAGAAGAGTTTATTTTTTTTAAATGGACGGTGTCCGTGTCACGTCATTTTTCCACACGAACTCCAAACACTTAAAATGTAGTTTCAGTTGACACTCCATGTTTCAATCTGATTAGTTCAAATTTGTAGTTTCCACCGACACGCGATTGAAATAGCCTCGTATCGATATCGTCCTTTGCAAGCGATATTGGCGACGTTTTTACGCCACCGTTTAAAACTGCACATCAACCACCTATACATCTTCGTTCACAGTACAGAGCACATATGTGTACATTTTGTTTTCGCTTGTTAAAACAATTCTTTTAAGATTTTTTTGTAGTTCTGAATTTACGTACATATGCGTCGATGCTTTAATTTTGAATAAATGATTTTAACGCACGCGAATGTGTAAATCCCACGCACACATTTTGGTTTTGTTTGCCGTTTCGCAAAAAAGTATTTGAATGTTATTAAAATTTCCGAAATTCAGTTTGTTAATTTTTTTTTCGAAATTCATACAGCTAAAAAGAACTGGACTATGTTCCGTATCCGGTGCTGTTTACATTTTGATGTTCATTTAGTGTTCTGTTCTGGCGCCATCGTGAGCGATGTTCAGCGGGAGGGAAGTACCCTGCCGGTGGTAGTTTTGACTGGCAACCATAAAGAAATGTGTACCGCCAGGTGATGTTTTTTTTTGGAGGTATGATATTGCGTCAAATATTGCAAATTGGATATTTCAGAACTGTTGAAAGATCCGAAATTTCTTGAATTTTCGCGCATGCGTAATAGTTATTTTTTAATTCTAGTTACTGTGTGACGTACACAGATGAATGTAAAGAATTCGCTTGCTCAATTTGACGTCACTAAGCTGTTAATTTGCGTTTATAGCCACAAAAAATTTTAAAATAAAAACTTTTTAACAAAAAAAATTAAACCGCCGAAAAACTCAAAAGCAAAAAATAATAAACCTTTTCTTAATTAACTTTAATAACTAATTCTTAAACTAATGAGTATACCTAAAGTATACCTAAGTAATTTTGAGTCGGTGCCAAACAACCCATGAACAAAGATCACTAAATTACCTTAAATTTAAAGAAATAACCAAATCAAATTAACAATGCAACGTGAAATCTCCGGCGACAAACATTAACATTCCAAAAAATGCGCTCTCCGTACGTAGATCAAGATCCCAGGGCCACCAGACCTTACTTATTTTCTCATTCACAAAATGTATACGATAGAGTAGTGTTAGTACGTACATTAACGTATGCATACTTACTAGCTTGGGCCGATCGTCCATTCTCAGGTACCACTTGCAACAGGTGCGTAAAAATAACACTAACTTTACTTATTTTCTCACAGCTGATTTTTACGAATGTTGTATATTGTTACAGATTTTGAATCAATACTGCCAGACACTTTCTGTGGGCGGTAATTGTCGCCAGACGCCTTGAAGCCCCCCCTCCCCCCCAAAAAAAAATAATGTAACTTTACTTATTTTCTCAGTCTTGATTTTTATATATGATACTCAGTGAACTATTTCAATACTTTTTGTGAGCTGCCAGACCAATCGGATGGGCCGAACATCCCCCCAGACACCCCTAAAGGGTCGCCGCTTGAGCGTGCGTCCGCTATTCGTCGGCTATATATTCGTCCGCTTGAGCGTAAGAGAGATATCTATCAGCATCATTCTTTCTCCTACTAGAAGTCAAGCCCGTCCTGGACACAAGTACAACAGGCTCTAGAAAAAACATTTGGCAAAAATAGGTCTCCACTCAATATAGTTCATCTTTCTCCACCTAAAGTAAATAGGTTCATTTTCAATTTTTATTATTTTTACTCAAATTAAATTTAATGCTGCTTTGAAACACGCAGAAATTTTCGCATTCGAACGATTTCGTTTTTTGTACGAAGCCATTCTTAGATCCATGCAGACGATTTATTTCTGAATAAAAAATTAAACTGTGCAATCTGGAAAAACTATTTTAAACGAATGAATCACAATTTTCCCTTCAAAGTCAGATAAAGGTGACGTCAATACGACATATTTTTCACTTGCAGAGCTTAATTTTGTCATGCAAATGATTTACCTTTTTGACTCTCGGAAATAAAATGGAGCTGAAAATAGCAAAAAATCGCTTTAAAACGGGAGAACGGGTGGATTTTCATCTTTTAAAGTAGTGCAGATTGTTTTCTATATTTTTATGCATAATTATGAAAAAATTCAAGCGGATCGTACAAACGGTGTAGATGCTATTACGCATTTTGTGCTTTTTAATCGTTTTGAACTTAGAATTCCGGTGGTCATTCCCACCAAACTATTTTTTCCTCAAATGTGCTGACAAACTGCGCCAATCGTATTCCAAACCATCAATAGTTTTATGTGTCCGGTATTTATCTTGGCGAAAAATCGCTCGTTTTGGCGGACCATCGGTATAATACGTAAGTACCCAATAAACTATTATTTTATTAAATTAATTCCTATTTAAAACCATAAATTTCCTGAATATTGCCAATACAACACATTCTTCATAAGTCAACAACGGTTTAGTCATAATTTTTACTGAGTTCAAATGTACTTATATTTTATTATTCAATAATTATCGTTTTAATTAAGCGTGAAAATATTACTTAATTATTACTGAAGACTTTTCCTTTATACTATTGATAACAAATTTTTTAAAGATTTGTTTCATAATTATCTAATTATCCCGCTTGCGAGCATACGCATAGCGACCCTTTAGGGGTGTCTGGGGGGATGTTTGGCCCATTCGATTGGTCTGGCAGCTTACAAAAAAGTATTGAAATAGTTCACCGAGTATCATATATAAAAATCAAGACTGAGAATTTAAGTAAAGTTACATTATTTGGGGGGGGACTTCAAGGCGTCTGGCGACAATTACCGCCCACAGAAAGTGTCTGGCAGCATTGATTCAAAATTTGTAACAATATTCTATACAACATACGTCAAAATCAGCTGTGAGAAAATAAGTAAAGTTAGTATTATTTTTACGCACCTGCAGCAAGTGGTACCTGAGAATTGGCCGTCGGCCCAAGCTAGCAAGTATGCATACGTTTAATGTACGTACTAACACTACTCTATCGTATACATTTTGAGAATGCGAAAACAAGTAAGGTCTGGGGGCCCTGGGATCTTGGACTATTATATTCAAGAAGAAAATCTTTAGTAGAGGACAGTTCCCTCAGAATATCGCCGTTGCTGCATATAGATTACGCATCAGCTCACTCAGTAACTGCTGGTGTAGCCATCGAAGAGAAGACAATACTTAAAAAGTGTTTATTTATAATGACGATCACACTCAAACAAATAGCATTTACATTTATTCCATGCAGCGATAAATTTTAACACAGCTCTAAATTTCCGCTAAAAGCATATTAAAATCCTGTTACATAAGAAATTAAATAATGAACTCATTAAACACAAATTTCGAAAGTTAATCCTTATTTATCGTTTTCAAATTGCCAGAGCAATCTACGTTATTTTTACGTCAAGCTTTTAAAATCGGATTAGAAGTTTGACTAAAGTAATAAACTTTGATGAAAAAATTACGCAACGAGTGAAATAATGTTTGCCATTCTGACAAGCTGGTTATAAGCCTTCCTGCATTTATGAAATAATCAATGACTGTTTGATTCCTTTTTGTGATTCAACTTTTAGATATATCTCTAATTTTTTAAAAGAAGTTGGCAACAATTTAAGTATTTCACGTAACTCGTGCAGTAATTTAAACTAAATTTTAAAAACGGTTGTTCCAGAAATTGATAAACTAGCATTGCGGTTGGACACTTCAGAGGATAAGCAGAATAAAGCTTGTATATTAGCAGTAAAATGTCCACGGAAAGTAATGACAACACCGTGAAATCTAAGCTAATAGATATACTGGACGAAGAATTTTCAGCGTTGAAACTGAAAAAGGAAGAAGAAAATGAATATTTGAAACATGATCTTTCAGAAGAGAAACGACTGAATACTGATAGCAAGCAAGAAATTTTCTGTTCATCAGAGGACAAAACTGCGGAAATACAAGAAACTGTCTACTGTGAAAATAATGAAACATGTGATGAGCAAAAGGAAATTAAATGCAAGAAAAATGAAATTTTGAATCCTCAAGTGGAAAATACTCCAGAAGAAACAGAACCGCGATCAGAAAATTATCAGCAGCGTAAGAGCGACTTTGTTAGTAAGGAAGGCTCTATTACCTCCCCAGAAAATGATAAAGCAGGAGAAAAAGTGTTGCAGGTAGCAGGCGGTAGTAGAAGTGACATTATGTTCAAAAATGATGTCGTTACTTTTGTCCCGCCATGTGATAAACTAGCAGAAAAAATCCTGAGGCGAGCTGAATCTTACTTTGAAGATTACAATTTATTTAAAAACAGTTTCCTTTTGAACCACGTACGACGAAACAAAAAAGGATATGTAAGCTTGAAAGTAATAACCTCATTACGCAAAATCAAGACATTAACGAAAGATTATCGAGTTGTAGCTTACAGCCTGAGAAATTCTAAAATCCTAGAACTGAATCCCGAAAACAGTAAGATGCGTCGTATAGCTCCTGTTCCAAAAATTGAGGATACGGCTTTCGGCAAGACACTTATGGTATTCAATTTACCTCATCAGGATTCATCAAGATATTATTTGAAAAATCTGTTCAGCAAGTTTGGAAAAGTTGTTTCAGCTGGTGTCTACGAAATTGGCTCCCCCGAAAGTGATGTCTATCATGAGAGATGTTTGCATTTTCATCAAAGAATAGCTTCTAGAATTTATGGAATTGTTGAATTTGAAAAATATAATCAAGTTGTTAGAGCAATAAAAGATGAAGAGGGCCATTTGCCAAAAGAAAATGAAATGAAGGTGGTTCCTCTCATGCCTCAGATTTACAAAAAAGAGAGAAGGCATTTGAAGTTGCTGGAACCTAGTAGGCCTAATTCCAGACGAGAATTTGAACATTTATATCCAAGGGATGCCTCGCGCTTTTCGAAAAGTGAAGTTTCTAACGAAGAAATACGAGCCGGAAAAATGAATACGGGTGGTTATCAATTTAATACAGTATCTTCCCGCCGTCCTTACAGACGAAGAAAACCCTTCATGGCCCCAAACACAAAAAATTATTCAGAAGTTCCAGTTTCTGATTATGGAATTCCTTCTTATAAGTGGGGCCCGAGGAGACAACTAAGATCAAGCAACAGCTTTAATACTGATCGTCTGTATGGGAATCCACAGAGAAACTACGTTTAAAGTAGTATCTCATGAAGAAAATACTAGTTTGTTTTGAGGTAACTCTTCACTGTTTTTACTAAAAGTATATTTTTGGCTTTTTTGTATAAATTCTGATATTTTGCTGACTACATTTACTTAAATGTCTAAATTCGAGAATGTACAACATTATATTGGGTAAAATTGTCATGAAGCTATTTGTTTTCAAGAATTTAAAAAAAACTGTTAAAATTATAGTCATAGGTAGAAAAACATATTCTAAATGTTCCAAAAAGTATATATTAATGAGAAGAAAATTCTAGTGTAAGAGCTAAATGGAATAAAATAAATTATTTAAAAATAAGAACTTTATTTCATAAAATATGTGTATTCGTCAATTTAGTTCACAGTTCCCTTACTAGTTAATAACAAATTTTTCAGGGACGATAACGCAATGTCAGACTTACAGCACATGCCAACAAACAGATAAAAGCACCGAAAATATCGGGCAAATACCGTTGCTATTATAGTACGCCAATTTAGATGCGATTTCTTAAATAGCTTCAAATGGGCAGTGTAATTGAAGTATGACTTTCAACTTCTAAATATATGCGTTATATACTACTTATATGACTGCACTGTATAGTGCCTGGCGCGATTTCATGCCAAAATTGAAAATTCGCCAATTTGGGGGAGGGGGGTAGCCGCCATGCTTTGCGCTTAATGCCAAATTACAGCATCGACGTAATGGGTCAATCGGAAAATACGGAGCCAATAAATTAACAAGATAATAACCCAGAAAAACTACATAATATAAAATAATAATAATACTAATCGTAGTTGTAATTACGTCGATGGCACAATCAAAGGTTTTTGTCGGTTATATGAAATTAATGCTTTATTAATATTTTGGGTCTACTGCAGAAAACGCTACGGCCGCCAAATGGAAAACTAATTAAATCATCCTTGCATTTCTTCCTATTTGGGAAGCTAGATGTTTCTGACTTGAAATTAGTCTATATAAAAGGTTGTATCGGTTTCAGCCTAATGGTATTTGTGGTTTATAGCGGCCTGCCAGCTTGCTTCGTTACAAGACTAAGATTCAACATTAAAATTATTCTAGCATCGCACCTATGCTTTGGGACTGCGAATGTCTAGGACTGCAAACGTTTTTGTAAGATTCCACCACCTTCTTGACCTATCTCAGTAATTGGTTGATTCCTACTTCAACGCCCCCACTCTCGCCAAGGTGGCGATAACAGTATATATGTAGTTATTATGACGAATTTTTGTATTTATGTGGCAACCGTAATTTAGAATTAAAATTGCGGTTTGTAACTACATGTAAGTACATCGGTACTTACGTATTATCCCGGCGATCGTTCTCGCCAAACTATGTTTCGTCAAATGTGCTAGCAAACTGTTGCCAATCGCATTCCGAACCATCAGTAATTTCATGTGTCGCTCATAATCATAATCATAAATCACTCGTCTTGGCGGACCGCCGGGATAATACGTAAGTGCCAGTACATCATTACTTTTGTATTTAATTAAGGTTTGGGTAGTTGCCAATTAATATAGTTTAAGTGTCTTCAAATTCCTTAGCTGGTGCGTTTATCGCTAATTTGTTCACTTTCATTTTCATCCAATTGTTATGGGAGCATTGAAACTTGTCCAAACTCGTAAAGACCCATGTCTGCGAAGCTCGCCAAAGTACGGAGATTTTTTAGGTTGGCGAGAATGGGGGCGTTAAAGTAGGAATCAACCCAGTTGGTTGGTGACTAAATTTCAGTGACTACTTTAACTCACAAGTACCCTTATTAACTAAATGTGCTTTTCCGAATCATCAAAATTCAACCAATTCAATTTAACAACCATCAATGAACTGCAGCACAGCAACATGAACTACTATAGCACTACTTGGTTAATGTTGATCAGTACTGATTAAATACATTCATCACTATGAATATTTACCAAGCATATACATTTAAACATTTTTGGCACTTACGTATTATCCGTCTCGCGGTGGCCCAGTCACTAATCTCCGTTCCTTTAAGAACACGGGAAGCGGAGCAGCACCTGGCATGGCCAGTGCGCGGGAGGGTGAACTCCTCTCGCGGCTAGACTGCTGTGGGACCCGTGTACTTTAATGGGAGCCAGTGGCTTCGCTCCACCACTTTCTTCCACTATGTTTTATATTACGTTGCCAGAAAAATAATTGAATGCTGTTTTTTCAACAATGAATTACCCAGCATTATTTTCGAATGAGTTTTTAAACGGGACACGTTTTCGAATCGCAAGAAATATTTTGCAGTGCTAAATACGTCGTCAATCTGACAAGAATTATGCATAAAAATGTATGGAGAGCTGTTTTAATGGCAACGATAAAGTGAAACGATTATCGTTTTTGCTAATGCGTAAATTGCAAAGAATCGCCAAACAATAAAAGGGTACATTCATAGCATATATCTAAACCGTTTCTTTAAATTAAGCATTAAAGATGGAAAAACGAAAATAGATTGGTATCAGTAAAAGATAGTATAAGTAATAGATATGCTAGCAGTGACGTGCATTCCACCCAAGCAACCCAAGCAAGAAGGCAGAATTTGGGTAAGGCAGAATATGGGTTTCGGAGTGTCGTCTCTAATTGGCTAATTCTCTGATGAAGTCATGTTTCTATATCAACACCCTTTCAGCAGACATTGCAGATGGCGTGATCTCACGGCAGACAAATGAAGAGTCAGAAAGAAAATATACTTGTTTATCCACTTGACATTTATCTTTGTGTTAAGAAATTATGAATAAATAAGGTAGATGGTATTTTCTTTCAATTTGTGATAGAAAGCAAAATTTAAAAACAATAATAGCCTTATTTTCAGTTGCCCAAGGACTGCTTGGGTTGCTTGGGCGGAATGCACGTCACTGTATGCTAGGGCAATACTGATCAAAGCACAATATACTGCATTAATAAATACTTCGTAAAACTATCCGTTTCTATTCGTTTTTCAACAGCCGCCTTACATCACAGCTAACTAAACAGTAAGTAATTTTAAGTCGCGTTAATATATCCCACGGTAGTTTCCACAGAAAAGACAGTACCTGAACTTGTTGAAGTAAAACTTCTTTAGGAGAAACTAAGGAGGAACTCAGATTTATTTTCTGACGGAAGTAACGCTCAGTAAAGGAAATGACGTACCTTTTCCCCCCTTGCTTCTTCATTCCGCCATGACTGCAAAAACATTGCAATGTCAAGGACAAAAAGCCTGATAATTTCTACACCGTTTGTACGATCCCCTTGAAAATTTCCATAATCATGTATAAAAATATAGAAAACAATCTGCGCTACTTTCAAAATCTGAAAATCCACCCGTTCCCTTATTTTTAAGCGATTTTTCGCTATTTTCAGCAACATTTGATATCCGAGAGTCAAAAAAGTTAATCATTTGCGTGACAAAATTAGCTATTGCAAGTGATTTTTACATCATATTGACGTCACACTTAACAAGCTTTTTCCAGATTTATAAGTTTAATTATTTGCGGAACAGCTCTCGGGAGTTCGTTCCTGAGAACGTCGACTGTGCTCCTTGCGCGTCGACATTACTCCCTACCTGTTTTGAAGCAAGATCTGGTCTGATGACCCTGTTCAGTGGATAAGTGGACCGGCTCTTGTTAGAGCCACTGTGTGAAGTCTTTCGCTGAACAGGCGGCGATCCTGCTGACTGTCTCTCACTGTTGTTACAGGTGACGACCCAACCCGTCACCTCCGATAAACAAGGCCTACGCACCGAATACAGAAAGTGGCACTATGGTGCATTCCGTTGCTTTACTCACGTGTTTTCAATGGCATTAATACAATATTTAATGGAATTATGAGTAAAAACTTGACATGATTGGTTGCCATGATACATAAATATTGTTTGTCTGTACTTAAATAATATGTAATCTTTTAATATTGCTCATGTGTTTTAGATTTATTTATAATAATGAGCCAAATGTAAATTTTTAAACAGAATAATACTTCGAGAAAAAACAGCAGAGGAAAACAAAGGTTTAAGAACACTGCCATAGAAAAACGCAATAATAGACCTTACATGCATTCGATACCAACCGACAGAAGAAAACACCAGTTTAGGAACACAGTTAAAGAAAAATATCACAACAAAGACATTCTCTCGATTCAAACCTACGGGAAAACATTTTAAGAAAACAGTGAAAGAATAATAGTTCAACACGGACACTTCCTGGATGCTAACCCGATATCCAGACGGAACAACGGCTTAAGAACACGGGTATGTAACACCACAAAGAAACAAACACTGGCTGCAAAGGGTTTAAGATCAAAATAAAAGAATAACAAATGGACACTCCGTGGATTCTAACCCAACCTCAAGACGGAGCAACGGTTTAACACGGGGATGGAACACCCGAAAGGAACGGACCCTGGCTGCAATCCTTCTCAAACAACAGATAGAACCTGCAGTTTAAAAACACGAATACAGATAAATAATTCGAAACCACCAGCAGACGAAATCAACGCTTAAGAATACTGTGATAGAAAACACTAAAAAAAAATTTACACTACCTGCATTCGAACCCAACAATCAGAGGAAAACATCAGTTAAAGAACAAAGTATAATACTAGACTATGGACATTCCTCCCATTTAAACCCAAACTCCCGACGGAACAATGGTATAAGAAAACAGTTAAAGAATAATACTACAACATGGACACTTCCTGGATGCTAAATAATTATCATGAATTACCGGTGATTCTTACTGGAGATTTTAATGTTAATTTTCGCTACCAAGAATCTCAGCCGTCAGTTGATTTTTAAAAAGAAGATTGGATCTAACTATGAATACTTCTCGGATTCAATCAACAACGCGTTTCGGTACAACGATAGACGCTGTATTTTCAAGAAAGTTAGCAAATTTAGAGAGTAAAATTTATGTTTCACAGTATAGTTAACACAAACCTATAATTTCATACATAAAATATTATGACGACATTCAAGTTCCTATTTCCAACGAATGATATGAATATATTATTTATATAATCTTTGTAAAGTACATGAATAATAAATATAATTAAATTATAATATGATATTAAGTTTAATAATTTCAATGATATTTATCGTAAACGTCAAAGAAGTTTTACTTCAATCGCGCGTAAAGATTACACGCACACACTTTTTTTTTTCTTGGAGATTCTGTTTTGTCACAAGTAGTTATGGTCACATTTTAGGAAAATGTTCTCTTCTTGCCTTGCGAAGAGCGGGTGCACAACTATTAATTATGAAATAAAACGGTTCTTCACATCATGTAGTATGTAAGGTATTAATGGTATAATTTAAATCTAAAAAAGAGTATGATGTAGAAATGAGACATTTTGAAAGTTAGCAATTTTTAGGAACCGTCAAGCTTTTCTTTTTCTGATCGCGAATAACAGGGACATAGTTTTTTGTGTCATAATATCACAATGGTCACAGACCTGTACTTATGCTAACTTTACGAATAACTAGTGAGCAACTTTACGCCAAGAGTCAAATCATTTTGCTTATTTTTAGATTCCACATTACAGGAACAAATTCGAATACATGTAAGAAAAAGTTTCGTTCCCCACCGTGATGAGAACGGGTACGCAGCTAGTCTATATATAACCTGCATAGTTGTGCGTGACTCCGTGTGTTCAACATCAACCTGTGATATTTAATTTTAACTGATTATATTTGAGAATGCGTCGCATTTCGTTTTTTGCAACAAATAGCCACAAATATATCATAGTTCATCATAACAAAAAAAAAATCATAGATAAACCAGCCGCAGATCATATTTTATTCTTGCATACCTTCAGCGGCTGTGATACAACATCATCATTATTTAATCAAGGAAAAATGAAATTTATCAATGCAATCCGAAAACATCAAGATTTAAACGAGGTTATCCAAGTAATCAAAAATACGAATGCTTATCCAGTGATCATTGCTAAAGCTGGAGAACGCTTCCTTCTTGAATTATACAGTTACAGTAATGTGAAAAGTAAGAAAAGTATGTCTTTAAACAACTATAGATATGCATGTCTCACATAGGCGCCGGCAGCATAGGGCAAGGGGAGCAATGCCTCCCCCCCCCCTGGATTTTTGTATGCAGTATTTTCCCTTGCTTTTTTACTCTTTCCAACATGGTAACCATACGTTGAAGTAGTCTTTGCACCCCCTTGAATAGTCTTTGCCCCCCCCTTGGGAAATATTCTGCCGGCGCCCATGATGCCTAACAACATCAGCATTATAAAAGTAAATGTAATATTTCGCTACCACCAGCAGAAGGAGCAGCAAGACAACATCCGTTCCGAACCTATCATAAGGTTCAGTAGTAGTATGGTAATGAACAAAATGCAGATCAATGACAGCGGACAAGAAACAAGGACGGGCTAATTCCTATCACCACACTCGAGACCCCAGCTCCTGAAAGCTTGTTAAAACTTATTTCTTGCAAATGCAGAAGGAGATGTCAGTAAGCCTGTAGATGCAGAAAGGCTGGGTTAAAGTGCTTCGTTGTATGCGCGAATTGCAATGGTACCTGTGATAACTCGCAAGTTCCATTACAAGATTGCGATGAAATTGACAATCGCGTCTCAGCTGATGTGGAAGAAATTTCGGGCTGTGACATTTCGAATAGTACTAGGGACAATGAATTGACAACACCTGGCCCATCAAGGACAGCGAAGTGAAGGAGAATGCGCTAAATTTTGGATTAGTTAAATGCACGTGAATTAGGCCTACTGGGGATACCACGATTAAAAAAATAATAATAATAACACGCCGCTTACTCTATCTCACAAGGTGGTGTGGATATGAGTTTTTGGCCAAAACGCATAACTGAACTACACTTTGCGGCGCTCGTACGCCAAAACTATTGATTTTACGAAAAAAAGGTAATTACGTAAATTGTGTGAAATTTTCCCTAGTTTCTTTTTTTGTATTTTTTTATTTTTTCGTGAAATGAGTCGGAAAGGAGATATTGACAAAAACTGCTTTTAGGCGCCATTTTTCGAATGTGGCGGCGCCAGCGGCACAGATACGAGGGGGCAAAGTTCAAATTTGGAAAGAGCACATCGAAATCTATAAAATTGCCCATTTTCAAAACTCCCGGAAAACTTTCCAGGTAAAACTACCAAATGACTGGTCTATAGTGTTTACATTTATTTTATGCGGCGATAATTTTTGACACAGTTTTAAATTTCCGCTAAACTCAAACTCTTAGGCAAATCTCAAAACTCATATTAAAGTATTAAACTCGTGTTACAAGACTCAGCAATGAATTCTTGTATAAATATACACGCTTGTAAAAAATTTAAACTCAATATTTTAATCATCTCAAGATAGAACATTTTCCCCCTTTATTTATTCATATGTTAATAAGGCAACTACGTGCACTGCACGATTGCAAAGTGAAATAAACTAATTAAAATTTAGTTTTTGCGTTCATGATTTCGTTCATATGCTAGGTTGGGAAATAAAAAACGCAAAAAACAAGCTTGCAGTCAGCGTGGAAAAGGCTTTATTCTTTAACCGCTAGGATCGCTGCACGTCACTCGTTTCCAATGTTTACATATTTTGTAGTTAGTTTGGAGATCACAAATCCCAGCAAGGAGGTATGGAGAGTGTTAGCTCCTATAGGATATGTCCATTAGAAGAACCTTAATAAGAAACTGTGGTCACGTGATTTGCAACTCTTCTAGGTACTTACGTATTATCCCGCGGTCCGCCAAGACGAGCGATTTTTCGCCAAGATAAATGCCGGACGCATGAAATTATTAACGGTTTGGAATGCGATTGGCAACAGTTTGCCAGCACATTTGACGAAAAACAAGTTTGGCGGAAATGACCGCCAGGATAATACGTAAGTACCCTGTGGTGTAGTATCCAGAGGGGGACATTTTTTATTTGCGAAAAGTAATTTATGCTGTTTTATCGTATAGTGGAAATTACGCAACAACCAGGAACGCCATGCCGATAGAGATATTTTATTGACATTATCAAAAATTGCAGGTTATTTAAGGTAAGTGCGGTGGCTGGCAAAATTGCAACAAGAGACGTGACCTGTTGGGCAGAGATCAAATGTGGGTTGAAAAGGTCCGAGAACCAAAAGCCAACCTGGCGATGGAGCTGAGCGCTAAAAGGAACTGCCGCCAAATAAATCGCCAGAATGTAAAAATGAAAAGAAACGTTGGGCCTTACGTGTGTATGCTAAAATTTAAATGTGAGACGCCACAGGAGTGATCAATAGAGATATAATGTAACCTATGCAAAATTATTAAAGCCCCGTGGGAACGAAGGAAATAAAATAAATTCTCAGACGCAAAGCACCAACAAATTGTATTGCTAATGCTAAAACCAAAGTAATTTAAGAAAAAGTTAAATAGCATTATGGAGAGATGGGAGATTTAAAAAATGGCAAAGAGTATTAAATTTAGAATAGGTGCAGGGAAAACAGTAGTAATTTAAATGTGTGAATTAGCTGTAAGAAAATTAATTATAAATATGTGATTAACTGCATCACATACCCTCTGCTAATATAATGCCTTCTCTTTGAATCAACTCATTTTTAGTAAAACATCACGACACGATGGAATAATTTATTCCCAAATTACTTTCTGATGGGATTAAGCTGGGTAAAATCATACAAGACGAGCCAGCCATGGCGCCAAGCCACCCTGGCGACCGCCAAGCTTCAACGGCTATCGCCTTCTTGTGACGAATAAACACAAGTATTTACCACTAAAATTTTTACAAAGAAACACAAATTCTAAGTAAATGACACTATATAAAACAGTCAAATCCACAACAAAACATTAGAAAAAGTAGATTAAACAAGCACTTACCTCACCTTTCCCACCTCATTGTTTAATGGAAGGACCGGGAACATCCATTACAACGATGAAATTCCCCAAGACGAAATTCCCCGAGACGCTCACTAACTTACGATAAAGGGTCCATAAACGGAATCAAAAACACAAGGAAAATCCAACACAAACTTATTCCACTCAGAATCAAAGAACACCAAACTTCAATCTTCATGCAATTAACACTAAATGAAAATTCTATACTTCAAATGCACCGCGTTTAATTTTCAGAATTGCCAGTCAAATTCTGATTAAAAAAAAAAAAAAACGATTTTCCAGACCAACATGTGATAAAAAATCCAGACGATTTTCAAGTTTATGACGTCAGCTTTACATATGTTCTCCAAGGGCGGAACCAGAAACTCTTTCGGAGGAGTGCGCAAATTGTGAATATTCATTTTATCTAGTGTAAATAAAGCCTGCTAAATATTGGTAAAAGCCCCATTTATGTAGTGTAAAAACATTTTTCTTGGAGGGGGCGCGCGCCCCTCTGCGACACCCCCAAAAAAACATCAGTGGGTCCGGCCACCGCCTCAAAAGAGCCCCCTCGAAAATATGCTAACGCGGGCCCCTCTGCGAGACCCAAAAAAACATCAGTGGGTCCGGCCAATGCCTCAAGGGGGCCCCTCGAAAATATGCTAACGCGGGCCCCTCTGCGAGACCCCCCAAAAAAACATCAGTGGGTCCGGCCAACGCCTCAAACGGGCCCCCTCGAAAATATGCTAACGCGGGTCCCTCTGCGAGATCCAAAAAAACATCAGTGGGTCTGGGCGGGCCCCTCTGCGAGATCCAAAATAAACATCAGTGGGTGCGGGCGGGCCCCACTGCAAGATCCAAAAAAAACATCAGTGGGTCCGGCCAACCCCTCAAACGGGCCCTCTCGAAAATATGCTAACGCGGGCCCCTCTGCGAGACCCCCAAAAAAAACATCAGTGGGTTCGGCCACCGCCTCAAAAGGGCCCCCTCCAAAATATGCTAACGCGGGCCCCTCTGCGAGACCCAAAAAAAACATCAGTGGGTCCGGCCACCGCCTCAAAAGGGCCCCCTCGAAAATATGCTAACGCGGGGCCCTCTGCGAGAACCAAAAAAAACATCAGTGGGTCCGGCCACCGCCTCAAAGGGGCCCCCTCGAAAATATGCTAACGCGGGCCCCTCTGCGAGACCCAAAAAAACATCAGTGGGTCCGGCCACCGCCTCAAAAGGGCCCCCTCGAAAATATGCTAACGCGGGCCCCTCTGCGAGACCCAAAAAAAACATCAGTGAGTCCGGGCGGATACCCTCTGCGAGATCGCAAAAAAAACATCAGTGGGTCCGGCCACCGCCTCAAGGGGGCCCCCTCGAAAATATGTTAACGCGGGATCCTCTGCGAGACCCAAAAAAAAACATCAGTGGGTCCGGCCACCGCCTCAAGGGGGCCCCCTCGAAAATATGCTAACGCGGGCCCCTCTGCGAGACCCCAAAAAAAACATCAGTGGGTTCGGCCACCGCCTCAAAAGGGCCCCCTCCAAAATATGCTAACGCGGGCCCCTCTGCGAGACCCAAAAAAAACATCAGTGGGTCCGGCCACCGCCTCAAAAGGGCCCCCTCGAAAATATGCTAACGCGGGCCCCTCTGCGTGACCCAAAAAAAACATCAGTGGGTCCGGGGCAGGCCCTTCTGGGAGACCCAAAAAAAATATCAGTGGGTCCGGGCGGGCAGCTCTGCGAGATCCAAAAAAAACATCAGTGGGTCCGGCCACCGCCTCAAGGGGGCCCCCCTCAAAAATATGCTAACGCGGGCCCCTCTGCGAGACCCAAAAAAAAACATCAGTGGGTCCGGCCACCGCCTCAAAAGGGCCCCCTCGAAAATATGCTAACGCGGGCCCCTCTGCGAGACCCAAAAAAAAACATTAGTACAAGTTGAAGCAAATTAGAATAGTAGACGAAAGAACAGGAAAAAACGAAAAATAACAATAACGCATGCGCAAAACGCAAATTAACAGCTTAGTGACGTCAAATTGAGCAAGCGAATTCGTTACATTCATCGATAACATACATTCGAAAATATACTAACGCGGACCCCTCTGCGAGACCGAAAAAAAAAAAACATTAGTACAAGTTGAAGCAAATTAGAATAGTAGACGAAAGAATAGGAAAAAACGAAAAATAACAATAACGCATGCGCAAAACCCAAATTAACAGCTTAGTGACATCAAATTGAGCAAGCGAATTCGTTACATTCATCTGCTTACGTCACACAGTAACTAGATTAAAAAACAACTATTACGCATGCCCGAAAGTGCAAGAAATTTCGCATCTTTTAATAGTTCTAAATTATCCAATTTACAATATTTGACGCATTATCATTCCTTCAAAAAATACGTCGCCAAGCTCTACACATTTCTTTATGGTTGCCACTCAAACAACCATCGGCAGGGTACTTTACTAACGTTGAACATCGCTCACGATGTCGCCAGAACCAAGGGGCACCGGATACGGAACATAGACCTTAAGCTGATAAACATACACATACT
Organism: Cheiracanthium punctorium; assembly: GCA_038373885.1. NCBI lineage: Eukaryota > Metazoa > Arthropoda > Arachnida > Araneae > Cheiracanthiidae > Cheiracanthium > Cheiracanthium punctorium. Next base: position 854,324 of record JAWZYV010018464.1, on the reverse strand, counting down.
TTCAAGTTTTCAAGTAAAAGATGTGTTCAACTAAATTCTATTTTTTTAGGTGAGTTTTAAAAAAAGTGAGTAAAAAATTCAAATTGAAAATTTAAAGAAAAAAGAAGTTAATCCTATTTGTTTTTAAGTATTGATCTACGAGCTAAACAAACAAAATTACATTTGAAAACTACATAACATTAATTTTCTTACATTTTATTTCTCTATACAGCCATTTTTTTGCTGAAAAGATTATCAAAGAAATGAGTCCACTTTTGCTGAAATAATTTCGTGGGCATTCGAACCAGTAGATTACTTTTCTAACTTGCGTGGCTTAAGTGATCTTGTAACCTTGTTAAACACGATCTCAATTTTCCCAACGAACTGCAAAAGCTGTGTAGCATCAACTTTTTCTAACATCAGTCTCTATAGCAACCGGCTGTTTAACGTTTCCAAACTGTCTATAATTCCAAATTGAAGCATTCGAGTATCTTACTTCCTTTGAAAAGAGATCTTTTTGGTAAGTGCATACACAGTTTCTTTCTTGTATTAAGTATGGATGCTACTGAGCATTTATTGAATTCTATATTTTATTTTTTTACATATACAAAAGAACGTAAATAAGTTAACAATAATATAGTAACGATCTGCTAGTGCTTTAAGACTAGGAGATTTACATTATTAACATTGGTCTAGTAGTTTTTAATAATTGTGTTTTAGTTGTGATTGCTTTTTCCTGTTATTATGCTTTTTAAATATGAATCAGCATTAAATTACTTGGGAAAATAACAGACTAGTTGAATTGTTGAAAGTCTGAGAAATGCGCGTTAATAAATGATCTGTTTATTTTTGTATTACCTACTTACAGTCATGATAAGCAACAATATGGAAGTAATGTGTACTGGATTGTATCCTTAGCAATACTTCTGTTATACTACATGCTGCCATTTTGTTTCTACGTATCAAAATGAAATACATTTCTTTTTAACTCAACTTAAAAAGAGTGATATTATAGGTTTAAAGCTTTTGTCTGTCTGAGACATTGTAGCTCCAACACGAACAGACCAGTTTCAGTGCAGAAAGATGGTTTAATCGAGTTGGTCTTAATCATCGTTTTATGAAAAACCTGTTCATGCATTTAATTAAGATTAACAAACCGCGACGCATGCTAATGATGCCGCGTTATTGTTTTGGTAATCCCTTTTTGGTGCGGTTGTTATTGGCGACATTTTTCGCCAAAGACTAGCCATTCTTTGTCTTTTGTTCATGAAGTAAATATCAGGTACTTACATATTATCCCGGCGGTCATTTCTGCCAAGCAATTTTTTCGTCAAATGTGCTGGCAAACTGTTTCAAATCGTATTCGGAACCATCAATAATTTCTGTGTCCGGCATTTATCTTGGCGAAAAATCGCTCGTCTTGGCAGACCGCCGGGGTAATACGTAAGTACCAAATATCAACTGAAAGTCTAGTGAATGAAAATCTGTAAATATTTAATGCAAACTTATACATTCCTGTTTAAAAAGGGGGAAAAGTAGTATATTGAAATAATTGGTGACATTAATTTGTCGGAAAAAAAATAGAGGGGGATGATACAAAAGCTGCTTCGGAACCGCTGTAGATCCTAAACTGATTTTACGCATTTTGCTTTGTTTGAAAGCTGACTTTATCGTGATGGCTCTTAGCCCTATTTTAATAGGGGTCAGGGTTTCTTATAAATTTTGCTTTACAGTCGTTTTAAAAGTAATGATAGTTTGGATGAAATTTTAAATACCTTAAAATTTACCGCCTTTATTTGCACAATCACTAATTTTAGATACAAATAAATATTGTCATAATTAGCAATTGCTGATATTGAACAATCAGTCAATGCTGCATCATCTATCCCGTAAGCTAATAATTTTGACTTGTATAATTCTTTAGTTACAGAACAGCCGCGTGTTCCATCGCAAAAATACGGGGTTCGTACGCGTTAAATTTGTGAAGTCGAATAGTCTATCCAATAGGCGTTTAGGGAATGAGAATCTTCATTCAGGATAATCTTCAGCCACAAGTGAGATTAATTCGTGTAAAGATCGGAATAAAAGATTTTATTGCATGACAAATTTTAAAATATTCAGTTTCCTCAGCTGACTACTCTAGGCTTGACCGCTATAAGACCCGGAAGTGTTAGTTGTTTCATTATGAGTGCGCCTGGTAGGCAAACGAACATTACTCCCTATGAATGATCTCCTAATTTTGAACTCATTCCAGATTAGAGACTTTTAATAGATTTTACATAGATAGACTACATAGTCCAGTCATTTGGTAGTTTTACCTGGAAAGTTTTCCGGGAGTTTTGAAAATGGGCAATTTTATAGATTTCGATGTGCTCTTTCCGAATTTGAACTTTGCCCCCTCGTATCTTTGCCGCTCGCGTCACCATATTCGAAAAATGGCGCCTAAAAGCAGTTTTTTGACTATATCTCCTTTGCGACTCATTTCACGAAAAAAACAATTATAAAAAAAGAAACTAGGGAAAATTTTCTACAATTTATGTAATTACCTTTTTTCCGTAAAATCAATAGTTTTGGCGTACGAGCGCCGCAAAGTGAAGTTCCGAATGCGTTTTGGCCAAAAAACTCATTTCCACACCACCTTGTGAGGTAGAGTAAGTGGCGCGTTTTTTTTTTTTTTTTTTTTTATCGTGGTATCCCCAGTACGCCTAATCCACGTGCATTTAACTAAGGCAAAATTTAGCGCATTCTCCTTCGCTTCGCTGTTCTTCATGGACCAGCTGTTTCGAATTCATTGGCCCTAATACCTATCGAAATATCACAGTCCGAAATTTCTTCCACATTAGCTGCAATGTTATTATCAGTTTCATCGCAATCCTCTTCGTTCTCGATTTCACCATACGTTTGCTCGAAAATAGTCTCCGATTCTTTCTCTTCATCGCTATCTTGTAATGGAACTTGCGCAGAGGCGTAGCCAGAAATTTTTCATGGAGGGGGGGGGGGGTTACGACTACTACAACTCATATATATGTATACGTGGGTGTGACAATGTAGTGAAGAATATACATTTTGTATGGCAAAAAATTCCTCATGGTGGGGGTTATGACCCCCTAACCCCCCCCCCTTGGCTACGCCCCTGAACTTGCGAGTTATCACAGGTACCATTGCAATTCGTGCATATAACGGAGCACTTTTAACCCAGGCTTTCTGACATCTCTTTCTGCTATTGCAAGAAATAAGTTTTAGCAAGCTTTCCGGAGCTGGGGGCTCGAATGTGGTGACAGGAATTAGCCCATCCTTGTGTCTTTTCCACCCCCCTTTGCTCTGCCTTTTGTTTATTAACATACCACTGCTGAACCTGATGGATAGGTTCGGAATGAATGTTGTCTTGCTGCTCCTTCTGTTGGTGGTAGCGACGCAATATTAAATTTATTTTTATATGCTGATGTTGTGAAGGATGCATATCTTAGTTGTTTAAAGATATACCTCGCCTACACATTACTGTAACTCTATAATTCAAGAAGGAAGCGTTCTCCAGCTTTAGCAATGATCTCTCGATCAGCATTCGGATTTTTGAATACATGGACAACGTCGTTTAAATCTGGATTTTTTCGGAGAACATTAATAAATTTCATTTTTCCTTGATTAAATAATGCTGCTGATGTATCACAGCCGCTGATGGCATGAAAGAATAAAATTTGATCTGCGGCTGGTTTATCTATGATACTTTTTGTTGAATATATTTGTTGCGATACTGCTTTTCCTGGTATGAGAATACATATGTTTGAGCGCGTAGATAGAGCCGTCAAAAGAATAAAAAGATCTACATCTTCGCCTACAACTATTACGAAATCAAATGCCGATGAAACGGTTATTGCGGTATTTATTATTAGCGTATCTGCATCTTCCGTGGCTTGTCTGACCATGAAATTCTTAGCTTCAAATGTTGTCTTCAACATTCCAATGAGGCGGTTCTTGTTTGCATCACTGCTCAGTAATTTATTTTGTGGCATAGTTGGGATCATTGACTCTTTATCTAGAACTTATTTCCTACAAATGCAGAAAGAGATATCAGAAAGCCTGTGGATGCAGAAAGGCTGGGTTAAAGTGCTCCGTTATATGCACGAATTGCAATGGTACCTGTGATAGCTCGCAAGTTCCATTACAAGATAGCGATGAAGAAGAGGAATCGGAGACTATTTTCGAGCAAACGTATGTTGAAATCGAGAACGAAGGGGATTGCGATGAAACTGATAATCCCATTGCGGCTGATGTGGAAGAAATTTCGGACTGTGATATTTCGATCGGTATTAGGGAGAATGAATTCGAAACAGCTGGTCCATCAAGAACAGCGAAGCGAAGGAGAATGCGCTAAATTTTGCCTTAGTTAAATGCACGTGGATTAGGCCTACTGGGGATACCACTATTTAAAAAAAAAAAAAAAAAAAACGCGCCACTTACTCTACCTCACAAGGTGGTGTGGAAATGAGTTTTTTGGCCAAAACGCATTCGGAACTTCACTTTGCGGCACTCGTACGCCAAAACTATTGTTTTTTACGGAAAAAAGGTAAATACATAAATTTTAGGAAATTTTCCCTAGTTTCTTTTTTTGTAATTGTTTTTTTCGTGAAATGAGTCACGAAGGAGATATAGTCAAAAAACTGCTTTTAGGCGCCATTTTTCGAATATGGCGGCGCGAGCGGCAAAGATACGAGGGGGCAAAGTTCAAATTCGGAAAGAGCACATCGAAATCTATAAAATTGCCCATTTTCAAAACTCCCGGAAAACTTTCCAGGTAACCCCCTTCTTTTTTAACCAAATGACTGGACTAACATTTTAATAGATTTTATTTGAACTCGGGAGTCTAACTGATCTGAGAGAGGAGAAAAAAATATGGAACTGGAAATTGTTTCATTATTTATGACTGTGTCGTATTTTTCTCCCTTGTTCCATAAAATACTTCTTCTGAATAGGAATTTATATTAAAATTGTCTACTTAAACTGTTTTACAGTCTTCGCCAGGCAATTCTAACTGTACTTCTCCTTTGTAATAAAGTGTATGGTTTGCCGTTTCTCGCCAAATATGGGAGATATCATCAAGCTAAGTTCAGTTTTTGGGACAGAAAATACTGGCGTGATCGAAATATCACTCTAGTGCTAATAAATAATTAATGGCATGATTCTTTTTTCTACACCTTAGTACTAAGAGTGTTGGCCACATACGTACAGTACTGAAAAAGAAAAAAATCTCGTGTGTACAGGGTTGTCCAAATTAAACTTCCCCAACTCAGAGGCCTGTGCAGGATGTTTTATGGGTCATAATATGATGAAATTTTGAAAGCATACACTTCAGATCACGCGCTCGTGATTTATTTTAAAAAAATTATTAGTACAAGAAGTTGCCGATAGTTGGCGCTGCAGATCAAAAAGACATTCTACAGATGTTCTATATGTGTGCCGTGGTCGAATACGGCATATCAACAGCACGAGAAACAGTTGGCACACTGATGACACCATGTGGCGATTGGCTAGTGGCGTCTACGACCGCCAAAGCAACGTCTTGTACGCGTGCAGAATCCACAACATGTCGTCCTCTACCTGGTAAAATTCCCAGCTGTCCGGTTCTTTCGAACTTGTTCATCATGTCTCGTAAAGCGCGAGGTGTCATTGGTCCTCGGCGTAAGTTCTTCAGCCGTCGGAATGCTCTTATCGTAGCACAGGAGTTCTCGTCATTCTGGTAGAAAAGTTTCAGTAACAGAGCTTTGTCTTTCAAAGTCGCCATTGTGCATCAGCGAGCTGGAAACAACTGCCTGTGCAGTGCCTGTCTTCCACTTTTGTAGGGCTTGTCTTTTGGATACGTTGCGTAGAAGCTTTATTTCTGCAAATCACGCTGTCGCAATATTCAAATTACTAGTGTTACAGCGCCAACTATCGGCAACTTCTTGTACTAATAATTTTTTTTAATAAATCACGAGCGCGTGATCTGAAGTGTCTGTTTTCAAAATTTCATCACATTATGACCCATACAACATCCTGCGCAGGCCTCTGAGTTGGGGAAGTTTAATTTGGACAACCCTGTGCATCATATAACTTCCTATAGTACATCTACTCTGTGTAAAATAAATTTTGCTTCAAGGGATTACTTACATATTAAAACAGAACCCGAGTTTTGGAAGCTCACTTGTGTCCCTGTCTTCCTACTTGATATTTAAAATTACCATATCGAAAGACTCATTCAAATTTTCTTATATTTTCAACAATTACTGAGTGAGAGTTACAAAGCACTAAAAAAATTATCACAGAGGCATTTTAAACTTTTGAGTTAGATCTCACAAAATATCGTATGTACTGCGTTATACGACGGTCTTCCGGAATGTAGCCCACTGGAAAGTTTGCCTACGCTTCCCGGAAAGCAGCGTAGGCAACCCATAGACTACCGATCTTACTTCCAGTAACTTGCACCTAGAGACCTTGTGTGGGCATCACTTTCCACTGACGAAGACTGCAAACAACTGTGACACTCTGGATCCTTTCTCAGGAGGCAGACTTCTATGACACGGGACTACAAAAACTTATCAAACGGTATGACAAGTGTTACAGTTCAGGTTATTGTTATGTTGAGAAGTAGCTGAAATATTGCTGTATATTTTGCAATAAGTTTTTACAGATAATAATATTTTGTTCTTTTCTATTCGCCGTGGGAAACTTACTTTCCGGACGACCTTCGTACGTTTTTTTTTTTTTTTTTAAAGTACTTTCTAAAAATCTAAAGACAACGGTAAGACTTTTTTATTATAATTTCTTTTCATATTAACTATAAAAGAATCATGTTTAAAACAATCATAAACATGAATTTTGTTTCCATCAGAATGTGTGCGATTATGGCAACGCTGCACTTGGGCGATCCACCAAGGGTGAGGGGGTACTTTGGTAGGAGGATTTTCTAAGGGGTTCTAACGCATATTTACGTTACATCTGGAGAAAGCCTACCAAAACTCCAGACCGTTAGATTGACAGCCGCGAGATGGGACCCGAACCCGGAAAACTTCACACTTCTATCATTTAACATTTTCAGCGACATAACCAGTTTGTCATGGTGAGGCAGTTTTTAGCAGAATTGTTGCGCTCTAAAGCTCCCGAAAATAAATTTTTGGTTTCATCCAGACAAGAAACTATATTTTAAAATGTCTGCTATGATAGTTAAAATCTAACCTTAAAGGAAAGTGTGTTACATTCTAGCATTCTGAGTATTGTTCAGTTCAGGTTCCTTTAGGCAGTGCTAAATCCTGATACACTGTCATTAGCTCTCTCAATTTTACCCAAAAGAGCAACTAAATTTCATATCTGGTGTTAAGATGGTAAGAAAAATCGGTTGGGCAAGTAAAAAATGAAAGTTTATATTGAAAAAAAAAGTTAAGAAAAAAAAGCGTATATAGATGTATGTGTGTCTCTTAAAATGTTTAGAATTTTATAGAAAGCTAGAAAACTTCAAACCATTAATATAATTAAAAATTATTTTTCTCTGTGAAAATTAGAATGTAAAATGTGGCTTAGGTCTGGATATTTTTTAGGAGTGGGAGGGGAAGGAAATACTGTACATTTCATGAAAAGAACTGGTAAAAATTCCTATAATTAAGTGCATCTTTCAGTTTGAAAAATACGCAGAATTATTAAAAGCTTAAAATATATTCAATATAATAATAATAATTTGAATCACGGCAGTAATGATATGTAATGCATGGCGTGACCATTCCTTCAGCATCAGACATCAGTTAACTGATTATCCAGGACCCAATCCGGTGAAATGTATAACAGTTACCAGGAGAAGTCTTCTCCCCACTACACGTGGGGAGACTGGAAATCCTACAACAAGAATTTGGACACTGTCACCGAGAAGAACAACATCATTGGCAATAACGTGAGGCAAGAATCCACGCAGCTCAAGAATGCGGTCACCAACACCATGTCATGGAAACTACGGGTAAGAGATGAAATTAGTCGATTTCTATTAAATGACCCCCGGAAAGTGTCGATTGTGTACTGAACTCCCGAGATATTATGCTATGAATATAGTTGGGAAAAGATGTAGACTATTCTATCGTATTATGTAATAATTGCTTGATCAGGTAAAATAAAAAGAATTTATCATAGGCTTGTGATGTTGTGCAAATAGGACTTTGAATTAATTTTGCACAAATCGAAAATAAATTATATTTATGATGTATTAATTCAGTTAAAAATTGAGAGGATCTTTTCAGTTAAAAATTGAGGGGATCTTTAAAAGTTTACTTTTGATCTATTTATTGAGAAATGATCAAATTTCTCTGTATCATATTTTGATTTAATCAGATAATAAATACAGCTTAAGTTCTTCGTAATACTTTTTTAAAATTATATTTAAAATTTTAATTCTAGAAATTATCTTCGCTCGCATTATTTTAAAATAATTTTCTATCGTACTACATGTTTAAAAACTATACTTCACAGAGAGATTTTTTAAACAAATTTTGAACTGATAGTAATACATTTTCATTGTTTTAAAATGACAACTTTTTCATTTTAAATCTTACTTTTAAACACTGCGTTTAAGGTGATCCATATTCAATTTATATATTATAGGTAGTAAAATATCTCAATCAACTCCTTCATTTTCTTTGAAATGCTGGATAAATAAAATATATGCAGTGTTGATCAAAAGAAAATTGTAAAAAATCACGATTTTATTTATTTTTTAATACAGAAATTGTTTAAATTAGCTTGAATTATCTATATAAATAAAATTAGACTTTTGTCTGTACATTTCTTGGAATTCAAAAATTTTGCGATTTCTATCCGTTTCAAGCACCCGGGAATCCGATGCGACCCTCAAAAAAAAGTTTGTCTGTCTGTCATTCTGCCATTCTGTCATTCTGTCCGTGACGCTTTTTTTGTTTAAGCATCACGTAAAAACGACTGAAGCAAATGATATGAAATTGGGTGTCATGATAGCTGGTCACTCAACTTAAAACATAGGCGTCAAATTTTTAAAAAATCTTGATTGGATTTTGAGATTTTGCGAAAATCCTTTCAAACTGCGTAAATTTGTGTTCAAGCATCACGTGAAAACGACTGAAGCGAATGATATGAAATTGGGTGTCGTGATAGGTGGTCACTCAACTTAAAACATAGTTGTCCAATTTTTAAAAAATCCAGATTGGATTTTGAGATTTTGCGAAAAAACTTTCAAACTGCGTAAATTTGTGTTCAAGCATCACGTGAAAACGACTGAAGCGAATGATTTGAAATTGAGTGACATGATAGGTGGTCACTCAACTTAAAACATAGGCGTCGAATTTTTAAAAAATCTTGATTAGATTTTGAGATTTTGCGAAAATCCTTTCAAATGCGTAAATTTGTGTTCAAGCATCACGTAAAAACGACTAAAGCGAATGACATGAAATTGGGTGTCATGATAGGTGGTCACTCAACTTAGAACATAGGCGTCGAATTAAAAAAAAAAATCTTGACTAGATTTTGAGATTTTGCGAAAATCATTTCAAACTGCGTAAATTTGTGTTCGCACATCACATAATAACTGCAAAGGTGAAAAAATGATATTTGGAGAAATGATAGGTGGTCACTTACCTTAAACTATAAGCATCTAATTAAAAAAAATTGATCAGATTTCGAGATTTTGCGAAAATCGTTTAAAACTGAGTGAATCTTTGTTCCCGCATTAAGTAATAATGACTAAAGCAAATGATATGAAATTTGGTCACATGATAGATAGTTGCTCAACATAAACTATAGGTGTCCAATTTTTTAAACATTTTTATTAGATTTTGAGATTTTGTGAAAATTCTCTCAAAATACGCTTATATTTCTTCAAACATCACGTAATAACGACTGATACGAATGATACGAAATTTAGTGATAGGATAGGTAGTTGCTAATCTTAATTTATAGGCGTTGAAATTTAAAAATATATTGATTACATTATGAGATTTTGCGAAAATCGTTTTAAAATGCTGAAATTTTGTTCCAGCATCACGAAATAAAGACTGCAGGGAATGGAACGAAATTGGGTGACAGGATAGGTTGTCACTCAACTTAAATTCTAGCCTTCAAAATTTTTCAAAAATGTTGATTAGATTTTGAGATTTTGCGAAAATTATTTCAATATGCGTCAATATTCGTTCGCGCATCACATAATTACGACCAAAGCGAATGAAATGATATTACTTAGTTACTCCCTAACCTGTAATATTTTAACAATACTTAAAAATTATAACTTCGCTTCCTTTACTTTGGCAACATACTACATCCATTCTGTGTACTCCTACAATGCTGACGAAAGTTCTTGCTTTTTGGAAATTTGCATTCACTAACCCGTCAAGGACGGGTACTTCAGCTAGTATAGAATAATTAGCATGCTTCACTTTTTGTGTAGTATTCTTAAGGAACCCAAGTAAAAAATCTGAAATCCTTTTCTCCCATCAATTTATGTGTACTGTAATTATCGTGAATCCACTCTATCACCCCCCCCCCTCAGTCTCTCCGGGCTTAGCTAAGCCATTGAATAAATCAGGCCATATACACCTACGGAGAAATGATATATTTGCTTTTCAATTTTGTACCCAAGTTTTATGTTAAAGTTGTGCTAAAGCCCAATTTAGGATTTAATGTAGACTCTTCCGCACCATTAAATTATTTACTTAGTTTTTAGTTTTAAAATGAACAAACGAATCAGTTTCATGCAAAAATTATTTTTGAAAACGTATATTTTATAGATACATATTTATTTTTGAATGCGTTTTCTTTCTTAACAATTTTAGGACACAAACCAAAAACTTGGTGATCGAATCAATGATGTGGAGCAATGGTTCCGAAATTTAGACAGAACGCTGCGCGAAGTACAAGAAACAGTGGACAGACTAGCAGAAGCTAAAATTGAAGCAGAAAGAACGATTAGCGAAAATTTACCTCTTCTAGAAGCCGCTAAGGAATGTCTTAACCTGAGGGATAGGCGACGAGAAATAGATTTGATCGAGGACGATGTGTATTTCGAAATAAAAAAGGTAATACAATTCTTTAAGATTTTAATATGTCATCGTCGCGTTTTATCAAATAAAACTCTATTGATACACATTAATTTTTAGTATGCATCCAACTCTGAAGTTAGGCCGTTTATATGACTGTAAGAATCTTCTCTTTAAGAAAAGAAAGAAAACACAAGAAGCCTAATAAACACCTTGAGAAAGTTTAAAAATTCAAAAAAGGCTGACCCTTAATAATATTTAAGGTAAGTCAGTGGGATTGCCTATAACGTTACTCATATGGAATTTGTAAACTATTCAATTTCTGATCTATTGCGAAACTAAAGTTAATACTTTCAAGGGTTAAATCAACTGAGGGAAAACGCAACATCAATAGTTTTCAAACAAGTATATATTGTACCAAGTAATCGGCTTACAAATTTTACCAAAGAATGTGGATTCGCAAAAAGCTCCTCTATAAATAATGGCAAGATTACAGCTACAAACAATAGGCAAATAACCTTAAAATTTTCAGAAGGTTGTTTTAAAAGTAGGAAAAGCAGAACAACTCTCAAAAAGCTTTATTATTCCGTTAAAAAAAAAAAAAAATTCCACAGGAAAAGTAAATACCAGACATAAGTCTACCCTCTATCTACGTTTCTAATATACAAGGCAAACCTTGATGATTCGGATCCTTATTAATTAATTACTTATTTATTTTTACTTTTACATTTAGGAAGTAGATTTAATTCACAAAATAAACAATCAATTGCGGGACTGTGCCACCCATGATTTTGATCATCTCGTAAAGCTGAAAGAACAGAGAGACAAACTGGAGGCTGATCTGAAAGACAAAGATCTTGCTTTGAAAATTGACCGCTTTCAACTGTCTCTCAACCCTACATGCACGGACACCATCAGCTTCAAACCTTGGCCTGATGATGCCTGCTCGGCTGGGAACTGCCCTGTCAGTTTGGAAACTTGGCTGAGAAACAGCGAAGACAAGAGGGACAATGCAGAGCAGGAAATTGACCGGGCGACACGGGCTGTGAACGATACCTGGAACCTCATCCGCAAGTCCAAGAACGACATCAAACACCAAAGGGAGGCAACACAATTCGCTCTGAGGAAGCGCCGTCACGAAACACTGCAGGTAACATTCGTTTCTAACTGTGAATCGTTGCTAAGTGTTTGGACAGTCTTTTTTTGAATAGTGAGTCCGGAATTTGAGTAAGAGAAATCTATTAACGCAGATCTTATAAAAATATTCTAAGTCACTGGTTCCAACTGGTGATTCGCTTAAGTAAAATAATATGCTAGTTTGTAATATACTAGTACGGAATAATGTACTAGCAAGGGAAATAATATAGCAGTTGTTATGTATATTTACGAAGAATAATATACTAGTATACAACGACTATACGAGAGGTTCGCCAAATTCTTCCGGATTTTAGAAAGGGTTCAACAAATTCTTTCGCTTTTTAGAAAGGATTCGCAGGGAGAAAAAAGTTGGAAACCACTGCTCCAGGTAATACCGATACCAGGTAATAATAAGATTTCCAGAACATTCCATATTGATGCAACAAAAAGCAAAATTTAACTATTTAACGAGTAGAATACGAATTTTAAACTACTTTAAAATTCGTAGTTTCTGGATTCGTAGGGAATTCGCTGTTTCTCAGCCAAGTTTCCAGACTGACACCGGATTGCTCCGAAAATTCGTAACACAGGGTAAGAAAATTTCCGTTTTAGAACGGTTTTTAATTAATAATTTAAAAAGTAATTAAAATTTTAAAATTGTGATTCTCAGGTGCACATTATCGGACTCATGGGCTTATATATTCAAATTTTCAGAGTCCTGCGTGCAGTAGGTTTGTCTGGAGACCGCACACATACAGACAGACAGATTCACAAACATTCATTTTTATTATTATAGACATTCATAATAAGAATGATGTAATAATATTTCACCCGCAAACTTCTATCAATTTATTCGTACAATTTACTTTAAAAAATATTCAGCTCTTTCATGATTAAAATATTTTAAAACATAAAAACAGCCGTACAATTTCACCGATCACTTGACATTTTAATTTTAAGCATATCCGTAATATTAAAAATTCATATCTGCAACGCTGTACCACTTCAAATTGCAGTCAAGTACACCCGAAGTAATTACAAAAATTTATGACTGCTCCTAATAGTTTGGCAACCGACTGTAATTCTGGTAACATCCTACGATTTTTTTCAGGCAAGAGATGCTTTAGCGGCTCAGCGAAAAGATTTGAAAGACGAAATAGAGCGTTTGGACAGAGAAATGCTGACCATCGAGCAAGCTGTCCACGAATCGAGGGGGAATCTAAAGCTGGTTCAGACGAGACTGGAATACAGAAAAGACAGACCAGGGTTTGAGCTTTGCCGAGACCTCCCCACAGTAGGCCTGGAGGAAGAGCTGAGGCACGTCGTGGAATCCAGAGAATACCTGGAACAGAAGCTTAGAGACGTAAAGTAAGTTTGCTGTGGCATTTGAAAATAATAATAATAATAATAATAACTTAATCCAATGCCCTCAATCCCCTAATAATGCTTTTAAGTTGGCACGTGGGTAATTTGTAAAAAAGAAATAATCAAGTAATACGGATTATAGAACGGACAATAACTTCAGCATCTCTCAGCATTAGACGTATCGTTCACTGAAGACCCATTGTATAGTTAGTCACATCGGTTATTGGATGGTCACAGAAATTTAGTTAAAAAAATCGTAGTTATGTATGTGTTGACGTTTTCAGCACATAATTTTCAATAGATTGAACCTTATTCTGAAAACATCATTATCTTATAATCAAGACTGTTCTACGAACTATCCTTTGTAAGTAGAGAATATCCAGAATTTTGTCAGACTTCACGACAGGCAAATAGCCAAGAAAATGTTTCTCGTCTCTATTTTTATTTAAAACGTGAGAGAAATACCACATTCTACCGAAAACTTTTCATTATGAAGTATCCCTTATTAAAATATAACCTGACTCAAACACATGATCCTTGGCTCTGTTACTTAAAATAAACATCCCTTAATTAAGAATTTTTCAGTGTACGATAATATTATGTTGTAAATATCTTTGCATTACGTTCAATTTTCACATGTGTGTGTGTATGTGTGGCACCATTAAAAACCTTGTTTTCTTTCTTACTCCAGGAATACTATGAATCAGCTTCAGCAACACCTTCACGAAGTTGAGGACGACTTACGTCGCAAGGAACATTCCCTCGCCATCGAAACGTCCTGCATCGAGATTCACGAAAATCCAATGAAATCGCCGTACCAGACTGACATAGCATGGTTGGCGCCCCTCAATACCACCGCCACTTCCAATTACCTGAATGACTCCATAAAAAGGGGAAGCAATCGGAGACTCTTGGACCGCCACGAAGCAGAATGCATAACAAGCGAATATCAGCCCAAATGTCATTTAGATAATCCCGAATACAGACTAGAAGACTGAGTATTCAAAAAAACTAATTTAGAAGAAAATTTTGATTAGTTTGTACAGAAACAAAAGAATATTTTGGTCTGGCATAAAATTTGCATATTTTCTGCTTAAATTCGGTGTCTCTTGTAATGAGAGCTACTCAATAATAGAAGATAAATTGAAATAAAGTAAATTTTGGAATATTGCTTATTACTGTATTTTGAAACTCCAACATCAAAATACCGGAAAATGCCGTGTTGACTTGATATCCTTTAATCCTTTGTCTGAGGATTTTGTTTTACCGCTTTTCTGACTCGATGATAAAAAAAGCATAAAAAGGCAATTTTAGGAGTAGTACTTGGGGATTCTCTTTTCGTGACAAATGGTTTTCAAGGCAGAAGCCCTTACATATACAGGATGTCCCCAAAACATGATACTACGTTTTGATTCTTTATCTCTTAGAGTAAGTGGACAGTGTAAATTGGAAAAATATTCAAAATAAGGTAAGAAAATGAACTACGTTAAGAAAATATTCCTCTCGTTCATTTACAAAAAGTGACACCCATTTTAAATTTGTATACAACGCCCGTCCCAAAAAAATATAAAAAGTAAAAAAACAATTTAAGTAAAATGTGACCAATACACTAATGAGTAATGGGCAAATTTTCAGCCTTTCATCATAAAACCAGGGCTTCGAACCATAACTTTTTTCGTTCCGGTTCAACTAAAAAAATTATGCCGATTCAATTCCGGTTTTTGTTAGCCCAAAATAATGGTTTTCGGTTTTCAGTTCAGTTCTTTATGAATAATTTTATTTTATGTATATTCTTATTTGTACTAAAAATATAATTATATCATAAACAAAAAGTGTAATTCTACCAAATTTAGATTTTATTGTTTTTATTATTGGTAGACTATGTGAATTGATACAATTAACCAGCGTGTACGATACGAGCGGTGAGCAGAGAACGGCGATCATTGGCATTGTTATCCGTTACCAAAATCGCATTCGACATTTCATGACCCTGTTCTAGGTTCATGATTGTGTCGATTATTTTTACCCTTGTGCACTTGGCTTTGCAATAATTATGTAAAAAATGTATTTATTCATTTAACAGATGAAAATTGCCTCTAATTATTAATATATCTTCTAACGTGGTCTCACTGAGATTACTTCTGTTGTCTCCAGAATAAATTTCAAACCTAAAAACGCCTTTCCAACGCTAATTTGTATAGCTGGAGCAGCCAAAACCACCATTGAAATCTTATAGTGCGGATAGGTAATTTTATTGCCTTCACGGAAATCTAATAATTATGTTTTATATCGAACTTTCATACTTGAATTCATTTTAAATAATTTGGGCAATGTCAATCTTGGTAAAAATAGGCGATCCAAGTGATTTTATTGCCAATTCTTTACTTTTTAAAAAGTCTTCATTTTCAGTAGAACAATGTGCTTCCTCGTTTACGACTGAAATGGATTTTTCCAAAACTTATCGTTTGTTCCCAATATTCTATAAATGTTGCACTAAACCTGTACTTTTTGTGACGTGGAAAGCAAAATTTGATAAATTAAGAAATATTAATGAGTTGTTCACAATAACAGAATGACTGAAGATTTGTCAAACCAAAATAAACTGATTTTTTTTTCTTGTGGGGGGGGGGGGGGTCGGCTGCGGTTTTTGTTCCGACCAAAATAACGTTTTTTCGGTTTTCGGTTCAATTCCGGTTCGAAGCCCTGCATAAAACGTCTCAGAAATATCTTTAAACAAAGGTTATCAGAGACTGTACATGAATTCTAAGGTAAACGTTTATTGCAAGAGCGCAAAAAAAAAAAAAAAATGTCTTTTATAATTTCTGTACAACCTCTGAAAAGTGATCATCCGACATGATTTTTTTTTCCTTTCGGATGTCATTGAAAAGTGCTTTAATTCAGCATACATTTATTTTTATACAGCTGGCTTTTTAAAAGATATTATTCTCAAATTTTGTCCATCACGTCATTAGTGTATGAAGCACATTTTACTAACTAGAATTCATTTTTTTCGGTATACATATCTATATAAATAAAATTTGGCTTTTGCCTGTACATTTCTTAGAATTCAAAAATTTTGCGATTTCTATCCGTTTCAAGCACCTGGAAATCCGGTGGGGCCCTCAAAAAAAAGTTTGTCTCTCTGTCGTTCTGTCCGTAACGCTTTTTTTTTCAAGCATCACATAAAAACGACTGAAGCGAATTATATGAAACTTGGTGTCATGATAGGTGGTCACTCAACTTAAAACATAGGCGTCGAATCTTTAAATAATCTTGATTGGATTTTGAGATTTTGCGAAAATCCTTTCAAACTGCGTAAATTTGTGTTCGAGCATCACGTATAAGCGACTGAAGCAATTGAAATGAAATTTGGTATCATGATTGGTGGTCACTCAAAACATAGGCGCCGATTTTTAAAAAAAAATCTTAATTAGATTTTGAGATTTTGTTAAAATCGTTTCAAACTGCGTAAATTTGTGTTCGCACATCACGTAATAACTACAAAGGTGAAAAAATGATACTTGGTGAAATGATAGGTGTTCACTCACCTTAAACTAAGCATCTAATTAAAAAAAATCGATCAGATTTCGTGATTTTGCGAAAATCGTTTAAAACTGAGTGAATCTTTGTTCACGCATTACGTAATAACGACTACAGCCAATGATATGAAATTTGGTCACATGATAGATGATTGCTCAACTTAAACTATAGATGTCCAATTTTTTAAACATTTTTATTAGATTTTGAGATTTTGTGAAAATTCTCTCAAAATACGTTTATATTTCTTCAAGAATCACGTAATAACGACTAATACGAATGATACGAAATTTGGTGATATGATAGGTAGTTGCTAATCTTAATTTATAGGCGTTGAATTTTAAAAATATTTTGATGACATTTAGAGATTTTGTGAAAATCGTTTTAAAATGCTGAAATTTTGTTCCAGCATGACGAATGATACGAAATTTGGTTATATGATAGGTAGTTGCTAATCTTAATTTATAGGCGTTGAATTTTAAAAATATTTTGATGACATTTTGAGATTTTGTGAAAATCGTTTTAAAATGCTGAAATTTTGTTCCAGCATGTCGAAGTAAAGACCGCAGGGAAATGAAATGAAATTTGGTGACATGATAGGTTGTCACTCAAATTCTACGCTTCCAATTTTTTAAAAGTATTGATTAGATTTTGAGAGTTTGCGAAAATTATTTCAATATGCGTAAACATTCACATTCGTTTGCGCATCACATAATTACGAAAATTATTTCATATGCGTAAACGTGCGTATTCATTCGCGCATCACAACTTAAGCGGATGAAATGAACTTAGTTACTCTCTAACCTGTAATATTTTAACAATACTAAAAATTATAACTTCACTTTGTTTATTTTGGCAACATACTACATCCATTCTGTGTACTCCTACAATGCTGACGAAAGTTCTTGCTTTTCGGAAATTTGCATTCAGTACTAACCCGTCAACGACGGGTACTTCAGCTAGTATAATATAAAACAGCTAAATTTACGAAATATGCATATCCTATTAATCTGTCGAGCAAGTGTAACCACAGATCAAAACTAGCATTAAAAAACAAAAAATCCGTTACCAAGAATGATAATGGAGACATAGGTCTTAAATATTATACACAAAACCATTTATAATAAAGCACAATGTATGTAATATACGCCAATAATTTAATTAACATCAATTTAACTATTTGATTTTAGAACCTTTTAAAAAAATACATCATTTTCCCACCATTTCCCCCCATCTGATCCAATAAATTTCGTAACAATCTATGTAGTTAGAGGATAGACAAACAAGCAAACCGTAATCATGAACACGTTTCAACTTTGTGTAAAATGTTAAAAACGAATAAAAAAGTTTATCTGTCTATTGTTTTTGACAAACAGGCTCGCATTGAAATACAATTACTGATCCAGATTACTCATAGTGGGCAAAAATATGATAACGCAGTTTAGAATGGTCTGGTTTTTTCCATCTTAGATAAAGTATTACATTGATTTGGAAAGTAGCCGTTTTAAAATATTTGTCTGAAGGATGTTAAAAAAAAAAACATAGAGATAAGAAGATAAGAACACCTTTTCGTCTTTTATCACGTGATTTAAATATTTGTGCGTGAGAGCATAAAAACATGCTACTGAAAAAAGAAAAAAAAGAAAAGAAAACAAGCGATCAATAAAATACTTACAAAACGTATGCACAGTTATGTATATTTCAAATGTTTTAAAAGTTATGATTTAATGCATTCGTAAACACTATAACTAGTGCATTCGTTCGGTTTTTTTTTTACCGAAATTTGTTTAAATGCACATTTCATTAACTAAACGATCGAAATTCTAAACACTACGTACCAGTGTTACGAGTGCGATATATACGAACATAGAGATTACGTTATCATAAACCATACATCAGTAGAATAACTACACTGACTGGTGATATTATCATTCCGAAAACAGGAAAAGTTTTTAAACCAATGCCTATAGGCTTGCCATTAGCAGCAGTGGTAGTACTATATGTCAAAAGTCAGCAAGTTTGGCCTCTTTTTTTTTGGCAATTTATGGCCAATTTTAGTGCCAAAAACGAATGAAATTCGATTGAAACGCGATAAAACTGCTGAAATTATTTGAACTTCAGTCTGAAATACCATCTTTATTTATTTACTTATTTCTTAAATTAAATTCTTCGTATAAACTTAATGTTCATAAAACATCGTATAGTAGTTTAAGAAGAAACATAAGTTTTACAGTAACTTCTCTACTGTAATTTTATTTCAAATCTTGATCAGAAATCATGTACGTTAGGTTTCATAAGCCATTACGAGTTTCAAAATTATAAAGTTCGTAAAATAAAATGTAGTACATTTTTGGCCCAAAAACATTCTGAAATGTATTATGAAGTGATCCAAAGTTACATTTGATGGAAAATTTTTTAGTCTGCTAATCTTGAATTCGAGTTTAAGAAACAGTGTTTTTTTCTTTTTTCTTTTTATGAAAACTGACTAGTTCTTCAGATTTTAATTTGCAGTAATCCACAGTATAGTTAACGAGGAAATATTCTGAAAAATTTCATAGTAACTAGCACTGTAAGTTTATTTCTTATCTGGAGTGAAAGTTAACCAAAAAACGGACTTCTCCGGAAAAGTGCCAAGTTTATTTTATTTTATTTTTCAAAAAGTTGACTAACTTTTCAAATTTGAAATTTGTTTCAGTTCACAGTATGTTTTCTGGGGAAATGGTCTAAAATTTTTCATAATTCTGGCATCGTAAGTTTGATTCCGATCTTTACTTAAAGTCCACCAAAATTGTCCTCCTCTAAAAAAGAGTCAAGTTTAACAATTTTTTTTAAAGTTAACTATCTCTTCAAATTTTACCTCAATGTCAGTTGTCAGTCTAGTTTCTGAGGAATCACTATGAAAATTCTCATAATTACGGAATTGTGAGTTTATTTCTAATCGTGAGCCAAAAACAAGACAATAACGTTTTCTCTGTAAAAGCATCAAGTTTAATAATATTTTTTTAATTTAAATGATTTTTCAAATTTTATCTCAATGTCAGTTCTCACTCTAGTTTTATAGGAAACATTCTGAAAATTCTCATAGTTATGTGATTATAAGTTTACTTCATATCTTGAGCTAAAGTCAGCCGAAATCCTCCGCTTTCAGGTAGAACAGCCTTAAATCAAGAATTGCAGGTATCGAGAGAGAGAAAAATCTGTCTTAAAAAACATGAAGCACTTTAATGTTAAATTAAAGAGCTTTTTGCAAACGTATTACAAATATCTAATATAAATGTTTCTATCATTTAAGTATAGTTAAGAAAATATATTGAAAGAAGTTTAATAAAATCCTTTAAATTATATCCTACTAAATATTTACGTTGATCCCTGACTCTTTAACGATTCTGGTTGAACCAATCATGATAAAACTTTTATCACTATTACACCAAAGAGATTAAAAAGTTCAGCACAAAAATGTAATAAAATCTACACCATTTGTACGATCCGCTTGAAATTTTTCATAATTATGTATAAAAATAAAAATAATAATCTGCGTTACTTTTAAAAATCTGAAAATCCACTCGTTTCCCGATTTTCAAGTGATTTTTCTCTGTTTTCTGATCCATTTAATTTCCGAGAGTAAAAAAAAAAAAATCATTTGCGTGACAAAATTAGGTGTCGCAAGTGACAATTACGTCATACTGAAGTCACGGTTATCAGGCTTCGAAAGGGAAATTTCGATTCCATTTCGTTTAAAATAGTTTTTCTAGATTATCCAGTTTAAGTTTTTTTCACAAATAAAATTATTTCCTCCGTATGATACATTGATATAAGAAGGGATGTTCCCAGCGAAACGAATTCTTCCGAATGCGAAAAGTTTTTGCATGGTTTTAGAAGAAAATGCAATTTCGAATTCGGTATATAATAAAAATTGGATATGAAATTATTTATTTTAAGTGTACAAAGATTAAATATATAGAGTGTAAACTCATTTTTGTCGAATGTTTTATCTATAGCGCTGTTGTAATTGGATCCACAACGGGCTTTGACTTTTAATGTATTAATATTAATGTGCATATGATATTTAAAGTGCATTATTTCGAGATTACGAGTGTATCAACCTTAGACTACGTTGAAAACTCCCCAGAAAATCTGCAGGTTACGGAAAATATTGGTCATTCAACATTCAAGTCGTGGGCCTCAAAAGTCATAAATATGGCCTTGATTAGTAGGTATTCTTAAGTTAATCAAACAAATAAAACAGACAAAATTAATAACAAAGAAAATAAACAATAAAATTATATTTTCTGTCAAATATTTACACACTTTTTAAATATGGCAGCCTTTGAAAACGATATTGAAGCTGTTTTCTGACTAGCAATAAAACGTCTTAAGGAAATATGTTCATTTAAAAGTATAAATAAAATAAATTTAATAATCACAATATTAAATACTGTACAGAAATATATATCTCAATATTTGAAGCTATAAAGTCTCTTCTTCATATTCACAGGGTCTTTTGTACAATACATTCATACGTCTTCAATGATGTAGTATAATGTATTTGAACTAAATGTTTCACTTCATTCCGCTAGATGACATCACTGCCATTCAACAGTGACGTTATTTAACAGGGATATGCCATCTCCATTTATCCTAAGTTCATTCTGCAAAAAGACATGATAAACACAACATTAAAAAACACTTTATTTTGCAATTAAATAACCTGTTAAAAATGCTTAGAGGGTTTCATATAGCATTTACCTACAAACTTTTACAGGTGCGTCAAAAGCTCTCTGATTCAAGTTGCACTGTAGAAACGCAAATGTTATCTGCATGCACAGTTTAGTAATCCTTTTAAAGATATAAACTTGCATGTATGTAAAACGTCCGACGATGGTTATTCTTCCGAGTTGGAGTGGGGGATAACTAATTCTTCATTTTAAAAAAGCATTATTATGAAACTAATATTTTCTCCATCGTGTTTCATTTTGAAATGACATAATTTTCTAAGAACAAACCCATAGACGAAGTACAATAACATTTGTAGATGAAGTACGATAATAAATTTTACCGACGTTACAGTTTCTTCCACTTTGTAAAAGCTGTACAAGAAGAAAACGTTTGAAACCTCATATGACTGAGTTATTTGGATTCACCTTTTACAAAAATCTTCTCTTAAAAGCTTGGATACGATCCTTTGATGCAACCCATATATAATAGGTTGGGCCGAAAAGATTGAATTTTCGAAAATGAAACTGTATTGCAGCGGAAATGTTAATTACTCTTCTAAGGAAGAATCAAAAATTTATGTTAAGTAAAAAATGTCTTCAGTCGGCACAAAAAGTCTAAAGTTATGTCATTTTACTAAATTATTGTACGAAATAGCATTAAATAAAATAAATAAAATTTTTACATTTTATAATGTCATAGCACAAAAACATTATATTGTACTATGAGTAGTAAACCTTCAAAATTTCAGAAAGTTTGAAAAATATCTTCTGTCGACACAATAAAGCCTATTATTTTGCAGTATTAAATGTAGGTTTTATTGGTCTAAATTATCGGTTAATTCAAGATACTCATTATTTAAATTGAATACATGATAAAAATGTAATTGAAAACACCACAATCATATACCAAGTCGGTATATGATTGTGTACGAGTGTACACAATCGTATTTTATTTATTTAGAAACGCTGTAACATACCTTACATATAGACTTGGTCACAATTGATATAGATTAGGCTCTGATCAGGCATGCACTTAAAAAAAACATTTCGTGCAAGACCCAAAAGGTGAAAAAGACTTGCATACACAACAAGGCTTGATTAATGGCATCCAACTAACAAAAATCTAAATTCCGGAGAGGAGGGGGGGGGGTGACATGCCTCCTTGTTTCTCCCCTTGGCTACACCACTATCTCCATAATACCCATGCTTGCCCAGGCTCACAGTCAGACCGAAGAAGGGAATTCCTTCACAATTTTAATGATTCTTCCTACATTTTGGGTATGAAAAGGAATTTCAATGTTCAACATAATCAGTTCAGTGTTCAACATAATGCTTCTGCGCTATAACATTAGAAAATTAAAAAATTATATTTCTTTTATTTTATTCTATTTCATACGAATAACTTAGCAAAACGGCAAAACTTTGGACTCTTGGTGCCGAATGAAGATATCTTTTGATATAAGCCAAATTTTGGGTGTTTCCTTAGGACAGCACTAGATAACTTTTCCGCATTGCATTACATTTTCATTTCCGAAAATTCGGTTTATTTTTCTACCCACCCTAATACGTAAAGCAATTAGTACGCAATACGTTTTGAATTGGTTTTAAAATATCCCACTTGAAATTGAAAAATGCATTTCTTGAAGTATTCAAATTTCAGTCTTGCTTCTTTAATGGTGAGAAAAAAAATTAAGCTACAAAATATGAGAAAACTGATCACAGTTAACCCTTGTTTATTTCATGAGTATAATGGTAAAAACAACCCTCTTAAGACATTCCATATAAAAAAAAATTATTTCCCTTTGTAGATGTATATATAATAAATTCAGTTGGTAATAAAGCGCATGAGCTTATCAAAGCCTTTAATCGAAATTCAAGTGCTCAAAGGCTGAAATAGCTTGAATATTTCTTTTCAGAAACTTGGTTATAGCTGGGTATTAATTAATAATAGGAACACTTCTCAGAAGTATAACGCAGTTGAAATGGACTCGATTGTAGTCCCACACTTCACATCTCCCAGTTCGACCCCCCAAAAACAAGACGAGTCGGGCTGGTCGACTGGGTTACGGGCTTATGCTTATGAAAGACTTTTGTTTATTTAAACGCACTCACATACATATATGCATTTAGGTGAACTTACATTGCAGTAATTTTTTAGATTAAACTGAAAATTTGAAACAATGTAAGCATAAATGACAATATACTCCTAAATTTCATATATTTTGTTTTTAAAGAAGACTAGCTTTTTAATAAAATACATAATAAATTTAGTACAATAAAATTTCATTATAAAATTCAAAATACGCTTGGAATAATTATTACTGATCATAACATTAATTATCTTAATTTAAAGTGCTCCAGCCACGTAAATCTTATATACTTATTAAAGCGTCACTTAAAAAGGGAATAAAAGTTGTTAGACATTCTAAATGTCCACTGCAAATATTAAGTTGAAATTTAATAGTCTCAAAACACTTTTTAATTTTTTACTAAAACAACTATAAATGCTATCACGATTCTTGAAAGCTACTACTTTATTTCCACCAGCTTTTATTTTATGTTTATAAGTTTATGTTAAGTTTGGAAGGAACTGGAAGATTAAAAAAATTTTGAAGATATATCTAATGGGTTTATAAGATTTTAAAGTGATTAGCTTAATAATTTTGTTCGTCAATGTCAGTCTCATTGCACGAATCGTGAAATTAAATATATTTATGCGTTTCATATTTGGTACTATGGATGCTTAAAACCTTATTTTTTACACGATTGAAAATATTTGATTTCAGGTGTAAATTGCGTATTTTGAAGATTCATTGTCATCTTAATAACTATATGCATCTTATCTAAATTGCATTCCTTCAAACAGACTTTGTCCTTTTGTGAATACATATCTCTGCACTTTATGAACAAAAGCAGCATTTCGGAGTCAGAAACTTAATCATCAGAAATCTAACAGAGAAAGAAGAAAGAAAAAAGAAAATAACTCTCACCTGTTCGAATGTAAACGTTGCATTATTACCATTAACAGTTGCATTGGATGGCGAACTCTTCACTCCAAATACTCGAACAGATCCCAAAGTCATCTCGATTTTCGAGAAATTTTTGACAGTATTAATTTGGACGACATTCTGGAAATGAAATGATTTATTGCTACATTAAATGCCACTTTAACCCTTTAACGCACAATGTTCCCGCTCTGGGAACACCAAACTCTGACGTTTTGACTGTTGCCAGTCACGAAGAATAGATTTTATTTCTATAAAAAATAGTTGCGGGTGACATAGCTCCACGAGAATCCTTTACTTTTTAGCACGTCATTTCCCGTAACAAAAATTGTCACGATTATTTTTAACAGCACTGACATCTGCTGAAAAATGGAAGAATGCGAGAACAGCTGGACAGATTGCCCAATGCTGAAAAAAGGGCAGACGTTGCCATCGCTCGACTTAACTACCAGCAAGAGGGCGGACGATCGAAACGTTCATCGCGTGCCACAGATCTAGAGACCTTTTTTTGACGACAGCTGGCTGTGCCGGCACAGCCAACGGCTGCTCTTTTTTCAGCATTGGGAAAGGGTTGCGCCTCAAAGGGTTAATCACTAGGACATCACCACTTGCGATGACATCATGAGCAGCGAATGAAATCGCAGCACGTGTTTTCCGAGGCCCCAGATTATCAAATGCGCCGGACTAACCAACAGTGCCTCCAAAATATAGCAACAAGCAATTCGGATAGTTAGGACATATTAAAAAAAACTTAGAATCGCATAACATTGTGGGATCAAAAACGTTGCTTTCATAAACCGTTAAATAATCAATCTACTAACGATAATGAATTGTTGGTGAAATTTGCTACCATGATTTGCCAAAAGTTTATTATTTTTTCGTAAAAAATACTGAAATAAAATTGATTAACATAAACAGCATTCCCTTCTGAATGCTGTAATTGGCAAAGAATGAACCATTTGTTATAAATATAAAGTAAAGAGTACATTCTTAACTTCATATTTAAGGGATGCGTGAAAACAACGTTTTCGACCCCAGATTTCTATGTGATTCTGCATCTAGTGTGTGCTTTCACTCCCCTAAAAGTTTCTCGCTGTGTTTTTGAAATGTGGTGCAAGTTAGAGATGGTACAATAACACTAAAATAAACACTGACATCTTTCTGTAAATATACTGTGAAGGTTAAAGAAAGTAAATTGTTTGGAGGATTACATTAAAACAGAGAATTATTTTGAAAGGAATTGAGACGTGAAAAAATGTAGTACAGTAATATC
Source organism: Cheiracanthium punctorium (assembly GCA_038373885.1). Taxonomy (NCBI): domain Eukaryota; kingdom Metazoa; phylum Arthropoda; class Arachnida; order Araneae; family Cheiracanthiidae; genus Cheiracanthium; species Cheiracanthium punctorium. The sequence continues at coordinate 828,298 of JAWZYV010018464.1, read as the reverse complement.
GCGCTGTAAAGATAATTTTCAACGAGATTTTTGTACTCATGTATTTTATCTGGAATTAGATTACTTCTGAGTTTGAAGATACATAAATATAAAACATAATAAACATAAATTTCTTAAGAGACTTTACCTTTTCAGCAGTCATTTCAATTAGAGTGTAGTTTTCGTGTACATAAGGATCTGAAAATATAATTTGTTGTCAAATACACAGGTTTACTAAATTTAAAAAATAATCAAATTTGTACCACGCACAGTTTTGCTTTAATGAAATAGGTAAAATTATTCTAAATTTTAAACCCGATTTTGACAACGATTTTGACTTGATGCATCGCAAGTAAGAATTTTTGCGATGCATCTTATTGTACGCTGGCATGAACGTTCATATAAATGCATGTACCTCCATGCAAACCCATTTTGACAGACCGCGAATATATTTTGGCCAGTTTTTCCATGCAGTCTGTAATATGTATGTAACTCGCATATCTCAAAAATTATTGGTCGTAGAATGTTGAAATTTTATATTTAGGATTGCTCTAACATGTAGTTTTGATTGCAATCTACTGGGTAATTTATTTACAGGGTCACCCAAATGACTTTAAATACTTTAAGGTGTATGGATACATTCAATTCATTGAAAGCCTGTGGTCAATGACTACTTTCGCTCTCCCCAAACTCTCCAAAACTACCTCAAGCTTATCGGTTTTTGGCGAAATATCGCCAAATTAAGGGTCAAAAACAAATCTTTCAAAATTAAACCCAGCTTGGCGATATCGGAAATATTTTGTAGGAATCGCTAAACATTGGTATTACGGCAATATTTTATCTCTTTCAAACAAAATAAGTTTAGATGAAGTGCATAATATGCAACAAAATATTTTTGATTTAATAGACGTGCACGGAAGTCACGTGTTGTCCACATGAGATTTTTGTAGTTTAGTTTCTTCTTTAAAAACCAAAAAAAAAAATGCTTCTGCAAGGCGACAGAGAAACTTCACATGTTCATGTTACAAAGAGGAGATTCACATGTTACATGTTACTTTTGTAGGAGATTAAATTTAATATTCGTAAAACAAAGATATTAAACTGATATTAAATATTTTCGGTGATTGCCACAAAGAATGTTGAAAATAATAATTTTTAGAAGGAAATCAGGCCGTTTTCAGAAAACGTTTCCGAGAACATACTAAGATGCGTTTTATATACAGGCATATAACACGAAGGCTCTCTCTAGGGTTTACAAGCCCGGACTGGTTCCATTGGGGACCCTCGGCTGGAGATTGAAAAGGGGCCCCTTACTGACTGAGGAATTTAGGAGGAATAGAATTTTAAAATATATATTATTAATTAGAATATATAATATTAAAAATTATGCTTAAGTGCCTAAAAACCACATTTAACTATTTTAGAACTTTTGACGCCCCTTCGATCCGCTGGGTTTCTGGGGTCCTCCGCTGCGCTACTGCGCAAAGTAAGATTACAGGGAAATGAATCATCAAATTACTCTGATATAACAAATTACTCTAATTGTAAAGTATATCCATTTTTGTGGGCCTCTCCGGGGCCCTCGGCAATCGCCGACAATCCAACCAGGCCAGTCCGGGCCTGGTTCCCAACTAGCCAAAGTAAAACTCCATCGTAGAAAATGGCAATAACTTCGTTTGGTTAGAACTCATTCTGAGTTCTCTTTTACCGTTCTGCGCATTTTCTGAACCGATAGTTGAAAACCAACTAGCGCGCTAGGCCAATCGTAACTGAACCGCTTTCTCTCATCGCAGAAACTTCGACAATTTCACCAAATAGAATGACTCACACAACGTAAAATTCCATGCGAATGACCATAGTAGAATTGTTAATGACTTGTGTATATAATACTAGAAGATAAAGCTCGTTGTGGAGACAATTACAAAGGGCGCTAGAAAAAGCATTTGACAAAAAGCTGTCTACACTCTATACATTTAATTTTGTGCCTTTCAAAATGGGCTACAATGGTAGCTACAATAATGAAAATAGAATTTTCATATTCTATTTTCATTATTGTAGCTACCAAAGTAGCATTATTGCCACCTAAATTGCTAAATTAATTCTAAGTCTGAAGCATCGTGCCATAGAGATATGAATTCGAGAGAGGTGGCATCAGCTATCTCCAGCAATGGACGTGATTAAGTAACTGTGAGAGAAGTTCTTCAACCTCGTGGTGCGGTCCGGCGTCCATATTTAGGCAAAAACATTCAGTTGGATCTTTTAACAGCGAAAGATGCACGATTTTACAGAGCAAGTAGACTTTTAATTTTTCCCTTAAAGGCGAAATAATACACTCACTTCCAAAAGTTAAGCACGAAGATGTAAAATGCAAAAAAATAAACAAATACTGCTTTGATTGACACAAAATTCCTCGGGAAAGTAGTATATATATTTATGATTAAAACAAAATGACTATTTTTATACATAAATGAAAACAATATTAAATTTTTGTAAGTTATCAGATAATGTCATACTGGAGACTTAAACAGAATTATGTATAAAGTGAAAATAAACAGCATAAAAGGGAAAAAAGGACATTAATAGGGTATGTGATCCCCCCCCCCTCATCTGTATACAAAGTTTACACCTTGTGGCCATGCTTTCAATTAATTGGTCAACCCCCGCAGAATTAAGCAATCGCCATTCTCCTTGTAGAGCAGTTTCCAGCTCAATAAGAGTGGCTGGAGGTGGGAAACGTGAAGATACAGAACGGCCGAGAGCATCCCAAAGATTTTCAATGGGATTAAGGTCGGGCGAATATGCTGGCCCTGCCATACGCGCAATCCCTTCACACTCCAGGTACTCATCGACCAGCTCTATGGGGACGTGCGTCAAAACAAACAGTAGGGCCAACTGCTGCAGCGTACAATCTCACAATGGGTTCTAGGACTTCATCTCGATACCGGACAGCCGTCACAGAACCCCGTTTAAAGATATGCAGGTCGGTGCGGTATCCTAATGAAATCCCTGCCCACACCATAATGCTTCCGCCTCGGAATGCGTGATGTTCGGTGATGTTTTGGGGCTGATTGCGTGTTCCTTGTTCACGCCATATACTTATACGCTTGTCATCTGGCTCCAGAGCAAATCTTGACTCATCAGTAAACATGACATTGCCCCAGTCAGACACAGTCCAATTGACATGTTCCCGGTAGCACTTTAATCGTGCCCCTCTTGATTGGACGGACAGAAAAACACAAACTGAGGTACCGGGGCGTACAGTCCACTCATATGTAATCTTCGGCGTACAGTAGCTGCAGATATTGCCTTACCAATAGACTCTGTAACCATAGATGTCACACGTGGGGAGGTCGCTCTGCGATTCCGCTTGGCTAAAATAGCAATATATCGATCTTCCGCGGGGGCTGTAACCCTTGGGCGACCGGCTACGGGCCTTCGGACAATTGTCTGTGTGGTTTGGAATTGTTTCCATAAGCGTGAAATTACAGAATGATGAACGCCGAAGAAAAGAACAACATCTGTGATCGACTGTCCTGCCTCAAAGCGCCCCGCACAGCACGCCAGCGCTCAGAATCTTCCATTCGTCTTCTGGAAGTCATAGAAACACGTATGTCTTGAAAACAAATTGTACGAAAAATTTAAATACTTTTTATCAGCACTTACAATCAACTTCTGTAACCCTTCATAAAGCTGGCATCTTATAAGACAGCCCTTTTTGCATATTTCTTGACATGAAAGCGCGATTGGCTGTTACCCAACATATTTGCATACTTCCATCTACCTCTGCAGCGAATTGCATCCTCTTCAATTCTGATTGGCTTCCGGAAATTAACATTTTCCTCTCCGTGCTTAACTTTTGCGAGTGAGTGTATTTTTACACATTTCCCGATATTTGTATAACTGAATGATACTGATTATATTTAAAATTTCACATAAAAAAATGTTAAAAATGTGGTTCTTTTCTTGTTTTGTGCCATGACAAATGTGTGATTTTTCTTTTGTTCTTGAAAGCGAAATAGTTTGGGACATTTCACGTTGGGGATTAAAAAAAAAAAAATAAATAAATAAAAAAAAAAAAACCGATTTTGACTACCTCTAAATTTAATTATAATATTCAGCCTTCAGCTGAAATTAGTTTCCCCTCCGCTAAAGAGGTTTTTGACAGAACCTTTTAATTTGTATTGGCAGCCATGTACAGGATGTATTTGCATGTAAATCAAACGGGGAGAAACCAACCGTTTCTTCCAGTGGTGTCAAGTATTTTAAACAATCCGGTATTTCGGGGAATTCGAAGCCATTGCTTATAGCTAATTCTGGTAATTGTCAATTTAATCAAACAATCGTAACATGTTTTGCAAAATTTGCCAATATCATCGATATCTTTGTAAAAGACTAGTTTTATAAAGTCCGTTGTCGCTCCTTTGGACAGTAAAGTTGTTTTGGAATGGGTTCTTATTGACTTTTTGAACCACAGTCGATCACAACAATAGCATTGGTGGATTGGACCATCAGCAACAGCTTCGAAAAATTTCTCAACTAATTTACGAAATTCTAGTTCTTCACACCTTACATTTAGATCAGTATCTGTTCTTGGTCTTTTCGATGGTATATCTAGACAGAGTCGTAAACGTTTTCTGTCTTGTCTTCTGGATTTGGATTCCGCTTCTTGAGCACGAAAATCTGGATCTTCCCTTTTTCTTTGCATAAATAGACGGTTAGTTTCACGATGACTTTCTTCCGGATTAGACAACTGGCGAGGACGGCCAGCGCGGCCTTGAACAACAGTCCCGGGTATATTCTTCTGATATTTAACGATGTAATACTGAAAGTAGAGCGTGAAATACCAAGCCTACGAGCTATTTCACACTGATCCCGCAAAAATGAAAATTTTAGAAATGCCACGACAGAACACCACCACTTGCTCCGAGGAGGGACAAAAGTTTGAACGCGACTCTGGAAACAAATCCAAGTTCTGAAAAATGAAATCGGAACCTCGGGAACTTGACAGCCAGTCGCAGACGCTCTGACAAAATCTTACAGTTTCCCCTTTTGTTTCATCTGACGTTACTTTGAAATTTTTCAAGTATCCATTATTCCAATCATGTGTCGGATCTTGGTGTGTTTCAAATTTCCGTGAGATCTGTAAGATTTTATTTACTATCAATTATCATCCACGACTTTTTTCGTCTGCCGAAAACTATTACCCTCTTTAGCGGAGAGTAAAAAAAAAAAAAAACATTTAAAATTGAAACTATCACCATAGAAGAACACAGTCATGTGACAAAGTTTTGTCACATGACTGTGTGACAAAACTTTGTATCTAAGTAATAACTTTAAAAAACTAATAAAAAATTTGTGATCTAAGTAATATGGCGTCTCGGTTACAGTTTTCGGCTTCAATGTCAGATAAGTGAGGCCAACTCCATACATTCATATCTTATACAGCACGTGAACAAAAATCTGGATAGTTTCGAGAAACTATTTCAAAGTAATGAAATTGCAAATGTTGGGAATCAGTGGTTTTCAAGATAAAACAATGAAGGAAATATGACAGTTTTTAGCTTTTCTACCCAAATAAATCAATTGCCTGAAGTTGAAATAGAAAAAAATGCTGAAAATTAGGGAAAGAGCGGATTTTCAGATTTTACTTTCCGAACATGTATCATGTAAGTATTGTAATCATGAAAAAAAATTCGAATTTGAAATTTTGATGTATTTACACGTTTTGATTCTTTTGAATTCATTTATGCTATTTTTACGAGACGTATGTATGCGCGTGTTTGTGTATATGTGAATACGATAGCTCCTAAACGTTACATTCGAATGAGCTCAAATTTGGTATATATGTTACAAACCACCGTCGCCAGACTGGTATTTATTTTGGTATGTATAGGATTTATAGTTATTTTACAGGTCTACGAAAAAGATTTGATTTACATTAATGCCTGTACACGGAAATTCTTGAAAGTGCGCTAGCGTTTGCACTGTGCATACGATTGAGCTCAAGTTTGGTATACATGTTATAAACCACCGTCGCAAGTGTGGCATTGATTTTTGTGTGTATAGGACTTATAGTGTTTTTACAGGGATACGAAAAAGATTTCTTTTACATTATGGATAATGGACGTAAATTCTTGAAAGTGCGCTAGCGTCCAAACGGTGCATTCGATTGAGCACAAATTGGGCATGTACATAAAAGGTCACGTTACATTATCCACGTAAATTTCGATGTGTAGAGTTGGCAGTTTGTTCACAGGATTGCAAAAAGTATTTCTTATACATTACGGCCTATGAACGCAAATCCTTTAAAATGAGCTAGTGCATAAATGGTGCATTCGAAGAAGTTCAAATTGGGTATGTATGTTATAAGTCACCGTCACATATCATGCATAGATTTTGCTGTGTACAGGACATAGTTTTTTGACAGGGCAAAAAATGAGTGCTCCTTTACATTATTGAAAATTTTCAAACCTATCGCACCAGCGACGTGTATTTATAACATTTTTCGAACATTATAATTTTTTGTAATACCATGATGATAGGTTTTGTTTTGGAGTTAGAGAACCGAAAGCGTTCCAGATTCAGTGAATCGGTGAACAGCATAAATATATACGAATTAGGATTAGTCAATAGTTCTATCTATGGTGTAAAAAGTAGTAGAACGGATACCTCCGAAATTTATTTCCATAGCAGAACGTAGATTTCGCCAGGATTAGTAAATAAATTTATTAAGTAAAAGACGAAAAAATGGGCAGTGCGTTTTGCTACAAAAACATTAAATAAACATTTCGATGTGTCACTTACTTAGTGACGTTCCGTGGTCCATGTAGAGTTCACCTTTAGCCTGTTCATTGCTATCTAATGCAACAAGAAAATCAAATGGAGATTTGGCGCTGAAATAAAATAGTACGATATCAATTTTTATGAAACATTACCGCTAATGTCACAGTTTACGTAAGGAATGACATTTATAAACAAAAACACAATACTATATTCCTGACCAGTTAAGAGTAATTTGATTCTATTTCCACATCCATTCAAATAAGAAGGAATTCGCGGAGACAAAAAATACCGTTCTCATCTAGAACGAATAGATGGCTGTTTCCTGTGTCCCAAAACTTGAAGAATACGCGTGTAAGTGATACACACGACTGGTATAGACGAAATGGTCAAGATTTTCTAGTCCGTAGTAGTCTGGCTAATCACAGCAGAATGACTAGTATGTGTGACGAAAAATTATCGTTCAATTTTTGGAGCACTAGAATGACCGTATGTTAGTCTATCCGCAGGGATTTACAGATATTTACATCTGGAAGCAAGCACCAGATTATAGAGCAGAGATCTAAAAATTGGATAAGTGGGTTCAAAAGTGTCTTGTTCTATGATCTAGTATTCATAAGAGTACATAGACTCATAAATTCTAGTTCCACCAATTATTTTCTAGATCCCAGTGGCTTTTTTTTTTTTTCCAAAAGTGATTATATTTTCATGCATCTCCTTTGTAGTATGTAATATACCAGATTATATTTTCAAAAGTTAAAACGCATTCATTTTTTCAAGTAGTTTCAGATGAATAATTAATACAAAAGAAACTGTGAAAATTCTCTTTCATTTTTAGCACTAAACTGCTATTTTTAGCAGTACAGTGCAGTCGTTCACTCCGGTATTTTTTGTCGCTATGATTTCCGTTGACACGTTATCTCTGCATTTTTCAATAAGGTAGCCAGATAGCGGGAGGAGGACAAAATGTTAAAAGTCACAAAAGTTTGCAATTTTTGATGATTTATCGCCAAGCCTAGCGCCTAAGTCAGCAAAACTAAACCAAGCTAGGGGTATCTTCCATATTTGGGTGAAAAGCTGGCAAACCCACAATTTGTTACAAAGGTGAAGTATAGTTAGAATATGCATGGCTAAGATAAGGTTAGAATATGCTTGATGTAAGGTTATGTAAGGTGGTAAGCAGCTAAGGTGGTAAGCTGGCTAACAGCTTGAATACGCTTGGCGGAAATTGTAAAACAGTTTTAGTAGGCGATTTTAATATAGATTTCGATTCCAAAGAAGTGTTTTATGGAGCAAGGAAAAAAATTACTCACGGCACACTCATGAATAATGATACACTTTTGAACTTAATGGAATAATTAAGAAAAATCGGGACGAAGCATGAATTATGATACGCTTTTAATTTATAGCACTTTGGTGCATTGGTGCATAATTTAAAATATGAAAGTTTTTTTTTTTTTAACGTTTTCAAGCTCTTTTTCTTTGGAAAAACTAGAAAAAAAGTTTCGAATTCTAATCATAAGTTTTAAAAAAATAGTAAGTTTGAAATTTTTGCTTTAACCCTCCAAGCGGTTGTGACGTAAAATCCCGCCTACTTTATTCCAGTTTTCACTGCAATGCATCTACAATTTAAATTATTTACAACACTCAGGTACCATAATATATGTTTTGACATTAAAGCTCCTAGGAATTTTAGTAGTTAACTTTAAATAATTATAAATATCTCTATCAAAAGTTTATTTCTCTAATATTTTTAAAGCTGTAAGAAAATTTTACCATAAAAACAACTTAACATTATTTGTCCATTTTCAAGAGCGCTCAGAGGGTTAAACCACTTAACGATAGCCATTGCATAAATGAGATTAGGCGATAGACTGATAACTGCGCAAACTTTTTTTTCTTCCGAGAAATCGCATCAAGTAAAGTCAAGTCTCAAATTTTAGCGGGAAATACATACGTTCAGGTATCTTATTATAAAGCAAAATAAGCAGAATCAAACAAAATATTTTTATTTTGAGGTCTTGAGTTTAGAATCCATAGTTAAAATAAGAACTTCCTTAGCTTGCTTTTAACTATGTAATTTTGGTCAAATCAGCAAATCTCAGCTCGAAGGTCAAATCACCTTGAATATAAAAACCGAAATGCGATTCTATTTGGGTTTAGAATTCGACCTACAGTATAAGAAAAGGCGAATATTACCTTTCTGTAGTAGTGTAAGTAGTGTTTCCATCACTTCCTTTGGGTTCTTGAGCAGGTAAAATGTATCCTCCTCTAATAGCCAAATTAATGTGAGTTATTTCTGCTTTTAATTCGTAGCGTGTACCAGTACTGTTTCGTAATTCACCGGTATGATAGTCGTACCAAACGCCTTCAGGGATGTACGGCTTGATTGATGTTACACCCTGTAAAACGAAAGAAGACGAAGGTGAAAACTTAACTAAAGCGAGATTTACACTGTATTTTGATCTACAGTCGAACCCGCTCAGTGGAATATCGGTTAAAGGAATAAATATCACTCTTATTGTGATAAATGTACCAAACTGTAGGCTATTAATGTACCAAACCGTAATAATGAGTCAATGTGATCTCGGATAATGGAATGTCCCGCTGATTAGAATACGCTTTCGTGGCAAAGTGGCCATTCCATTGAGTGAGTTCGACGTAAGCAGTATGGTGGTTCCAGATAAGGCTTACTGTCACTGTTGCAGGTGCGCAAACCCTTTAACCCTTTGAGGTGCAACCCTTTCCCAATGCTGAAAATGCTGGCTGTGCCGCACAGCCAGCTGCCGTCAAAAAAGGGTTTCTAGATCTGTGACACGCGATGAACGTTTCGATCGTCCGCCATCTTGCTGGTAGTTAAGTCGAGCGATGGCAACGGCTGCCCTTTTTTCAGCATTGGGCAATCTGTCCAGCTGTTCTCGCATTCTTCCATTTTGAGCAGATGTCAGTGCTGTTACAAAGAATCGAGACAATTTTTTTTGCGGGAAATGACAAGTAAAGGATTCTCGTGGAGCTATGTCATCCGCAACTATTTTTATAGAAATCAAATCTATTCTTCGTGACTGGCAACAGTCAAAACGTCAGAGTTTGGTGTTCAAAAGAGCGGGAACACTGCGCGTTAAAGGGTTAAAAACACGAGGCTCCCAATTAAGTAGTAAAATGGTCGTAGGAAATGAACGGACCTTTTTGTTGAGACTTTTCGCCTTCACTCTGGATGAAATATCGATTCAGGGAAAGATTCTATCGTGAAAAGTGCCGCAAAGCTGGCCGCCACAGCCAGATGTCGTCAAAAAAGGGTCTCGAAAAGACCCATCTGTCGCCAGCTGTCGTCAAGAAAGGGCGATCGAAACGTTCATCGCGAGCCACAGATCAAGAGATCTGTGGCACGCGATGAACGTTTCGATCGTCCACCATCTTGCTGGTAGTTAAGTCGAGCGATGGCAACGGCTGCCCTTTTTTCAGCATTGGGAAAGGTTTGCGCCTCAAAGGGTTGACTAGTGTATTGCGGGAATCACGTTTAATGCTTTAGCTGTAACTATACAATCCTTACTTTGAGATAAGCAACTTAACATATTGATACAGTAAAACATAACGGATCGATTCTCTTCTTAGTTTTGAAATGAACCGGTACTTATTCTGACACATAAGAAAAACTGAATAGTTTAAAGGATTCCAAAGTAACTCACTGGATAGAGAGCGGGCATGATCAGTAAAGCTGGCCCCCACAAGAATTCGTCTTCTATTGTGTACGTGTTTTTGTCGAGTGGAAACCTTTAAACGAAATAATAAAAAATGAACAAGAAAGATAATGCATGCAACAATCATTGATTAACAAAATTATTTACAACACAAATGTTTTTTTACACTAGTGTTAGTGATAGGATTTCGTGCAGTGCTGTTGTCTTGTTTGCTTAGTTAAAACAAACAAGACAAGATTACGAAAGTAGTAACTTCATTCAATTACCACCAAAAGAATGTCATCATAATACACTCATGTCCATAAATTAAGGATAATGAAGTTCAGGCAAAGAAAGAGAAAGAAGCAAAACAAATTTGACTTATTTGTAAAGTCTATTTATTAAACAAAAAGTAAAGAGCAAAAAAGATGCTATATGTTTGACATAATTAATAAAAATTTCAAGTTTTACTCCCTTGACCAAATTTCAAAAAAGAACCTATTTACAAAAAACAGTATAACATGGTTAGTAGGATGGTTAATACGGAGTATGTCTCCCGGACGATGCAATACAGGCCTGACAACGCCTAGGCATGCTGAGTATCAAATGATCAATCTGATCTTGGGGAATATTACACCACTCATCAAGCAATGCACTCCGAAGTTCCGGTAGACAGGTGGGAGGGGGTTGACGGGCTGCAATTCGTCGGCCAAGCATATCCCACACATGCTCTATTGGATTCAAGTCCGGTGAGTATGCTGGCCAATGCATACGGGTGATATCCTCCGATTGAAGGCATTCGTCTACAATGTTTGCACGGTGAGGACGGGCGTTGTCATCCATAAACACAAATTCAGCACCCATGGCGCCCCGAAACAAACGTACATGTTGTTCCAGAATGACATCCCGATAGCTGTGGTCTGTCATTGTTACACTCTGAACATGCAGGTCAGTTCTGGAACCAAGAATAATTCCTCCCCAAACGAGCCATCCTGCACCACCGTAACGGTGTCTTTCAATGGTGTTCTCTTGGTGGTAACGGGTACCTGGCGCTCTCCAGATGAATGTCCGGCGAGAATCAGACTCCAAACTAAACCTGGACTTGTCGGAAAACATCACACAAGACCACTGTTGCGGTGTCCACAATGCATGCTCTCTACTCCAGGTTAATCGCAGGCGACAGTGAGTTGCGGTAAGTGGAACACATCTGACAGGCCTACGAGCATATAGACCAATGTGCCCTAAGCGTCTGTACACGGTCTGCCTTGAAACTGTCGTACCGGTAGCTGAAGAGAGCTGACGAGACAGGTCTGATGCTGTACTCCGTCTGTTTCTTTTGGCAGTAACTGCCAAATAGCGGTCCTCATTCGGCGTTGTAAATCGGGGGCGACCTGTGCTGTAACGTCTACTCACATTACCATCATCTTGGAATCGTTGCCAAAGCCTGGAGATGACACTCTGGGCGATTACAAGTTCCTCGGATACTTCCAGCTGGGTACGTCCACATTCCAGTCGTCCGATAATTCTGCCACGTAAAACATCATCCAAATGCCTCCTTTGTGCCATAACTATGCGGTTTTTGCACTGAAAGGCTTTCACAGCGCTTGTGAACAATTTTACTTCTTTGCCACCATTCCTTATATACCCCTCTCTTACACTCTCGTCATTGTGACGTACCATTCACGCCATCTGGTGGTTTCCTGTAATTTGCATATTCTTCTTCAAGATGTGTGTGATCATTCCACAGGTGAAATTTTTATTTTAGAGATCAATTTCTGTGTGATTCTGAATTATCCTTAATTTATGGACATGAGTGTAATTGTAGTTCTTTCATAGGGTCACCCAGTAAAAGAAATGTGAATTCGCACCTTAATATAGTTAAATTCTTATAGTAATTTTTTTAAACATAATTAATTTTCATGACAATTTATGCATAATCAAAGATAGCGTTTTCCGGCAATGTATCCAAACTTCTTTACCTTTTATTTCAAACAGAGCGACGTCATCAGAATGTATTTTAAACAATTGCTTATATTGAAACCTGGATTAGTGTCGGTTCGTCTAATGGGGAAAAGCACACATATTTATTGGAGTTAATATGATCAGAGCTTAATTTTCCAAACTGCAAAGTTGCAAAACATTTGCATTGAAATAGCTAATATAAGTTTACGATACAAAAGAATAACTTTACTTTGCAGAAATTTATTATTTTTATATAATGCCAAAAATCTTATGCTTTGCAATGGGGTTCAGCATTTGGATAACTTACTGACAAAACGTAGTTTGCTTCCCATGTTGCACACGAAACTATTTACGATATTGTCGTATCATCCCATCGAGCATTTATTTAATCATTCTTTTCCCAAATGATGTGATTTAGCACCAATAAAATAAATTTTTTCTGAAATTCCTAGTTTTAAGGGTTAACAATTTAAAATGACGTATCATCGTAAAGAGAAATTTGATTTAGCTTAATTTCTAGCTCTAACGTACGGTTAAACTCTCATGAATAGCATACCATCTACTTCATTTTGTCATATAATTCTAAAGAATAAGACTAGGAAAACTAATATGTATTAGGAAATATGTATTAGGATTATACATGGAGATTTTCTCAAAAGTTTAAAAACTACTTCTCGTAGTCAGATTGATATCTAAAATGTAATCTGCGGCAAATTTAGGCAAATTTAAAATCCCGAGAGTCGTAACAGTATGGTAACTTCATTTATAATTTTACAAGTGAGGTTCTAAAAAAAAACTAAGATCCTCGATCTATTTCTATTGTTCATGACATATGCAGAAAATCCATTGAAATACTTAACTTTTATTTATTTAACTTTTATTTCTTAACTTTCGAAGCAGAAAGAAATCTCAAAAATTATGATACTGTGTTTTTCTCGTGATGTAATTTTTTGTTGTTGTTGTTAGTTTGTAATTTTGCATGTCGAAAATTGCTAAAATTTGGGGAACTAGTAAATTTTCAGAATTTTTGAGTCAGTCAGCTACGATTTCACAGTATTGTTTTACATTTTTGTACTAGATTGCAATCCGAGGGGTTAACAATGTGGATACGCAAGATTTTTTTCGAGGAAAACTTTTTCATAATATCAATATATTGCCAGTAAAAATGTTGCTTTCGAGTGGCTAGAATCGGAATTCTTCCTGATAGAAGTACGATTGTACAGTTACATGTATTAATACCTAACACGTTTTCGTACCTTTGTAACAGATTTATAAATGCAATCTTAAAAAGTATTATATTCATTATTATCCATTTGATAAAATTAAGTCTTAAATACACCCTCTCAAAAAAGTATTGGAGTAAAAGTCAAACTTTCTACGTTTATTTGGAATCTTAAAAATTATTTATCATAAAATATGAATTAGGATATACATAATTATAGTTTTTCGTGTTTCTGTCGAGTTGTTCATTTTTCAAACACTAAATAGAAAATTTTGCTTATATTTAAATATTTTTTGAGAGGGTGTACAATTGTTGTTGTTGTTTTTAATAAACGAATCATGCGGTTACCAAAAAATAACAATTTTTAAAGTGCTGAATAAAGCAAATTGTGGAAAATAAAATTAAATAGATTTCTAAATAGAAACAAGAATAATGGGCAGTAACAGGTTTTAAATATTAAGTTTTTTTTAATGGGAATTTCAGCATTGCTTACTCAAAAAACAGTGGCCTTGCAACAGTTTCTCCAAAAACGTGGCTTCTGTAAAACAACGTGTATAGATATGGGATAAGATAATAACGAATTTTCAGTGCCTTCTTGGTAGACTCAAGAACGTCACCTCCCATAATGGCAGGATCTTGTTCCTAATGGAAAAAAGCAAAACCATCGGTAAATTACATGTACTTTTTTTTCAGATTATGAAATCAAATTGACATGCAAACCAGTATTACTGATTTAAATAGTTTAATAGATCGTAGCACTTTTCAGACTGTTCGAGAACTATTAGTAACTTATCAAGGACTCGAAAATTAATTATTTTATATATATCATACCATACACTTACCAGTATTTACCCTACATTATAAAATCTATTTAATCCATATTTACACCATATTCTCCAGTTAAGCTTAGTTTGGTTTTGAAGTTGCTTCTTGGCAGCAAACGTGGCGATCAATTATCAAAAATTGCAAACTTTGTGCGACTTTCAAGATGTTAATCTCCCCCCCCCCCCCCAACCTTTGCATTATCTGGTGGAAAGCACATTTGAAAAGATATTCACGGTGGCAGTTCGTGTCTACAAAACTTGTCTACAAATTATGTCGACAAAGTCGCGTAGATAAAAATCTGGGACTGAACGAAATAGCACTCTGGAGTAAAAAATATTTTTTTTTTTTTTTTGGCTACACAATACCGATATCAGTAGAATCGTAGAATTAAAGTGCAGAGAAATATAAACATTTCCTTCTTCTATTATAAAAGATCATTAAAACACTTATACGTTTATAGTTCTTTGATTTTAATTCGATTACAATTTTAATACCTATAATCCTGAAATTCGGATTAAATTAATTAAACATTGCCTGTAAAACTAGTTTTACTGTCTGAAGCGTTATAGTGCAGAGAAGTGTAAACAGTGATTCTTTTCGAACAAATGATATCCAAGTTTGCAGGTGTAGACAATATTTTGCTGTTTCCACATGCTTTTATGTTACAGATAGATAGGTATATATACTTATTTACTTTTAGGTTGCTTAAGATTAGAGAGGTGTAAGTTAAATTGATTAGATAGGTTAAATGGTTTTTCTTCATTTTTCGTACTTTTTTTTCCATACGGAAACTTCATTGTCAAAAAAAAGCACACCATGTACAAGTTGTGTATGTATGTACAAGTTGCACTATTTCCGTCATTGAAGACACCGGCATTGGAACATTTCTCATGACGCGCAATCAATTTGAAGAAACCCCTGTGATAAAACTCCGTTCCATGTGATTTAAGGAATTGTCGCACAGCCTGTTCCACTTCAGCACTGTTTTGGAGTCTGGATAGTCCGTATTTCAGTGCACCGCAGGCATGAGCACAGGGCACGGAGTTTTATCACAGTAGTTTCTTCAAACAGATTGCACGCTACGACAAGTGTCTCAATGTCAAAGGCAACTATATCTAAAAATAGCAAAATGTATAGTCATGATGGCATAGTGTATTTTTTTCTGCCAATAAAGTTTTTATGTGGAAAAAAATGACGCAAGTTACTTTCGGAACGACCCTCGTACGAACATATAAATCCGACTAAAATTCAAAAAGTAGAACAAGTAACGAAATTCTTGTTTGTTCTAGTAAACACAAAAAGACAACTCATATCATTTGTAAAACAATATGCAATGTAAATTTAAGACGCATTAATTTTTTTTCAGAAAATCTTTACAAACAAGAAAAAGTTAGTTTTTATAAAACATCAATGGATATGAGTGTAAACAAATATCAATCAAATTATGAAAAATAAAATATTGTCATTCACTGAAACTAAAAGCAAAAATCTAGAAACGTATAAATCTGACTAAAGCTCGAAAATGTAATTTAACTTGAAAATTCTTATTTGAGAGAGTAAACATGAAAAGTAGTATAAGGGATATCATTAGGAAAACTGCTGTGACTACATATATTTCGCTGCATCAGATATTTTTATCCTGTAGAAGCAGATTTAGAGTCAAGAAAAGTTCATGGAATATCTTAAGTTCTAAAATCTGATATCTTAAAAATATCAATTTTTAAAAAATTGTCTCATCCGAATTCGAAACTCATTTTAAAGAGCAAATTTCTTACCTCTAACAAATGACCTACAAATATTAGTTAATATCATTTGGTAGTGAAAGAAAATGTTTACATTTCTATGCATTTTAACTCTTTATTTAGAAAAGGGAGTTTTACAGGCAAGAACGTAACTATCCGAGGGTTATGAAAAACGTGTATAGGAAAACACATTACATTAACTTGCCAACACTGTTCATTTATAATATGAAAGTATTATTTTTTTTCTTATTGTTCAAAATGAAAGCACTTTAAGGTTTGAAGATGAAATAATTTTATACAATATTTTTTGAATAGAGCCAAACGCATTCTGTTTTTTTTTTTTTTTTTTTTTTTTTTTGTTGTTGTTGTTGTTATTGTAATTGTTTTTCGTTTTTTTCCATAAAAAAATATTTCAGAAAAACCGTATGTACTGCTAAGAATCAAAGAGTCAGACTGTAATACTGAAGGGCACTTAACCCTAGATAGGCAGCGCCGTACAAGACCTGTTGATCGTTTGCCTTGTTAAACTACACATCTTATTATAGATTTGACTAGAGTATATTACTGACGATGCACAAAAATCTTACGATAGTGTCAAAATCGTTGTGATTCCTGGAGAATGGATAGAAAGCTCCCAGCGACTGCCATCGTGCACAGAGTTCTTCAGTGGTGTTCAGTCGAAATCCACAAATGTCGGAACCAGTCATTGCCATGCCGTATAAGGAGAATGCTAGCATAGCTGAAAACAAAAAGAAAACACAGTTTATTCTGACTGCTGCATAATAGATGTTTCAATCATCTAAACAAGTACTATCACCGTTGAGTGTACGTAAGGTAAACTGCTTAATAGTACTCTATAAATCATGGGTGGTCAAATCGTAGCGCAAGTGCCAAACTTGGAGCATTGGTTGATTTCATGGGGCGCGTCTCCTCCTTGTACCTACTTATTGTTTTGAGACAGATTGAAGACATTCGAAATAATTTCGTGCCCGGAAATACTTTATTCCATATAATTTATGATGCCACGTCAAGAGAAAGAATTTGTACATTTTAGAATGCTCGTCATTAAAAGTAGGACAATCTCTGTTCCCCTTCTAAATATCCGGAAAATTAATTCTAAAATTCTCTTCCTCAGACCAACAATTTCTATCTCGTGTTCACATGTTATTACTTTTCCTGCCCTGTACTAGAGCCTAGGCATATTCATATTTTCCAACTCCACGCGTAAACTTCCACCACACAAAATATTCTCGCATACGGGGCATATATTGAAATGTAGTATAAATGTTATTGAAAAGAAGGAAATATTATTCAAAGAAAACCTTCTAAAGCTCAAGAGGAGGGCTAATATACAATTTAAACACAGTTTTAAAATAGCAAATATCTTTGGAAGGTTTTCTTCCAAAGATATTTGCTATTTTTGCTCATATAAAAAGGTGTTTCAGTTGTTTGGCGCATATGAACTTCTCTATGAAAAATATTGGCGTATGATAGGCAGAAGGTTAGCTACCTCATCTAAAAATGATATACAATTTCAGGATGGTATTGGCGGACTCCCGCAGTAATATTGTAAAGAAAAAACTAATAACAGCATGTCCACGCCTGGAATTTCGGTTCAATCTGACTCTTATAAAAAAAAAACTTGCCGATTGAAGAGAATTCTTTCTTTGTGGAACGGTTTTGATGTTTTAAATACTTTTTCTATGTACACTGAAGTCTTTCTTAATTTGGGGTTTGTCGTGCCCTTTATGAATAACGTAAATAAATCAATGTGTATCTCTTTGAATTCATCATCGAAGTAAGCAGTGATGCACAAAAAATTATATCATCGTTGTGTATTTATTTAAAAAAGAAAGATAGAGAAAATGAGATTTTTACAACACGGCGACTTCAGTTTTATGTTAATTAATTTTTTTAAATACATTTTATTAATATACTAGAAATCAAAGCCCGTTGTGGAAGCCATTACAACGGGCGCAAGAAAACACATTTGACGAAAATATGTCTACACTCAATATATTTCATCTTCGTTCACCTAAAATAAAGAACTTTATATTGAATTTTTATTAAATAGCCAAATCAAATTTCATGCTCTTCTGGAAACGCGCGGAAACTTTTCGCATTTAAAAGATTTCGTTGTGTGTGCACAGCCCCTCTTATATCAATGCTTCCAGTAGACGATCATTTTAATGAAAAAAATTAAACTATGTGATCTGCAAAAACTGTTTAAAAAGAACTGAAATTGCAATTTTCCCTTCAAAGCCTGATGACAGTGTCTTCAAATATGGCATCATTGTCGTTTGCCGAGTCTAATTTTGTCACTCAAATGATTCACGTTTTTTACTCTCGGAAATAAAATAGAGCTGAAAATAGCAAAAAGTTAGGAACGGGTGGATTTTCAGATTTTTTTAAGTAGCGTAGGTTGTTCTCTATGTTTTCATACATAATTATGAAAAACT
The DNA here is from genome assembly GCA_038373885.1 of Cheiracanthium punctorium. Classification (NCBI taxonomy): domain Eukaryota; kingdom Metazoa; phylum Arthropoda; class Arachnida; order Araneae; family Cheiracanthiidae; genus Cheiracanthium; species Cheiracanthium punctorium. The sequence continues at coordinate 809,652 of JAWZYV010018464.1, read as the reverse complement.
TCAAGCGGATCGTACAAACGGTGTAGAGATTATTACGCTTTTATGCTTTTTAATCTTTTTGAAATTTTTAACCTTCTTGGAGTAATGGCGGTAAAAAAAAAAAAATCTTGGTAAGTAAACCTTGGAGCAGGGATTCCCCAGAATTGTCACAGAGTGATTCAGTGAGTCAGGGATCAGCGCAACTGTATAGTAGGACTTACAGGGTTGTTATAATTAAACTTCACCTATGAACAGGGTTCAACCAAATTTGGTACACCATACATGTGATGCACTCAAGGAATTTCGTTAAAAAAAGGCTCAAAAAATGTGCATAGATGACATTTGCATGGAAAAACAACAAATTTATCAATGGAAAAGGTAAATTCACAAACAATACAAAATTCACAAACAATATAAACATTTAAGTGATTCCGGGACTTATGCCGCTTTTTTTTTATTTGTGTAAAAAAAAATCCGAGGCTGCGCATACAGCAAAAGTAATCATTCTGTGCTATTTGTAGTAGAATATAGAATATGTGTATTGTGACAAAAAATATCTAAAATATTATTATTAACATTTTTAACAATTTTTTCTAAAACATTGAATTGCGGGTGAGACGCCGCTCTTGTGCAGGAGTTATGCTGCGCCTGTCATAAGAACAGAATGAAATAATAAATAAAAAAATATTCATATCTGGACTATAATTACGTATTTAATAACAAAAAGGTACTAAATTAGTATAAAGACACGTACTACCAGGTTTAAATCAATATTAGTCTGCCTACTGAGTTCACTACTAAAATTAAATTCTTATATTTTTTAATTGAATTTTAATTGCTGTTTCATCAACAATGCAACATCAGTATATTTTAGAGAGAAAAAGAGAGTAAAATAGTGTTTCCATTATTTAATTTGTTTTAACATTGCTTTATTTTTTAATGTGGGCGTTTCTAAGAAAATCTGTAAACAAATTAATAATTCATCCGGTTTTTAAAAACAACTTGTCATTTATGCCAGAACGTTAAAATGCAGAATTATTACAATTACAATTAACGACTAATAACATGTCCATATTGGTCAGTTTGCGTAAAGTGAAAAGGAAAAAAAAAGTTAATAACACTTAATCAAATCCAGAAATTATACTCCAGTAACATAAATTCGGTAATATAAAAAAAATAAAACACTGAAAGAAATTAAGATGTTGCTAACTGCGGCTTACCGAACAAAAGAAACTGCGGCATGTATACCAGAATGTCAGTGCGGCAGTATCAGACATGAAATCAGACAGTGCGGCAGTATCAGACACAGAATGTCATGATACAGACGTAACACATCACAATTGCCTGTCCTCGCAACGGAAAATGGCGTGACCATATACACAGTACTTTATACAGGTGCTACACTTAGTTCTGACTTCGAAATCATGCATGAATTCAGTAATTAGTGCACAAAAATGTACTTAAACATAATTTTAAAGTGTTTAGAGTGAAATCATGCACTTATCTCAGAATAAGGATTGCATAATTGCAGGTAAAGCAGCAAAAAGGATTCAAGCTATACACTGGTTAAGGAAATCTCATTTCCACACATATACTGTGCGTTTGGCTGCTATCTGTCAACAATTGCAAGAAATACAAGGGTGCGGCATCTGTCCCGGATGTGGCGACTCTACCGGAATAGTCCTATTCAATAGTTTGAGCATTTATTAACTAATTTCGGTCGTTTTTCTAATAATATCACCATGCAAAAAAAGCCACATAAGACATTTTTTTAACAAAACTTTTCAAAAAATTCCTGTAAGAGCATCTCGTACTCAGTTTATACGCCAAATTTGGTGACAATCCGTTTCAGCTGTAGAATACTGTTTATAGTGGAAATTTATTTATAACAACCCTGTATATAAAATTGCATTAATATAATAGCATGAGAATTCTCACTGCAAAAAAGAAAAACATTTTTTTTAATTACACTTACCTGGAATGGTATACCTCATATCTTCCCAGTTAGATGTGATATCACCACTCCAGTGTCCACTAAACACGCCTTGTCCGGAAAATGAAGCGCGAGATATAATAAAAGGTCGCATCTTTAGCATGTCTGTCATAGCTCTAAAATTATAAAATAAATAATTAAGTGTATATAAATAATATTTTAATGACTATGTCATTTTATCTCTCACCTCCTTTATTGAAAATTGTACCAAAAATGCGACATAAAAGTATGTGACATAATTTTACATATATTTAAATACTATTAGTTCACAACACCTTTAATCTATTGTTACACTATTTCGTAAGCTGTAGAATATGCTTCACATGTATTTTTCTATAAATAGGTTACAATCCTAAAAATTTCAACATAGGGTTACCAGGCGAAATACACGAAAGATGAGCGATAAAATGACATAGTCAATTAATATCGTTTTAATATGGCAATAATGAAACTAAAAAATTAGGCGGGTTCAGAAGGGGGTCTCCCCCTGATGAGGCTCGAACAGCCGAGCTTTTTATAATCGGAATTATTTTCAGATTTTTACTTTCCGAACATGTACCATGTAAGGAAAGTATTGTAATCATGAAAAAATTCGACTTCGAGATTTTGGTGTTTTTACACGTTTTGAGGGCTTCTGAATCCATTTATGCTATTTTTACGAGATGTATGTATGTATGTGTATATGTGTGTGTGTGTGTGTATGTGTGTTTGTGTGTATGTGAGTGAACACGATAGCTCCTGAACGGAGCATTCGATTGAGCTCAAATTGGATATATATGTCATAAACCACCGTCGCAAGACCGGTATTGATTTTGGTGTGTATAGGACTTATAGTTTTTCTACAGGGCTACGACAAAGATTTCTTTTACATTATGGACTATGGGAGGAATTTCTTGAAAGTGCGCTAGCGTTTAAACGGTAGATTCGATTGAGCTCAAATTGGGTATATATGTTATAAACCACCGTCGCAAGACCGGTATTGATTTTGGTGTGTATAGGACTTATAGTTTTTCTACAGGGCTACGACAAAGATTTCTCTTACATTATGGCCTATGGGGGGAAATTCTTGAAAGTGCGCTAGCGCTTAAACGGTAGATTCGATTGAGCTCAAATTGGGTATATATGTTCCCGTATTGATTTTGGTGTGTATAGGACTTATAGTTTTTCTACAGGGCTACGACAAAGATTTCTCTTACATTATGGCTTATCGGGGGAAATTCTTGAAAGTGCGCTAGCGTTTAAACGGTACCTTCGATTGAGCTGAAATTGGGTATATATGTTATAAATCACCATCTTAAGACCGGTATTGATTTTGGTGTGTATAAGACTTATAGCTTTTCTACAGGGCTATGACAAAAATTTCTTTTATATTATGGCATAATGGCATATGGGGAGAAATTCTTGAAAGTACGCAAGCGTTTAAACGGTGCATTCGATTGAGTTTCAATTTGGTATATATGTTTGAATTATTCATCAATTAAAATTTATTTAAATGCTTGGTAATGATCTTAATAGTAAGTGTTCGGAAAGTCGAGTGGAGTCACTCCAGATTTTTTTATTATTATTAGAATATTGTTATTCTTCCATTTAAGGCTTGGTTCAAAAGAAAAATAATTCCTTCATAGTCTTTGCGCCTAAAATAAACTAACTGTTTCAGTGGCTCAAAAAATTTCAGCATGTCTCTTCAAACACTGTCCTATACACTATAAAAAAACAACAAACCTATGCAAGTTATAGAAATTGCCAAAAATTAAATAAATAAAATTTCATTGAAAACACTGTGTGTCCCGAAACTCTCCGTACAACTTTAAAATTTTATTACTGAAGAAATAATAGGCCTACAGCAAAAACAATTACAACAGTACATAGATTAACTCAAAAAGTTTTTTCCTACTATCTTATTACACTTCTACACGAGATCTTTTCGTAGCACGAAGAATATCACGTCGATAATCCAATTCCATCCACGAACGTTTCAGCATGCTAACATCAGCAGTACTTACTGCAGTTTGGATCTTTTGTTTCAATTCCACGAGACTATTCAAGTTGTACGGAGACTTTTGGGAAACCCTGCATTTTCGAAGTGTGAGACATTGAGCAAAATACTACATGTTTGAAAGTTTTTCTTGAAAGTTTTATAAAAGTGATGTGAGTTTCTCTTTTCTCACAGCGTATAGTACAATTTATGAAGTGACAGTCTAAAAACGTTCAAATCCCTGATGTAGTTCATTTATTTTGGAATATAATCGCAAATCACATGATTTTTATTCGAACTGCAGTCTTAATACATTTTTATATTATTGCCTTTCTTGAAATAATTTCTACGCGATGAAAATATAAAATCATAAAACCATCATGAGCATGAAAAACCATTATTACAGTGCGAATGTTTACCGTTTCAGATCTCTGGGATGATTTTCTTACATTAAACTGGGCTAAAATTAGTATTTGAAATTACAAAAATATTCGGGAAACGTGGTTCTTTTTTTTTAACATGTAAATCGATGGAGTTACTTAAAATGCTAGCATTCATCGAGGAATCTCAAAATAGAATGAAAATCTAAAAAATCACATCCCAATAAAAGTTAATTAGTTTCTAAGTGCTGTGTAATATATAGTATATAATATGCGTGCATATTAAGACTGTACATATCATCATAAACAATTTTACACATGCAGCAAAAAGGTCTCCTTAAAAGTTTTTTGAACAGCTATTCTCAAAACATTTTAACCCTTTAACGCACGGTGGCCTCGCCGTGACTTTTCGACTGTTGTCAGTCACGAGGAATAAATTTGATTTCTATAAAAATACTTGAAGGTGACAAAGTTACACGAGAAACCTTTACATTTTTAGAATATCATTTCTCGTAAAAATTGTCAGGATTATCTGTAAAATTGTCCTGATTATTTTTAACACCGCTGGCATCTGCTGAAAACTGGAGACTGCAATGGAACTACACTGATATAGAAGAACAACTGGATAGTCTGCCCAATGCTGAAAAAGGGGCAGCCGTTGCTATCGCTAGATTTAACTGCCAGCAAGATGGTGGTCGATCGAGTCGTTCATAGAGTTAACAGATCTAGAGACCATGTTTTGACACAGACTGGCTGTGCGAAAATGTAGAAGCATTTTCTTTCTCGCATCTCAACGAGCTTCTGCACTTACTCCTACAGAACCATCACGTTGCTCACCGTCAAACTTTGTCAACAAATAAACTGAAACATCTTACAGAGATTCACTCACACGTTGGTCCTCTTCGCCTCTCTGTATGCCATCAAGTTGTGTTCGTTGTAGTGTTCTGTTCTTTGGTGCTTCGCAGACATGCACAGGGTGAGAGTGTTCAGCGGATACGGCCTTCCGGGCAAGTACGGAGGGTTGTCGAATTTAGTATCTGGACAGCCTTTATTGGAGCCGTTTAGGAAATTGAGTGGCTCATTCATGTCCTGAAAGAATCCAGAAAAGCAATTTTTGTAGTATGACAAGAAAGATTCATCTTGTTAACCTGTTAACCCTTTCATGGGCGGGTTAATGTTCAGCGAGTCGAAAGTACTTGGATTCTTCAGACCCGTTTTTGGGGATTAATTTATATATTTATCCTCTAATTTAATATCCTATGTGAAAATTAAGGTAACTAATGTTGCACGAATATATAAATTGTGCAGGAGAATAAATTAATTATTCACAAAATCAAGTCGGAAAACTAAATGCTATTTGCAAAAGCAATTAAATGCAAAAGTTTATAATTAAAAGCAATTATTGTCGTGCTCAGTTTTCGAATAATTATGCAAGCTTTCTTTAAAAATTGAGAATCAAAAGAAAGTTTATAAATCAAATATAATTTATAACCTAAATACAAATATGAAAAATACTTCTCGAGGATTACTAAACAAAAATCAGAAAATAAACTAATGTTAACCGATTTCTGTAGTCAACAGAACGTAGGTGGTAGTATTATTACAGTCTTAGAAAAAGTTAACTCTTCCAACACAACTGTCCAATTTGCGCAATACGTAGGGAGTAATTACACAATGTATAACAACGGTCACTACATACCTATTATCACCGTGACGTCGCAAAATTTATAAATACAGGTCACACTGCAGTACCGCAAAAAAGCTGTCTTTTTATTCTGGAAGTAATAATGTTATCAGTTAAATTGCGCAACAAAAAGCCTTTTGCATGTTTTTATGGAATTGCTGATTATGGATAATGACTATACGATTAGTTTGTAATGCTGAAATTTTTTCGGCATATACATAGTAATAATAAAAAGATTGGCTTGTCTCACCTTAAAGCTGTAAAGATCTGCCTAGTCTCGCGAAATAACTATATCATAATGATAAATTAATCTGTCTTGTCTCACAAAGTAACTGTAAATTTACACCTCGTCTCGCAAAACTCGCAAATATGGTAATGATGAAAACGTCTGTCTTGTCTCGCAAACAGCTGCAAAGTTTAGTCTCATCTCGCAAAATCCCCATATAATAACAATAAAAAGTTTCCTTTGTCTGACATAAAAGCTGTAAATATCTCCCTCGGCTCTCGAAATCCCTACACAGTAATAACAAAATGTCTGCCTTGTCTTGCATTGCAGCTGTAAATATCGTCTCGCAAAATCCCACAGGGTTGCACTGAATAAAGAAACCTTATAAACCTGGCATAATCAAGAAATATTTGACAGAAAAGTCAAGGGAAATTGCAAATTTTAGATTAAAACTTTGTAATCTTTAAATTTGAATTGGAAATTTATCTAAAGTTTGCATTTAAAATTTATTAGCATTTGCCGTATGTCTGTAATTCTCTAAATGTGATTTGACATAGGTGCCCAGCATTGAAAGGCGATACGGTAGTAATTTGTTCGTGAGAGGCCTAGTATGTTTGTTTATTCAAAAAAAAAGACAACAAAATATACGAAAAGCAAAATGTTACCCTATGTTTTTGTTTTGCTTTCTTAACTATGCCCTCCCATAAAAAAAGAGAAAAAAACTGCATCCAATGCTGTTGCGCTCCTAAATCAAGTCATGTTTGAATGATTCCAGAAACACGGAAAATGAAAAACTGTTTATAAATGCAAACTTCAGATAATTTTTCCGATCGCAGTTCAAGGTTTCCCTGGGTATTTTATGTGTTAAAATAAAAGTTCCTGACTATTCCAGGTTCTTCAAGTTTTCCTTGACCAGTGGCAACCTTTTATAGGCCAAAGAACTTCCCGGTATTCCGAACTAGCCCCTTTACTATAAATTCACGCCCGCATTTCCTTGAAAACATGCAATATGCTTTTGTCGAACAATGGCGTCACATAGTGACTAATTATTCCTTAAACTGCGACGTCACTCTGCAAGGTCACATTTTTAATACGAAGAAAGTCATGAAGGTATGCACTTGCAGCACATTTCTGATGGAACGAAATGTAACGTCACTACCAACATGATTGTATAGGTAATGGCACATGGTAGATGGCTGAAGAGTGATGATCCCGGTTCGGGCCTATCGCGCAGACATCGATCTAACGGTCTGGAGTTTGGGGCGGTTTCCTTCAGATGTAATGTGATTACGCATTAGAATCCCTCAAAAAGCCCTCCTCCCCAAGGCACTCCTCCTTAGGCAGATAGCGCTCGAGTAGCTTTGCCTTATTACGCAATAAAATATTTAATAGCTTTCTCTTACCACACATTTAACATAAATTGTGAAAAAAAATTTATGGGGCTTTACAAAATCTACTAATACTATCCACACTATTTTCAATGGGAAACTGTCTGTAGTAAAACTGTATGGTAGTGAAGAGAAATTAGAACCTGACCAAGTGAGCATATACCTTATCTGTTATGTCTGTTCGAATATAGGATAGCATTGCTTAAAGACACTTCAAAAAGTTACCTTCTCTAAATTTCTAAGAAATGGAATTCTTTTGAGCATCCCTAGAAAGAGTTATTAGTTTTATGCCAACATTTTCGATTAAAAACATTCTATTGAATGTCAATGGCATGTATAAATTGTGACAATTTGAGAATATATATATATGACAGAGTGTGTAAATAAGCATGAAAAGCCAAACTAAAAATATAAACACTATCTCCTTTTAAAAATATTTAAAATAGCTGTTGATGAGACCAATAAAATAAAACTTAAAACTGTCATGTGTGTTTATATATAGATCTAGAGATTTTCATTAATTAATTTTAGATTTATTGGAAAATTTTAAAATCTAAAATTTTTTACATACTAAGCATATGTGTTTCAGTTAGAACAGACATGGATAAACAAACTAAAATTAAGAATACTTTCAGCTTCATTGAAACGCTTTGACACACAACTTCAACTTATTTATTTATCTAAAACAACTGTATGTGAATTTTATGCTAAGCGTCAGAAACATAAATTAATGGGGGTTTTATGCAAATATTTGAAATATGTCGACTAAAGTACTCACTATCCAAGCTCCATCGAATTTCAACTCCTTATGATAGTTTAGGAACATTTCATTCCAGAATGATTCCATTTTTGTGTTACTAAAATCAGGAAAAACTGTTGTGTTAGTATTCCAAACCTAAATTTTTAAAAAAGAAAAAGAAAAAGCTAAATATAAATCGAAACACAATAAATAAATACAGTTATATAGTTTCAAAACAACTACAGTTATAAATATAATATTCTGCGGTTTCAGTATTATAATTTAACTACATTACGATGCTTTCAATATGTTAGATATTTTTTTAACCGTTTCAATAAACGTTGACTCATGCAGTTAACTGTAGAATTAAAAAAGTACTATGGAAATTTTCTCGCCGCTTTTTTACGAGAAATTAAAAAATATTTTTTTATAGCGTGTATCAGATAAAATACTTGTCCAATAAAGTGTCACTCAAAAGAAAAACTTTGTAACAAAAACGTAGTATGAAAAATTAACTTTTTAATCTGTAGCGGATTTTTAATCAATTTGTTTTTTCATTTGTAATGAAAATTGTGTTATGAATATTGCATGCAATTAAAATTTGTATTGAAATCAAATTATTATGCAAGAAGTACAATTGTTTTTGACGTAAATGTAGAGTCATCCCCTTCCCGTATGTTGTTTCAAAATCTTTTGATTTTAAACACTTGTTTATAAATTTAAAAGATACTATAGAAAATGAATTTGAAATGGGAATCCCCTTCCCTCGCTCGAAAAAAAAAAAAAGTCACGTTATGCTTTTTGGTGTTTGGTGAAACAGTAAAACCTGTTTTAATAATCACAGCATTTTTTAAGCGGGAAAATAAGCGGTTTTCGATGGAAATATACTTTTGATCCCTGGTCTCATTTCTGCTCTCAAAGTATATCAGATATTTTCAACGGACACCTGACTTTCGTAGCAAAATGTTAACTGGAATATGAAAGCAAAGTTTAAAGCCAATATTGTGCTATGAGAATTCAAATTTTCCAGACGTGTCCTATTCTACCCTTTGTATAGACATTCTACATTTCATATGGCACTTCGAACTGAATTTGTAGGCAAAACTAACATAATAGAGCTGGGTGGTTTTCAACAGGGGCTTCAAATGTTGGTGCCGTTTCAATTAGTAAAATAACTGAAATAGTTTGAGCTTACTTTCCCTTCGATAGGCACTCCGTTCGTATCCTTGATGAAGAGATCCAGCTCTTTTGCCTTTTCGTATGGCAGATATTTTTCTGGCTCCTCTTTGTTAGATAAACCGGGAGACTGTGAGAAGAAAAAAGTTTACAGAATAAGCAAGAGCATAAAATGATTTTCCTGCCAACAAATATTAGAAGTCAGTAATATTTTTTAAAAACTGCCGTTGAAATATAAGTAGGTAAGCACAAATCAAGAACGCTTCTAAAAGAATCGCCGACAATTCATGGCCTAATGATGCCTGTCACACCCACTGTGAACTTTCTAGGTTGATGTTTGAATTCCCCTTTAAGTATAGGTACCTATCCTAGAAGGATTTTCAAAATTATATATTATGTTATAATTAACTTTCATGTGAATAAAACTAAAGTAACTTAATGTAAGTTGTTAAGTTAAATTAAGCAAACACACACCAGATTATTGGACTCATTTCAATTAAAATCATATGTTTCCTTGTTTAAATAGCATTTTAATTAAACTTATTTTGTTAAATTTGATGTAAATTTTTTATCAAATGAAACTAAATGGCTTCTTCAAAGATGACTATACCAAGTACTCACATTGTAAAATGTTTGAAAAAACAAAACGTGTGCGGTCGGGGGACCCCCATCAGGTACGAAGTTCCTCACGCCTTTTCTTTAAAACGGTGTAGTTCGAAAAAAGCCATGTGATTTTGGTACATAAATACAAATAAACGAATTATGTTGTGCACTTCAAAATTTTTAGAATGCCTCTTTACAAGTTGTAATATGCGCTGCAATAAGCGACAAACCCGTATCAGTTGCGAAACTTTCAGAAAAAATTCTTAAAAATAGACAATTTAGTAGGATGTGTCACTTTTCGAAACTTTTGTGCTGTTTAGTTCCATGTTAAAGAATTTTTTCTGAAAGTCTCATAAAAGGCACAGCTGTTTCATTAATTACGGTGGGTAATACAGGTTATAAAGAATTATACCTGGAACATATAAAATAAAATTTTTCATAATTTGAGACATTTTTTTCATAATTTGCGACTTACGTATGCGTATAGTTTATCACATAGTTTATATAGTTTCTTTTTAAGTTTGCACATAAAACAATATTTCATATGTTTTCTTTGGTAAAAACTACGAAACAGCTAGGATATATTTTCACCAATGGTGACTTTTCATTATTTGGCGATTTAGACAAGCACATAATCGATAATCATTTCCCCTGTAAGGCGTCCATGAAAACAGTTCTCCATATATTCCTATATTTTAATCCTTTGCAGATTGGCGTACTTAACACCGCGAAATATTTCATTTCGCCGTGCAGGTAATCATCCAAGCTGCACTAAAACGTAGCATAACGCTTTTTCGTTACGTGACGATTTCTACCAGGCAACATCTATCGCAAGCCGTGTTAAGGAACTTTCTTCCAATGATTGTGCGATATTTCTTCTCGGGTCATTCCACGTCAAATCAAACACAAAATTGGAAAAAGCTCACCACGCCATTTCAGATTTTCCCCAAATTTTGTGTAAATGATTTATAGAATATGATAATTCCAAAACTCTATTTCGAAGGTTCTACGATAATTAATTACCGAGAAATTAGCTATCCAAATGTTTAAATTTTCTGTAAAATACGCCATTTTTTCTCAGAATTTCTTAAATAACTTCTTACCTAGAAGAATTAATTTCAAAAGGGAACTTTTTAAGCTGATGCCAAAACTTTTTATCAAATTTAGCGTGTCTTCCATAGTTTGTGCATGAGAATTGCATTTGCTAAAAAAAAATCATGAATTTTTTTCGGTATTTTTGATCAGAAACACATGTTTCAAATTTTTATATGTTGTTAAGATGGTATACAACTACATCCCAAAACATTTCATCAGAAAAAAAGTAAGAAAATCTGAAACACTTTCAGATTTTAAATACGCACTAAAATGCTATATACTAAAGGCGTATCATAATTTATGCGTCGTCCCTATTTTTCTTCCTTATACCATTAAGTTGGAAAGTGTATCGTTATTCATATCATGAGTGCGCCGTATTTTTCTTCCTTGTATCATAAAACCCATCTTTGGAATCGAAATCTATCTTAAAATCGCCTACTAAAACTATTTTACGATATTCGCCAAGTATATTCCAACTATACTTCAACGTTTTAAATATTGTATCGAATGTGCATCATAATTCATGAGTATACCGTGTTTGTCTTTCTGGAGATGATTCCTACTTTAATGCCCCACCTCTCGCCAAGGTGGCGATAATTAAACATATGCTTGCTTTAAGAAATTTCCTGCCATTTCTAGCCATTTTCAACCGCCGTTGATCATACTGTTCGTTCCCTTAGCTAGTATCTCTAGTTTACCTTTTCCATCATTAAATGTTATTTAAATTTACTAGCTGACCCGTGCGAAAATTTCGCACAATCTCGTATTTAATACTACAACTGTAAATATTATTGTGTGAAAATGAATAAGTGTGTCTATAAGAATACAATATTCTGTTAAATATTTTCACGGGTCCGTTAGATGTTTGATTGGAAATCATTCAAAAAGCAGACATTTATTTTAATAGAAATATATTTATTTTAACTTTTTTATTTTATAAAACCTCTTTAAAAACAATATTAGCAGTTAGTATGTGATAGTCATTGATTTTTTGACGATATGTTTCTTAATACAAACATGAATATTACTGAATTTGTGAACTCGTGAAAAAGCCACATATAATTGTCCGTGTGAAAATGCAGGTTCTGGTAAATACAATCCTGCCTTTGAAGTGTGTTACTTAATGTTAATTGTATATCAGTATATAAATACATATATATTGGTACATATATTTACAGTTATAACCACTGATCTCTATATCGCAGATGGCGCCTCTTACATTTAAAGTTTAATATATCGGTAGTATTAGGGCTATTCAAACGCCATCTTCTGTACATTTTTGCATTTCATAGAGAATAAAAAACATGTGTCACCAACAGGTGGCGCTGTTTTCGTCAAAAGTAGAAATTATAAGCTTTAACTGGGTATTTTTTTTTTTTTTTTTTTGGTCACGTATTTAATGAGATCTAGCCGCACAAAAAAACCTGTATTTCTAGTTACCTTCAATCATCCATCCAATCTATACAAAAAACATAATAACAACTCCGAGCTGTTCTATTTTTCTTACCTTTTTTATCTGTCGTTGCCACTCATTTTTAAAGAAAGTATATTCAATTCATCTGACTCCATGGCAACCTGGAACCATGGAGTCTGTTATATTTTTTTTTTCGTCACGCTTTTAATGAGATCTAGCCGCATCAGAAAAAAAACACTTTTGAGAAATGATATATATGATTTGTTTTTTATTATTTTTATTAACAAAAAGATTTTTTCCGAATTTTTGCATATTTTTCGTCATAAGTAGAAATTATAAGCTTTAACTGGGTATTATATATATATATATATATATATATACTAGCTGAAGTACCCGCCCTTGACGGGTTAGTGAATGCAAATTTCCAAAAAGCAAGAACTTTCGTCAGCATTGTAGGAGTACACAGAATGGATGGAGTATGTTGCCAAAGTAAAGAAAGCGAAGTTATAATTTTTATGTATTGTTAAAATATTACAGGTTAAGAGAGTTACTAAGTAATATCATTTCATTCGCTTTAGTCGTAATTATGTGATGCGCGAACGAATATTTACGAATATAGAAATAATTTTCGCAAAATCTCAAAATCTAATCAACATCTTTGAAAAATTGGAAGCCTAGAATTTTAAGTTGAGTGACAACCTATCATGTCACCCAATTTCGTTTCATTCCCTGCAGTCTTTATTTCGTGATGCTGGAACAAATTTTCAGCATTTTAAAACGATTTTCGCAAAATCTCAAAATGTAATCAAAATAATTTTAAAATTCAACGCCTATAAATTAAGATTAGCAACTACCTATCATATGACTAAATTTCGTATCATTCGTATTAGTCGTTATTACGTGATGTTTGAAGAAATATAAACGTATTTTGAGAGAATTTTCACAAAATCTCAAAATCTAATAAAAGTGTTAAAAAAATTGGACTCCTATAGTTTATGTTGAGCAACCAACTATCGTGTGACCCAATTTCATATCATTCGCTTTAATCGCTATTACGTAATGCGGGAACAAAGATTCACTCAGTTTTAAGCGATTTTCACAAAATCTCGAAATCTGATCGACTTTTTTTAATTAGATGCTTATAGTTTAAGGTGAGTGACCACTTATCATTTCACCAAATATCATTTTTTCACCTTTGCATTTATTACGTGATGTGCGAACGCAAATTTACGCAGTTTGAAATAGTTTTCGCAAAATTTCAAAATCTAATCAAGATTTTTTAAAAATTTGACGACAATGTTTTAAGTTGAGTGACCACCTATCATGACACCCAATTTCATATCATTCGCTTCAGTCGTTCTTACGTGATGCTTGAACACAAATTTACGCAGTTTGAAAGGATTTCCGCAAAATCTCAAAATCCAATCAAGATTTTTTAGAAATTGGACGCCTATGTTTTAAGTTGAGTGACCACCTCTCATGACCCCCAATTTCATATCATTCGATTCAGTCGTTTTTACGTGATGCTTGAACACAAATTTACGCAGTTTGAAAGGATTATCGCAAAATCTCAAAATCCAATCAGGATTTTTTAAAAATTGGACGCCTATGTTTTAAGTTGAGTGACCACCTATCATGACACCCAATTTCACATCATTCGCTTCAGTCGTTTTTGCGTGATGCTTGAACACAAATTTACGCAGTTTGAAACGATTTTCGCAAAATCTGAAAATATAATCAAGATTTTTTAAAAATTCGACGCCTATGTTTTAAGTTGAGTGACCACCTATCATGACACCCAATTTCACATCATTCGCTTCAGTCGTTTTTGCGTGATGCTTGAACACAAATTTACGCAGTTTGAAACGATTTTCGCAAAATCTGAAAATCTAATCAAGATTTTTTAAAAATTCGACGCCTATGTTTTAAGTTGAGTGACCACCTATCATGACACCCAATTTCACATCATTCGCTTCAGTCGTTTTTGCGTGATGCTTGAACACAAATTTACGCAGTTTGAAACGATTTTCGCAAAATCTGAAAATCTAATCAAGATTTTTTAAAAATTCGACGCCTATGTTTTAAGTTGAGTGACCACCTATCATGACACCCAATTTCATGTCATTCGCTTCAGTCGTTTTTACGTGATGCTTAAACAAAAAAAGCGTCACAGACAGAATGACAGACAGATAAACTTTTTTTTGAGGGTCGCATCGGATTCCCGGGTGCTTGAAACGGATAGAAATCGCAAAATTTTTGAATTCCAAGAAATGTACAGACAAAAGTCTAATTTTATTTATATAGATAGATATAGTTGAACTTTAATTATTATTACAACAAAATTATAGTTGCTTCACATACTATCCAGCGCTTAAAAAAGCAGCATAAAAGAAAACATGCGTTTAATAATATATAGAAAATTATATAGGAAACCCCCCCCAAGCCAGTCATTGTTAAAACAACAAAAAAATCCTCATCAGAGGGGGGAAATGCATAGGTTTCAGACTCACAGCCTGAGATTTTGCCAAGGTAATGTATTATATTCAAGACTGTAGTTTGGAAAGATTGATTTAAAAGTATTAAAACAGTTTAAAGATATTTATAAAAGTGTACAATATTAATTCGAGATATAAACTGTAACAGGCACAGTTAATTCGAGATATAAACTGTAACACCTCTGAGATTTGCCTGTTACAGTTTATATCTCGAATTAATATTGTACACTTTTATAAATATCTTTAAACTGTTTTAATACTTTTAAATCAATCTTTCCAAACTACAGTCTTGAATATAATACATTACCTTGGCAAAATCTCAGGCTGTGAGTCTGAAACCTATGGCGTACTATTGTGCATTTCCCCCTCTGATGAGGACAATGCATATTACATTTTTTTGTTGTTTTAACAATGACTGGCTTGGGGAGTTTTTTCTATATAATTTTCTATATATTATATATATATATATATATATATATATATAATGTGTGTGTGTATATTGTCAAGTATTTAATGAGATCTAGCCGCGCCAGAAAAAAACACCTTTGAGAAATAATATAAATGATTTTATAATGCACAAATTGAGGGTATAAAATTTCGACTTTTATTTGTAGTTTTTACTATAGTATTACCTATTTGTAGTTTTTCTAAAAACGTTGACGATACACGGCAGCAAAATAAAACTTCGCAGACGACTGTTCGAATTTATGATTTCGATAATTTTAGGGTGCGGAAAACAGGACATCAAAACCATCAAGAGATAGAAAATAAAATGAAGGAGCAAAATCTTCCAAACGGAAAAAAAAAATCTGGAGTGACTCCACTCGACTTTCCGAATACTTACGATTGAGATCATTACCAAACAGTAATAAAATTATTCATCGATTAAATAAATTTTAATCGATGAATAATTCAAACATATATACCAAATTGAAACTCGATCGAATGCACCATTTAAACGCTTGCGCACTTTCAAGAATTTCTCCCCATATGCCATTATGCCATAATATAAAAGAAATTTTTGTCGTAGTCCTGTAGAAAAACTATAAGTCTTATGCACACCAAAATCAATACCGGTCTTAAGATGGTGATTTATAACATATATACCCAATTTCAGCTCAATCGAAGGTACCGTTTAAACGCTAGCGCACTTTCAAGAATTTCCCCCGATAGGCCATAATGTAAAAGAAATCTTTGTCGTAGCCCTGTAGAAAAACTATAAGTCCTATACACACCAAAATCAATACCGGTCTTGCGACGGTGGTTTATGACATATATATCCAATTTGAGCTCAATCGAATGCTCCGTTCAGGAGCTATCGTGTTCACTCACATACACACAAACACACACACACACACACACACACACACACACACACACACACATACATCTCGTAAAAATAGCATAAATGGATTCAGAAGACCTCAAAACGTGTAAAACACCAAAATCTCGAAGTCGAATTTTTTCATGATTACAATACTTTCCTTACATGGTACATGTTCGGAAAGTAAAAAAGGTGATACGACGATTCTTATTTTTGCTTTGGATTTATACCTGTTGGGAGTACCGAGGAACCAGATGCATTACGCCTTAGTTGTAAAAAAAAAATATTAGTAAATAGTTCTCCAGCTAAACCATTAGCTAATAGTTCTCCAGCTTTAGCTTTGAAGTAGCTATAGTTCTCCAGCTACTTCAAAGCTAAAACGACATTTTGTTTCAAACCACGAAAATCTTAAGGGCAAATGGTATCAGTTTTTTTTTTTTTCAAAGATACAAAGAGACGTATGAAGCCACAGTGTCGAATTTGCATAAATTTTCAAGAACCGACACTGAAAATGCCACTGGAGCATCGTTCCTCTTAAGTTACAGTATAGTTCTATCTGGTAAACCACATAAAATTAGAGAGAACTTAATAAACCATGCACGTTAGAAACAATTGGCTGCATACTTGGAGAAGAAGCGGCATAGAAAGTTGCAGTACGTAGCTGGTCTATCAATACTACTTGTATTCGTGAGATATGTCTACGGTACGTCTATCGATGAAAATTTACTGCTCTGCATGCCCAGTTCTCCGCACTGGGTAAGAAATACAGGGTGGTCTAAAAGAAACTTCCCCTTATATATGAGTTCCTAGTGCCCGAACCGTTCACCCAATCGAAATGAAAGTTTAGATATAGTTATTTGAATGTATGGGGTCCAGATTGTGATGATTTAAAACAATAAACCTGTCACAGATACGGTTACAGTGACAAAATTTCGAAATTTTCGAATGGCAACACCCACTTTTTTCGTACAGAAATTGATCAGAGCATGGAAAAACCGTAAATGGCGCTGGAACGAGACACGTATGACATAAATTGGCAGCGTAAAACATTTGCAAAGAAGAGCATCGTAAAGAACCAATGATAACAAAAGAGAGGAGAGGGAAAAGAGTTTTATTCGAATTACAAGTTTTCAACATGGCCACCTTCGCAGACGATAACGCATTGCATGCGGGAGATTGTCGATAACAATGACGAACATATGGCAGGAGGAATTTGTAAAACTTCCCGTTTTATGGCATTTTTCAAGTCTGACAAATTCTGGGGATTTGATATGTACACCTTTGATTTCAGATAACCCCAGACCCAGAAATCCATCGGAGTGAGGTCGGGGGAACGAGGTGGCCACGAAACTGCGATGGTACGCGCGATGACTCTATCACCAAAGTGCTGTTGCAGTACTTGTCGAACACTTCTGGCAGTGTGTGGAGGAGCACCATCTTGCATCCATACAGTGTCATTAATGACATTTCGCTGCTGCAATTCTGGAATTACGTAATTCTCCAACATTGCTTTATACCAAGCACGTGTGACGGAGCACGTTTGCATACCACTGGATGTGACTTCTTCGAAGTAGTAAGCACCCAGAGTGAATGTCCTTGCGACACCGCACCACACAGTCACGTGTCTGTCGTATAAAGGCACTGGTGCCACACCGTGAGAATTTTCTTCCGCTCAATGAACGCAGTTCTTGGAGTTTACGCTCCCTGTCAGGGTGAAATGTGCCTCATCCGCAACGGCCACCTGTTATTTTCCTCATATCTGATTAGAAAAAAATTCGCAAAGTCGACACGCTGTTGGTTGTCTCCAGGTGCCAACGCCTGGACGCGCTGGAATCGATAAGGACACATCCGCAGAACAGAGCCCACATTTTGGAGAACTGTGGTTTTCGGTACATCCAAATTGCGGGAAACACTTCTTGCTGTATGCAATGAACCTGTAATCGTATTATGCACTTAGGCAACAACTTCAACAAGAACACGGGGTCGTTCGGATCGCGGTCTATCACATGTGCAGCCCGTTTCTTCAAATTTCTTTACCAAATTACGTACACCTTTTATGGACCATGGGCCTCGTTTTAGCTTTTGATTTCGACGATAAACTCGCAATGCTTCGGCAGCATTTTCTCCGCTCTTGTGAAAAAGCTTTATCAATTCACCTCGTTGTTTCCCTAAGAGTGTCATCTTCGCACGAAACGAGACGGATTAGCACCAACATGAAGAAACAATCTTCCCACATTGCTTATATCACAAGCAGTGCTTTGCAAGAGTGTTCTGTGATGGGTGCTCCTACTGTCTAGTCCAGTGAATTATGCGAAGTGCATCCATTACACCTTCCCTTTTACTATGATTGGTTCTTTACGATGCTCTTCATTGCAAATGTTACACGCCGCCAATTTACGTCATGCGTGTCTCGTTCCAACGCCCTTTAAGGTTTTTCCATGCTCTGATCCATTTGCGCACGAAAAAAGTGGGTGTTGCCATTCGAAAATTTCGAAATTTTGTCTCTGTAACCGTAACTATGAGAAGTTTATTGTTTTAAATCATCACAATCTGCACCCCATACATTCAAATAACTATATTTAAACTTTCATTTCGATTGGTTGAACGGTTCGGCCACTAGGGACTCATATATAAGGAAGTATCTCTTAGACCACCCTGTATATACAGGGGGATTCGCTACCAGACTGACAAACTTACAGGGGGCGTAGGGCGTGCAAAGAAGATTCAGAATCACATAGTAATGCGGGGTCGGAAACATCTTCTTCATGTATCTGTTAATTATAACTTTAGAAGAAGTGTTCAAATGATAGTAAACTTTCGACCATGGTTTTACAAAAGGTAATCCGTCTTTCATCGATTGCACTTCATAAAAATTGTTTCTTTCATTACATTTATGAAATTGTCTGAGGAAAGCCCATTGTTTATAAAACTTGGTTAAGAAATTAGACACACACTTCAACACTTCTTTCAAAGTGATTATAAACAGCTACTTTTACGTTTTAAAATATATGTGTACTGACAAAAATTATACATGTCTTTAAGCAAACTGCTCTGTACTTTGAAAGGAACAAAAATTGCAATCTCATTAAAAACACTTTGTATTATTGCATATAAAATATGTTGTGTTTGCGCAAATACGAAATCAGAAATTTAATAAATAAATTACGATGATATTTTATACAAAAAATGATATTTTATAAAATGTTTTAAGACTGTCTAAAACAAATTCAGAAATCTTATTTATCAAGCTGTAGTTATATGGATAACATAAACTTTTGGTCCTGTCTTGAAAACTAATTAATTTTGAGTTTCTTAAGATAAAATATCACACACACACACACACACACACACACACATATATATATATATATAAACAGGTATATGAAGACTACGTTTCCGACCTCGCATTGCTATGTGATTCTGAACCGTCTCTGTACACCCTACACCCCCTGCAAGTTTCTCAGTCTGGTAGCGAATTCGGCTCGTGGGGCCTGACGAGTATAGCCGATGATTGCTACCCATTGTTTTACTGCATCCAATTCCATTTTAATTTTCTTTTTTACCATTGCTTGGATTTCTATTTACTGGATATATCTACTTCTTCCTGTTTTGCATACGATTTTGTGTTCATTGTATATTTATACTACGAAACTGCTGTAGAATGATTCCTTGATTCGTAAGTTCTTTTCGTAGTAAGATTCGTAGTAAGATTCTTTTTACTATTATATATATATATAGATAGATAGATAGATATATATATATATACGTGTGTGTGTGTGTGTGTGATATTTTATCTTAAGAAACTCAAAATTAATTAGTTTTCAAGACAGGACCAAAAGTTTATGTTATCCATATAACTACAGCTTGATAAATAAGATTTCTGAATTTGTTTTAGACAGTCTTAAAACATTTTATAAAATATCATTTTTTGTATAAAATATCATCGTAATTTATTTATTAAATTTCTGATTTCGTATTTGCGCAAACACAACATATTTTATATGCAATAATACAAAGTGTTTTTAATGAGATTGCAATTTTTGTTCCTTTCAAAGTACAGAGCAGTTTTCTTAAAGACATGTATAATTTTTGTCAGTACACATATATTTTAAAACGTAAAAGTAGCTGTTTCTTCGAAAACGTAAAAAGTAGCTTGTTTAAAGAGCTTTTTTTAATACTAGCCGCCAAGGCGGCCGCTTCGCCGCCACATTCCTTAAATTTCTTTTATAGTCAGTGCAGTGTAGGCCAAATTATTGGACTTATTTCAACGAAAATCATGTTTCTTTGTTTTAATAATATTTGTCATAAAATTTATTTAGACTAGGGGCCAAGGTCCCTATACTCGCTACGCTCGCATTTCGTATGAGGCATTTGGCCCCTAAAAAGACTCATTCGTAAAAAAGACATAATTTCAACAAACGAAACCCAAACGTTGGATCAGATAGAATGTTACTGAGCTACACATTTTGGGTTCTTGCATGTTACTTGGAACATAAAAATTTAAACCTCGCACTATTTGTAATTATGTGAAACCCATGGTACGCCTTGCGTATTAGCCAATTATGGAGAATTTTCATAATTTGGCGACTTGCGTATATGTATAGCTAATAATTAGCTCTAAGAAAACAGTAATTCATATGTTTTCTTTGATAAAAACTACGAAACAGGTAGAATAGCTTGCCACCCATGGCGACTTTTCATTATTTGGCGATTTACACATGCTCACAACCTATAATTACTGTTCATTTAAGATTCCCGGAAAACAGTTATCCATATTTTCATTTGCATAATTCTTTGCAGATTTGCTTAATTAGCACCACGAATTATACCATCTCGCCGCACTGGCAAATATCTAAAGTGGACTATAACTGCTATAATGGCATAGTTAACGCCGGCAAATATTTCTACTGGTAGCAAATAATACAGCTGGACCGAACTGGATTTAAAATAATCTGCATTTTAATTATTTTTCATTTTCAAGATATTAGTTATTCTGTTTTGGAAAAACGAATAATCGCTAATTCTAAACTCCTGTTGTCTAAGCGAACTTACTATTTGAAAATTGTCAACTTGTAACACATTGTGAGTTACTTATTTCATATAGTTTTTAATTTGGCGTAAAATGGATGTAATTCTACTTCATGTTTGACAATTTTACGTGATTCTACATAATTGGAATTGCTTTGTTGCAAAGGAATGAATGATTTTATGCCAAATCTGGCAACCATTATGCTTTATTTTTTCAGTTTTTTATTAATATCTTCTAAAATAATTCGATTTTCGAAATTTAAGTCAGCTTATCAGGTTCCTCGGAGTTTTCCGCATTCGGGAACATGTTTCTCGAAATTCAAATCCCCACGGTTTAGGAGAAGATAGGTCAGCAAGCTCTGACAGCGTCGACAGCGGCCTTTACTTTTTTTTAGAATAGAGAGATTAGGTGGTACAAAATTTGGGGGTGTCATGATAAAAGCCGATGGTGGCAATGCCAAGTACTAACATTTCAAAATGTATGAAAAGACATAATTGGTGACATTTCCATTAATAAAATTATTATAAAAATACTATTGGAGGAACGAATAATAGTATTCTCTTCTCCAAGAAAAAGACTGTTGCGGGTAATAACGTGTTTTACAAATTAATACGGAAATGCCTCTTAATTGCAGCTGCTGTGGGGTAAATGTACCAAAGTTAGCAACCTGCTGTTTTATAGTACGGTTGCGTTATTTAATACGTATGATTGGTTACAGTAATAATAATAGTACAAAACAGAAATGTGTAAAACGTGCTTTAGCCCACTGCATGGCGACTTTTTTCTTTTTATGTGCAATAAACGCGCCAAGTATTGTAAATTCGATATTTTAAAGCTGTGAAAAGATCTGAAGGATCTTGTATTTTTGCGTGTGCATTGTTGTTTTGTAATCTAGTTACTGTGTGACATACGTAACCAGTAACAAATATGCTTCCTTCATTTTACGTCTTTGAACTGTTAACTTGGATATTTGAGCCTGTGTTATTGTTATTGCACTAATGTTAACATCTAGTTATTGCCGTTCGCAGCATGGAAATATCGTCGATTTTAGTACCGCATACATTAGCGTATTATAAATAGATTTAAATACAGTTATAAAGTATTATAATCTTCTAAAGCTAATGTACTTCACAAAACTGGATTTCTACTTCTATAGCAATACCAACGCTGCATTTTATCTCTAAACATATAAGATCAGATTACTGTGATTTCCCTAGTTACATGATAGTCAAAGAGTAGCCACGAAAAAATAAAATTAATAACATTTACAAAATTGTTTCTTTACTTACGAACATAGCAACGTAATATCGGTTATCTTTATGCAATTCTTCAACAAATTCAGGAAGTCCCGTGAAATTCACTGGATCATATGTAAAGTCCAGAAAACGGTCCATGAAATCGATATCGTGCCATTGTACTTCCTATATATAAAAATACGGAAATAAATCCCACATTAAATATTTCAATTAAATTAAGCAAAAAAGTGCGAACTTTGTATGTAGTGAAAACGAAAATCACATGCAGTATAAACAATCTTAACATGAAACAGTCAATCATGTTAGGTCAATAGGTACTCAGAGATAACATGAATTGTTGAGGAGTTCCTTGGCAAACTCAAAAAATAGCTACATTTTTTCTTTCATTACAGCTATTTTTGCATTTTTGTACGTGTATAAAAGTTCCATCAAAAATAATTCAATAAAGGTATCAATGATCGAAAATAAATACTTATTATTTCACTGTTTTAAAAAGATTTCTTATTTGCGATTTTTTTTCTTTCTGTATTGCTCTTCAAACATACCTACCTACTTTTAATCCATTAAATTAAAGTATGACCACGGTGGCACTTGACAATGGAGTGTTCTATTTCAATTTTCGATTCCAACTTCCACATCTTTGATTTGTTTGGGTTCTTGTTGTTAGGCTTAGTCCCACGAGATATCACTTGTTATATAGATCTAAACTTTTTTAGCTTTGATAGCTCTGTGTTCTTACAACATCTGTGGCCTATTGTTTCTATTTAAATTCTTTTTTTTATTGTTCTTTTTGTTATGTGTTATCACTTGCTCTAAGGATTAACAGGATATCCATACTAGGTACGTTTTGCTGTTTTATATTATATACACATGCATTTTTATATAATATATACATATATATATTATTGGGAGAGCTTACTATTAACCATCGATAGTTTTTATATGAGGGGACTGAAATATTTTAACCTTTTGCGTGAGTGCCAAACAGCACTGCGGTGTTTGAAATTTGGCGGCACTATTGTAATTACATGATATAGATCGCTTGTGTGTGTGTGTGTGTGTGTGTGTGTGTGTGTGTGTGTGTGTGTGTGTGTGTGTGTGTGTGTGTGTGTGTGTGTGTGTGTGTGTGTGTGTGTGTGTGTGTGTGTGTGTGTGTGTGTGTGTGTGTGTGTGTGTGTGTGTGTGTCTGTCTGTCTGTCTGTCTGTCTGTCTGTCTGTCTGTCTGTCAGTTAGTTTAGGAGATATTGATTAAAAAAAAACCGTCAAAATCGCTAATTTTTGCTCTCCGCAATTCCGTGATTGTAACCCTTGTAGTCATAAAAGTGAGAAATAAGCATTGAGGTTGCCATGTTTGGCTATTTTATTAAATTATTTAGACTCCTGCAGTAAAAATAAAAGAATAATGATTTTTTTCTGTTTAGATTATTTACAAAGTTATTTTTTAATTAAGTATTGCGTGCATGTGAAATCAGAGCAGGAATTCAATGCTTTTTATGTGTAAAAGAATAAGGGATTGCGAGATTTCCGAGACTAATATGTATATATTATAAAAAAATGGCTGATTTGGTGATTTTGAGAAAGTAGTACATTCTACCGATTTGCACAGTTTTGGGCTTGGCGCAATTTACTGCGAGCAGAACGAAATAGGTTTAGGTTTGTGTGTGTAGGTTTTATTAAAATACGGCGTTAACTTTAATTTTCCATGCAGAAATAGTGAAATTATTAAGGCGATTTTAAGCGATCGATCTTCGGAATTTTCCCCAAATTAAGTAAATTGATTTATCTTGGGGGAATGCCGCCAAATTTCAAAAGAAATGAAATTCTCGCATTCTGTAAATTGGAATAAATAAAACACGTTATAGTTGATAATTTAAAATACTGCTATGCTACTTTTCAAATAGATGTCTGCATTAATTTTTGGCGATGGAACCATACACAAATAACTATTTCCCATTTTCATTGCTGTTAAATCAGTGCTTAGAATCATTCTCTGAAAAAAAAAAGAAAAAAATCTCTCAAAATGGCGTATGCAGATTCCTTCTTTAGTACCTTTCTTAGAAAAGCTGGCGATAAATATTCAAATGTAGTGTAACTCCGTGTTTAATAGCGTGTGTTTTTTGCGTTTGTACTGCTAATTCTATGGCACGATTGAGATGAGCCAATGTTACGAGCGGATGGATAGATAATTTTTTAAATCCCGCCAAGCAGGGTATAACAAATCAGAAATTCTGTATAAATACGATTTTTTTTTTATGAACGAGAATGTTTTTAAACCTGGTAAATATAGCTGGTATCGCCTATAAATAATTGCATTTACTGTGAAGTTAAATTTAGGATTCATTTTGGCTATTTGCCATCGACTATCGGCGTTAATTACGCCAATATGGCAGTTCTAGCTAGCATAAATAAATTTCATTTCATGTTCTATTTTTATATTGCTACAGATTCCGTAGTTACGGAATCCGTTGCTGCCACTTAAACTATTAAATTTAACAATTAAGTAAAAACACTCATTTTTACAGCTCTTAACTCAAAAAAGAAAAACGTATTGGATATGAAACAATTAGAACATTACCACAATCACCATGTCAATAACGCGAACCTGTAACTTTGGTTATTTTTAACTAAATTCATTTTCAAGATCTTTAAGAAATCCAGTATACTATATCAAAGCCTCATATCTTAATGCCGATTAGTTTGCAAGAAAATTGATTAATCAGTATAAACTGAAGCAATGAACCTTTGTAAGCGTTTTTCTTGAAACGAGGAAAATGCAGATTGACGTTTTTGGTCTAGGGAGAACTACACTCATGTCTATAAATTAAGGATAATTCAGAATCACACAGAAATTGATCTCTAAAATAAAAATTTCACCTGTGGAATGATCACACACATCTTGAAGAAGAATATGCAAATTACAGGAAACCACCAGATGGCGTGAATGGTACGTCACAATGACGAGAGTGTAAGAGAGGGGTATATAAGGAATGGTGGCAAAGAAGTAAAATTGTTCACAAGCGCTTGAAAGCCTTTCAGTGCAAAAACCGCATAGTTATGGCACAAAGGAGGCATTTAGATGATGTTTTACATGGCAGAATTATCGGAAGACTGGAATGTGGACGTACACAGCTGGAAGTATCCGAGGAACTTGGAATCGCCCAGAGTGTCATCTCCAGGCTTTGGTCTACGATTCCAAGATGATGGTAATGTGAGTAGACGTTACAGCACAGGTCGCCCCCGAGTTACAACGCCGAATGAGGACCGCTATTTGGCAGTTACTGCCAAAAGAAACAGACGAAGTACAGCATCAGACCTGTTTCGTCAGCTCTCTTCAGCTACCGGTACGACAGTTTCAAGGCAGACCGTGTACAAACGCTTAGGGCACATTCGTCTATATGCTCGTAGGCCTGTCGGATGTGTTCCACTTACCGCAACTCACTGTCGCCTGCGATTAACCTGGAGTAGAGAGCATGCATTGTGGACACCGCAACAGTGGTCTTGTGTGATGTTTTCCGACGAGTCCAGGTTTAGTTTGGAGTCTGATTCTCGCCGGACATTCATCTGGAGAGTGCCAGGTACCCGTTACCACCAAGAGAACACCATTGAAAGACACCGTTACGGTGGTGCAGGATGGCTCGTTTGGGGAGGAATTATTCTTGGTTCCAGAACTGACCTGCATGTTCAGAGTGTAACGATGACAGGCCACATCTATCGGGATGTCATTTTGGAACAACATGTACGTTTGTTTCGGGGCGCCATGGGTGCTGAATTTGTGTTTATGGATGACAACGCCCGTCCTCACCGTGCAAACATTGTAGACGAATGCTTTCAATCGGAGGATATCACCCGTATGCATTGGCCAGCATACTCACCGGACTTGAATCCAATAGAGCATGTGTGGGATATGCTTGGCCGACGAATTGCAGCCCGTCAACCCCCTCCCACCTGTCTACCGGAACTTCGGAGTGCACTGCTTGATGAGTGGTGTAATATTCCCAAAGATCAGATTGATCATTTGATACTCAGCATGCCTAGGCGTTGTGAGGCCTGTATTGCATCGTCCGGGAGACATACTCCGTATTAACCATCCTACTAACCATGTTATACTGTTTTTTGTAAATAGGTTCTGTTTTGAAATTTGGTCAAGGGAGTAAAACTTGCAATTTTTATTAATTATGTCAAACATATAGCATCTTTTTTGCTCTTTACTTTTTGTTTAATAAATAGACTTTACAAATAAGTCAAATTTGTTTTGCTTCTTTCTCTTTCTTTGCCTGAACTTCATTATCCTTAATTTATGGACATGAGTGTACTTAATTCAGTAACGTTAATGGGGAATGATAATTGAATATGCGCTTTCAAAAAGACCCAAAAATCAAGAGAGTGTGAAAAGTCAGGAATATATGAAATGAAAATAAAAATAAATCAAATAATACGAGATATAAATAATAATAATAATAATGCGAAAATGACATTGCAATCATGTGTACAACAAAGCTGCCAATTGCTTATAATATTCCCCTAGCAATGACTTAGTCCGACCAGTGGCCGAGCGCATAGCGCTCTGAACTGGGAGGCGGAAAGTTTCTGGTTCAAAACAAGTCGCGTCCGCCGACCTAACCGTTCAGAGTTTTCCTGTATTCCGTTCGGGAAATAAAACTGTACTCGCAACATGCATATGTTAGGAAACTTATATGGTTGGTTTCCTCCAAAACGTAGCGTAAATACGGGTTAGGACCCCTTAGAAAGACCCCCATGGAGGACACCCCCACCCCTTGACCTAGATCCCATGTGTGGAGACTAAATAGAGAGTTCAATTCAACACCTAGCGGCGTGTGCAACTTATAGAAGCAGTTCCACGATACCGAATCCGCCGACAAAAAGCCTGGGCAAGGTCATCCAAGAGAAGTTGCTTCTTTTTTGATCGCCAGTGACACTGACATAGTTTTTGTGGCATCATGTTGCAGTCATCTCAGATTTACACTCATGACGTCAACGTTTCATCACGATTTAAATAATTTTTCACTTTTTTAGATTCCGCATCACTGGGTTTAATTCGAATTATATGTGTAACGAAAGTATTCGTTTCCTATCGTGCGGAGAACGGGTACTCAGCTAGTAGAATCAATAAAATCTGTCTTTTGTTCTGTCGACTGAACACTGTTCCTGTCCTGTTGTCTTCCTGTTTACTTTAACGTTCCATCTACATAAGAATTTTAAGAAACGAACTAAGCGGAAAACTAACACCGGTCAACACGATTTTGGGGTCTGACTTCTACATGTTAAATTTTCGTTTCTCCTACGAAAAACTAATGAAAATATTTTTTTTAATGAAAGTTTGCTTTTGTAGAAATTAAAGCAATTTTTCTTTTTTTTTTTTTTTTTTTTTGGCAAAAATCACTGATTTTTATATTTTTTTTATAATTCCACTCTAAATTATGGTCAGAAAAGTTTTTGCTGGATATAAAAGTCTTTTTTATTCAAGATTTGGGATAAACAATAACATATAAATGTAAAATAATAAGAAATTAATGTCTAAAAGTGAATATTTTTCGTATTTCTTTTATGTTCGTATGAGCAAATAATAATACAAACAAATAATACTACAAATAATACTACAAGCAATACTACAGAGTTACAAATAATAATGCAGTTTACTTTCGGGTTAATCAAAGTGCTGCCATCTTTCGTTTATGAAATAAATTAAAATATACTTATCGACGTAAATCAGACAAAAGCAAACTTTAAGAACTAAAAATGAAAATTTAAGTGTTTTTCAATGTCTAGAATCAGAATTTAAGCATGAGAACAGAAACCCCCCAATTTTTTTTTAATTTATTTATTTTTTTTTTGTTGTTGTTGTTGACCGGTGTAATCAGAGTTTTCTGCAACAATATAAAAAGAAAAACTTACCACAGGAACACCTGCTTCAAGATTCCTTTGTAGTATGTCTTTTGTTTTGTTAAGAGTAAAGTAACCGTACTTGCACAAATGGAAACCAAGACTCCACCGCGGGGGCATCATAGGCTGCCCGAACAAGTTCGAGTACTGAGTAACGACGTCTGCAGGAGATGGACCAAGGAATATGTAAAAGTCGAAAATTCCACCTATAGTTCGGATACTAATGGCAGGCGTTGGCTGGACGACGTAATCTGTAAAACATTCAGAAAAACAAATTTTTTCAATAAAATTAAAAAACTGCTATAAAATTTTAAAAAATTTGTGAGATTTAAAAGTAAGCTATCAATTTAACCCTTTAACGCGCAGTATTCCCGCTCTGGGAACACCAAACTCTGACTTTTTGACTGTTGCCAGTCACGAAGAATAGATTTGATTTCTATAAAAATAGTTGCGGGTGACATAGCTCCACGAGAATCCTTTACTTTTTAGCACGTCATTTCACGTAAAAAAAATGTCACGATTATTTTTAACAGCACTGACATCTGCTGAAAAATGGAAGAATGCGAGAACAGCTTGATAGATTGCCCAATGCTGAAAAAAGGGCAGCCATTGCCATAGCTCGACTTAACTACCAGCAAGATGGCGAACGATTGAAACGTTCATCGCGTGCCACAGATCTAGAGACCCTTTTTTGACGACAGCTGGCTGTGCCGCACAGCCAGCTGTCGTCAAAAAAAGAGTCGCTCCATTTCAAAAGCTCCATTTCAAACAAGACTGATTCTTCCGCCAGAAAAAAATATCATGGGGCCATTTCGTAAGATTCAAGCAAGATACGTTTTGAGGCGCCACTTGAAAGTGTGCATAAATTACCATCGAACGAAGGGAGAGGCACTATAGTCGTTAATTTTAGAAGAACTTATTATTTCTATAATCATTATTTTTTGAACTATTAAAATACAAAATTCAAGCTAGTGGAAAAATACACATTGACCACAAACCATATAAAAGGTCGTTTACTTGAAATTTCTACATTGGTTTAACCCCCATAGGACCAGGTGCTAGGTGCCCCCATAATAAAGTGATCAAGAACTCCGGCTTTAGTAGCGGCCAATGCCTCCAAGGCATTGTTAAGGCCCGCCATTTGAAAAAAACTAAATAAATAAGTAGTGACCCCCCCAAAAAAATATTTAGAACAGCTGAATTACCTATGGCGTTAGAATTCATTAGAAATACACCGCTGGATTTACCATCCGGTTCCATCACTATGTAGAACGGGTGACTTCCATACAAGTTGCGATGAGGCTAAAACAAGAATCATAATGCTTAGGAACAATGAACACACCATGTAACTGAGACCTCATTTACAGTCAAGATAAGTTGGACTCCAATAACTCAGATTTTGTTGCTTTTTTGGAACTTGAGGTGGATTAGCTCAAAACAGCGGCAAAAAATTAGATTCATATTCTTTCACAGAATAATTAAACCCATTAAACTAGAAATTCGAGCTTTAAAATCGTCAGAGGAGCACAAAAATCAGTACCATAGTTAATAGAGATACTTTCATGTAATTTTAGTACTTCTATTTATTATAGAGTCCGAACCAATAATTCAGTCTTCCCGCCTGTATTTTATTTTCAAGATAGCTTTGTTTCCATTGTTTGATTATAGCCTTCAAGCAAAGATCGTTTTGCTTTCATTCGCCTTGGAAATGCTTTTCATAATACACTATCTGGCCAAAAGTACCGTACACTATCTGGCGAAAAGTATCGGACACCCAGTGGTATGGACTTGGAGCGTCCTGAGGCACATATTAATATGATGTTGGTCCCCCTTTTGCATCGATGACAGCCTGCACACCTCTGGGAAGACTTCGCACCAGTTTTTAATATGTGGCAATAAGAATTGACTTCCAGGCGTCCATCACGGCTGAGGTGAGTGCTTTCAGTGAGGATGGTCGATTTGGCTAGCTACGTAATATGCGCTCTAATTCGTCCCAGAGGTGTTCTGTGGGATTAATATCGGGAATCTGAGAAGGCCAGTCCAGTTTTTGAACGCCCATTTTGCCAAACCACGTCTGTGCAAGCCTTGATGTGTGAATGGAGCAGTTATCCTACTGGAAGAGAAATGGGCCTTCTCCGTAATATTGCCACAGAGATGGGAGTCCAGCATTGTCCAGAATGTCCACATACATCGCAGAATTCACGTTTCCAACCACAAGAACTAACGGACCCAGGCTCAACCACAAGAAACGCCCACCACCATTATACCGCCATCACGAAACTTAACAGTCGGCACAATTCAGTCACGCAAAAAACGTTCGCCGGGCATCCGCCAAACTCAGACGCGTCCCTCCGACAGCCAGATTGTGAAGCGAGATTCATAACTCCAAAAAACAGTTTTCTACACGTCCACAGTCCAATGACGGTGATCTCTGCACCATTGCAATCGATGCTTCGCATTCTGTGGAGTGATGTTCGGCTTATGAGCGGCTGCATGACCATGGAATCCCAAGTTGTTTAACTCTCGACGAAGAGTCCTGCTGCTAACACTAACGCCTGATGAATTTTGGAACTCCTGAGAAATTTCCACCAACGAGGACTTGCGATTGTTTTCCACTACCCTTTTCAGAGTTCTGCGGCTCTGTTCACTCAGTTTTTTCGCTCTACTACTCCGTTTTTCTGCAGTTTCACTGCCTCGACATTTCCACTTCACAATTACATCACTCACAGTGGATTTAGGCTTCTGTAGAATGTCCGCAATCTCACGAACTGATTTCCCACAAAAGTGGCATCCACTATACTGCCACGATCGAACTCACTAAGCTCCTTTGCCTCACTCATTGCTTCACAAACGCATACATACAACCGGACAAACCACTGCCAACACCTTAATAGCTTTCGATTACGCATCAAATTTGCGTCACCCGCCAAAACCACTTTTTTAGGGGGTGTCCGGATACTTTTGGCCAGATAGTTTATACAAGGGGTGATCAAATGAAAAGGTACGAAACGACGTAACAACCTAACCGTTAACATATTTGCCCATGCAGCTATGAGAGCCCGTAGCGAGACATCTAAGAATGCGATTGGAGCCTTTTGTGTGCATAGGAACATGCGGGGTCCCGCAAAGAGAGCAGAAGCTCTTGTAAAAAGCACCCTCCTACGTCCAATTGACGGGGCAGTGCGTGTGCGAACAGGATGGCGTTCACATTGCAAAATCCGACGGCTGTAAGACTGTAAGACACCCACCGGGGGGGCCGACCCAAGGGTTTACGGCAATATTCCCCCCCGGGGGAAGAGTCCAATTTATTTAACTTTGAACAACAATACAAACTATGCCACTGGGGTTCGCAGAATCCCAGTGGCAGAAGGAACAAGGATCTTAGTAATACAGAACAAAATCTTTTTTTTTTTTTTTTTTTTTTTTTTTTTTTTTTACCAATCCATTTCATTCAGTGTGGCCTGTTTACTATAACATATAGTACTAACTATTAAAAACACATCAAAACATTAGGAACAAGAAAACTATATACATTGGACAACAACACATTATATACAACTACACACATTATTTAATACATTATAAATCATGTAATATTATACAATTGAGGACAATTGTTTGAATACCACTTCCTTAAGGGACAGCCCAAGCTCCCTGGTCCGACCCAAATCCAACGGCATATCCTCTAATTTAAGAAATATAATATTTATCCTGGCAATGTGAGTGATTAATCCCTTACATATCAATTCATATGTATATGCTATACATATTACATTGATCCATGACTATTATATAGCTATCATATTAGAATTTTCTACATTATTTTTCTATTTACATCTCACATGACTTTACATATTTACATGTTACATTGATTCTTCTTCTTTTTTTTTTACCACTATCTATATTAGTTTTTCTGCACTACCTTACAGTTTTACTAATCTCGTTACCTATACAATTGCTTCTTGCCTATGCTTTACTTATAACTATTTATAAATTCTTAAACACGCATAGCGGTACACAAAATCCCAGAGAAAACATGCTTTAAAATTTGACAATATACCATTTACTATATACATATACTATACTATATGCACAAAATACTATACCATTTACTACATAAACTAAGACTCAAAGAAACACATGCATTACAATTGACTATATACATATAATTACCATACATATTTACATGTCTTCTACTCCACAGTACATTTATTCTTAATCTATAATGTAATTCGATATGAATCTATAATTAACGCTTACACATTATCTATTTACATTTTTATTCATTCATTCATTCCGACGGCTGAGGAACATCGAGGCGTTATCCGATTTCTGACACTGGACGGTGTTAAACCGGCCACTATTCATCTCCGGATGAGGACCGTATACAGGGAAGGCTGTGTGTCCCACAAGTCAATGAGAAAATGGAGTGTCCATTTTCGCCAAGGAACTGGTCAAGTTCAAGTGGGAAAGGTTGGTCATCCGCCCTACAGTACGGACATGTCGCCCTGCGATTTCTATGTGTTAGGTCCCCTGAAGAAACATCTGAAAGGGAAGGGCTTCAACTCGGACGACGTACTCAAGGACGCTGTGACGGACTGGGTCTCGTCACGGCCACAGGAATTCTGGGAACAAGGAATCCTGCGACTTGTTCATCAGTGGGATCGTTGTGCTCGGGCCTATGGTGTATATTTTGAATAAAGTCTACATTTGTACCTTCCGTGTCGTTTCGTACCTTTTCATTTGATCACCCCTTGTATTTTTATATGAAATGGAAGTTAGTAAGATGTTACAACTGATTTCAAAGAGGGAGCATTTTGTAGAAATGATCCCAAAGCAAATTTGATTTCCAAATTAATTAGTCACTACGGATAAAAATCTACGAAAAATCTTTAAGAACATTTTGTATTCGACTTTTGTTATTTACAAGGATAGACTACTGCAGTTATCTTTTTACAGAGTTTTTTTCTGGAGAGAATCATTTAAAAATTTTACGCCTGAAATGTTTTTATCTAGCACTTTGTAACACGAAGATAAACATGGTTTTGCATTCAAAGGAGACGTCTGACTGCAAGCGAATCATTGCCAGATTAAAACACCAAGTATCACACTAATAAAGCATCAGGTAAAAAATAGAAAACTATACTGAGCTTTTTTACTTACCACGGGCAAATCTCCTTGATTAAAAAGAGTATACCTTGTCCAGTTCGTAGACTTTCGTATTCCTTCCTTGTGTTCACTGAGCCCATAGATGTTCTCTGAAGGCAAGTCGGTCGACAGCTGTAGGTATTGGTCGCTGAATATCAAGCGGGCAAGATCCGTCCGGAATCTTAAAAACGGAAAAGGGACGGGAGTTATTTATTTAAAGCAGGGTATGAAATCCTGGTTAATTCTACAATGTCTTTCATGTTTTGAAGGAAGCAAAAGATCCGTATGAAACCTACGTATAGAATTTCACAAATATCAAACGTTTAAATGCAGACAGCTGTTTCGGGTAAAAACAAGAAACTCAACATCAGCCATCCGAAATTCGGTTCAGACGCCGATGACTGAAAGTTGATATTTTCTCTTTTTGAAGGCGTTCTGTGCATTATGATGAACCAGGTGCCTTTTTTGTACTGAATCGAGAAAGCTCTACAGCTATGTGTATCACTTTTTACCCATTTTCTAGTTTTTTTTTTTTTTTTTTTTTTTACTTTCTAGTGACCGGAGCAGCGACCTATTTGAGGCTTGACCACAACGACGGCAGCAGATGTTGGTCATATGAAAGCGCCTATTAGGCAGACCAACTTTGGCCCCTAAGAGTGGTCTCCTAATTCTGAACCAATTATAGATGAGAATACCTAGCACCTGAAATCGGCACCCCCAGAGATATCGCTTGAATACGGAGGACATTGGAGCCACGGACAGATTCTATGTGCACCATAGCTCCCATTAGCGTACATGGTTCCACAGCAGTCCGGCCGAGAAAGGAGTTCACCCTCCCTAGCACTGGTCAAGCCGGTACTGCTTCACTTTCACGGTCCTTACGGGAATAGAGCTCAGCGACTAGACCCCTGTGGAAACCATTTTAAGATATAAATGCTCATTTTTCTGTGGGCCTCCAGGTGGCTGCAACCAGGCCTCGCGCGTACTCGCATTTTACGCGTAAATCGATATTTTTTTTGGAAAATTGACTCCCACTTTTTGAAACTGCGAGTCAAATTTGACTCGCAAAATTTCAGCCCGACAGTTATGCTACTCATGTCTGTAATTTAGTTTATATTAATCGTGCATTCTGGAGAAATCAATATGTAGGTGAAAATTAATACTTACAAGAGAAAAAAGGAACGTCTTTATTTTCTCCTTCTTAGATTTAAAAAAAAAAAAAAAAAAAAAAACTAGTTTTTTGACTTTGACTCGCAGTTTTCAAAAATTGACTCTCACTTTTATTGACTGCGATTCAGCATGACTCGCAGATTTTGAAGTCTAGCGCGAGCCATGGCTGCAACCATTTTTCTCACGCTGAGCATAAACTACTTTGCTATATTACCTCGACACAATTTGCTAAAGGTGGAAGTTTCGTTCTTTAGTTAAGGTACAGGAAGCAATATTTTAGCCGTTACTACTATTATATGTAAGTAGTACAATAGAATGAAAACAAACAAAATAAATGAGCTCACAGTCTGAGGAATCCAAACTGATATACAGTATATCAACAAATTTGTTAGGCAGTTTCGTAAGTTAAGAACTTCCAACAGGGGCGTAGCCAGAAATTTTTCATTAGGGGGGGTTACGACTACTGCAACTCACATATATGCATACATGTGTGTGATAAGGGAGTGAAGAATATACATTTTGTCTAGCAAAAAATTCCTCATGGGGGGGGGGGTTATGACCCCCCTAACCCCCCCCGTGGCTACGCCTCTGACTTCCAAAATATCCGATGAAATTACCCAGTTTAAAGTCAGATTAGTTGTAACGTTTCCTAAATTTACTCTATTACTGCTTAAACAATTACAGAAATTATTTACCTGGTTATGGAGATTTTTTTTATGCCAATCATCAAAGAAAACATGCCAGGAGGTTACATTTTTCAGCGGGATGTCGCGCCTTGTCACTACCCACAACGACGTTAGATCTTTCCTCAATGCTAAGATTACCAGTTTGGTTTGATCGTGGTGGTGCTATTCAATGCCCATCACGATCACCAGATCTTTCACCGATGGATTTCGGTGCATGGGGTTTTGTAAAGCATCCAGTACACTACGCCATTTCCTGCGTCCATTCCTGAACTAAAATCAAGAATCTGCACTGCAATTAATTTCATCAACGGAAACATGGTGACAAATGTGTGTAAGAACTGATTTACCGATAGGATATTTGCAGAATAATGAAAGGAAGTTACTTCGAACATTTGTGATAATGGTAAACTTCGACTACTTACAACAATATGCACTTTAACTTTTTTCCTGTAAATTACATTCAAAATATTATTCATTTTGTTCAACTAATTTGTAGACACTTTTTTAATGACTAGTGCCATTTTATCTCTCATCCCCCTTTATTGAAAATTGTCCCAAAAATGCGACATAATTTTACATATATTTAAATACTATTAGTTCACAACAGCTTTAATCTATTGTTACAATATTTCGTAAGCTGTAGAATATGCTTCACATGTATTTTTTACATATATTTAAATACCATTAGTTCACAACAGCTTCCATCTGTTGTTACAATGTTTTGTAAGCTGTAGAATAGGCATCCCATGTATTTTTCTATGAATAGGTTACAATCCTAAACATTTCAACATAGGGTTACCAGGCGAAATACACGAAAGATGAGAGATAAAATGGTACAGTCAATTAAAATCGTTTTAGTATGGCAATAATGAAACTGAAAAATTAGGGAGGTTCAGGGGGGTCTCCCCCTGACAAGGCTCGAACAGCCGAGTTTTATTTTTCTTTACTTTGCCAATCTATCAGTATTACACCATATTATATAATCCAACCGCCTTATCCATTCGCCGTTAAGCTCAAAATAAAATAAAATGAGAAGACAGTACTCACACGACCTGCTGATTTTCTATCCTAGTCACTTCCAGAATTTCGTCCGTAAAATTTACGTTGTATGTCTCTGTTCTCTTATCCTCGTAATTTACGTGTAGAACCGGTTCCTCTGGTGTATAGCGTTGAGCATCTGCATCGAGTATCTGTTTTGAAGAAATTCGGCATTTTATTATGTACTGCGAGATATATAAATCATGCCTATCACTCCGATTATCAAAAACACTTTCCAACGCAGTCTTAACTGCTCATGCACGTCTCCATAACGAACAATCACCTGTTTATTCCCTTCGTCGCAAAGACTCCCTCTCTTTTGCCTGCCGTTGCTCCTTTTCTAAGTCTTTGGATGCCTCGCTGTGGTCCAATGATTGCGTGTTGTTCTTTCTTGTGTTGGGCGTTTCTTACTGTTGAGCATAACCCATTTGAAGCCAGATCTTTGTTTTAAGCATTATATTTGTTTTGTGTATAGGAGTGTGACAAAAAATGGGTTAACCCTACCCCAATGCTGTAAAAAGGGCAGCCGTTACCATCGCTCGACTTAACTACCAGCAAGATGGCGGACGATCGAAACGTTCATCGCGTGCCACAGATCGAGAGACCCTTTTTTCGACGGCAGCTGGCTGTGCGGCACAGCCTGAATCAGGTCATACAGGAAGTCAGGGGGTGTCCACATCAGATTTTTTAATGTTATAAAAATGGTTCTTTCACAGTGAAATGCACTACGAGAACCCAAAACTGTCACACAGAGGCAAGGCTCGTGGAAATGCTCTATATATGCCACTGAATCATGGCAAAAGTATTGATTATAGAACACCTTTTTGTGTTTACACATCTGCCTGTTCGCTTGCGTCGTCGCAAACACGCGACGGAAACAATCCCTCCATCTTTTCTTGTGTCCTGATTCCCAGAATCCCGTTCGCGAGACAGGTGTGCCAGGCTCATCTGGTAATAGTTCTAGGGCACCACCAAAAAAAATGTCTGTGAATCACAAATTTTGTTGAAGTTGGGTGTTGTTTCATGCAACTTTTTAAGTTGAATGGATCTTACATTATTAACCCTTTGAGGCGCAACCCTTTCCCAATGCTGAAAAAAGGGCTGCCGTTACCATCGCTCGACTTAACTAACAGATCTAGAGACCCTTTTTTTAACGACAGCTGGCTGTGCCCAGCTGTCGTCAAAAAAAAGGTCTCTAGATCTGTGGCACGCGATGAACGTTTCGATCGTCCGCCATTTTGCTGGTAGTTAAGTCGAGCGATGGCAACGGCAGCCCTTTTTTCAGCATTGGGCAATCTATCCAGCTGTTCTCGCATTCTTCCTTCTCTCAGCAGATGTCAGTGCTGTTAAAAATAATCGTGACCATTTTTTTACGGTAAATGACGTGCTAAAAAAGTAAAAGGATTTTCGTGACTGGCAACAGTCAAAACATCAGAGTTTGGTACTCCCAGAGCGGGAACACTGCGCGTCAAAGGGTTAAAGTTTATGAGAAAGACATAGAATCAAAGAATCGACCTACTGTTATCCGAAGCCTGTTGTCATCGATGGGGCGCACTTCAAGTTTCACTTTGGAGATGTCGCCTGGTAACCCGGAGGGCTTCTTTCGGTCTAAATCGGCTGTTATCCTGCTACCGTCGACGTCTTTCTTGGACACTACGTACCCGTTGTGGTTGGCAGGGAAGAAGCAGCTGGGCACGCCGAGGTACGACGAACTGATGAGGTCTGAGTCCCTCACATCGAGGTCCGACGCCGGCAAGAAGCAGCAGCCCCTGTCCAGGCACGCCTGCTGGCTGATCGGCCGTTCCGGGTGGCAGTCGAATCTCTTCAGGTGGTCCAGGACCGGCGCGCACATCGGTACGAAACCCGGTTTGGAGTTTTTAGATCCACCGCGCAGACCCACCAGCAGTGAGACCACCAGGATCACCACGAGCACTGCCGCCACACCGCCGGCGATGCAATACCGATTTCGCCGTTCACGCCTCCCCGAGTCGGACGAAAAGCTGAACCGATCCATTTTGCCGAGCAAGCAGAATGTTTGTCGTTGAGAATCTGATGGCGGGCGTTTTTCTCGCTACTTTTTATACGGCAAGAGATAAGCAACCGTGACATCACGCACCCATTTTTATTCCGTGAGTATTTGAGAATAACGGCACATGGAGTGTTTTTAAAAATGTTATCTCGGAAACGGAGTGGACAATCTCTTCTTATCGTTAAGTTTGTATTTGTCCAAAGTAATAATAATAATAATAATAATTTATTTCGAATTGGATGTCGTTGCTGTGAAGCATGCCAGGAAAATCAGGCACATCGTCATGAAACATCAGGTTTTACGCTTCTGCAGGAAGAATCATCTGGAAAAAAAGAGAAACTTAATTTTAAAAAGGATGTCATTAGTTTTAAAAAGTCTCTAGATCTGTGGCACGCGATGAACGTTTCGATCGTCCGCCATCTTGCTGGTAGTTAAGTGGAGCGATGGCAACGGCTGCCCTTTTTTCAGCATTGGGAAAGGGTTACGCCTCAAAGGGTTAACGAGTATTTTCCAAAGGCATACGGCTTAAAACGAGCTTTGAATTATTATTTTCAACGTGATAAAATTCTTTTATTGGCGCTCTAAAAATATAAGAGTTGTACACATATGCCCCCAGTGCCGTACGCAGGTGTGGTTTCAGTGTTTTAGGTGTGGGCTTAAAGTCAGAGCTGAGTCGTCCAAAGATTTTTTTTTTTTTTTTTTTTTTTTTTTATTCTTTTCACTAGAGTGCTATTTCTTTCAGATCTGGTTTTTGTTTACGTGAGTTGTGGACTCCGATTCACTTTTCAAATTCTATGTATAAAGATGAAGTATAGTTAGAATATGTTTGATGAAGATTGTAAAACAGTTTTAGTAAGCAATTTTAATGTCGATTCCGACGAAGTATTTAATTTCTGGAGTTTAATTTAGTTTAAAAACCGTATTCTACGCATCAAAGAATTAAATTTTGCATTTTGTTAAATGCAAATCAACAATCGAAATAGGGACACCTAAGTTTCCCATTAGATAACGCTGCGTTTGGCGGTTTCTTGCCAAATATTGGCGAT
The DNA here is from genome assembly GCA_038373885.1 of Cheiracanthium punctorium. Taxonomy (NCBI): domain Eukaryota; kingdom Metazoa; phylum Arthropoda; class Arachnida; order Araneae; family Cheiracanthiidae; genus Cheiracanthium; species Cheiracanthium punctorium. The sequence continues at coordinate 769,878 of JAWZYV010018464.1, read as the reverse complement.
ATCGCTTAGCTATGTTCAGTTTTGGAGGCTTATTTTTGGCTCAAAATTTAGCGGGACAACATTTGACGCACTTTTATTATTGGAACCTGTAATGCTTGCTTTCCTAAATAAGTATTGCCCAATAGCATTCGTATTTAGCAATCGATTATAATAAAGCTTGTCTTTCGTCCTGTCTCCTTTTCCTATTTTGACTATGAAATACTACATATTTTAGGGGGGGGGGGGGTAAACTTTTCCATGGATATGGAAGGTAGCCCCCAAGCTTTTATATAAAAGCGGAGTCTTATCCATTGGCATAAAAGGTTAGAATTTTTTGGATATTTCTAATGCTGGGAGGGTTGCCTTTAGCTCTACCTGAGAGCTTCATCGTCTATTTTTTCAAGAAAAAAAATCTAATTTTTCTAGTGGGGACCAAAATTATTGCAAGTTGTGCTTGGGCCACCCAGTTACGCCAACGATATTACCCCCTTAACCTAAGAATTTAAATATTTACATATTTAAACAATACGAAAGCAAATGTGCAGAAAATTTATCCTAGAAAATATTATGACTTCATGATTTTAAAAATAGCTTCGAAAATTGCGTAAATAGTGATGATGTCATTCGATTTGATTCTTGAAAGTATTCGATTCTCAAAAGCATTCGATTTTTCCCATCACTACTCTGAACGTTCAAGCATTCGCACACGTACGAACCCATCAGCTCAATAGATTTTCTGCAACAATACCTGTCACTGTCGCAACAGGTATTGACTTCACGAAATTGACAATCTGATTTCATGAAATAATTTTAAAAATGAAAGAAATCAAAATTTAAACCTATGGTTATTCAAAACGAAAGAAAAGTTTAATTTCGTTTCATGAATAGCAGTTAAAAGTTTACTCAATCTGACCTTGAAAATTATCTCTTCCTCTTACCCTCATAAGCTAGATGAGCTAGATGTTCCAAGTGTGAGAAGCAAAATAAAACTTCTGTAGATAAAATTAAATTGCAGTTTTCTTTTAAATCTCTGCTGGCCAGCAATGAGAAGGCATATACATAACTGTACTACTTCATATTGATTTTACATTTATTTAATATTTTTGGCTTTTGTTTATTTACTTATTTACTTATTTATTTATTTATATAAAACACGAACGTATGCTTTACAAAAATCGACGATATTTTTACGCTGCGAATGGCAACAACTAGATGTAAACATTAGCATAATAACAATAACACATGCTCAAAAATCCAAATTAACATTTATTTTACAGTTTTAATTATTTTAACGGTAATCATTTCATAACACAACTCTCAAAACATGTTGATTCAAAAACCTCCGAAAATATTTTCCTCTGTACGCATTTCATTTCTCCGTGAGGACATACTTTTTTTATTCAAATAATTCTTTACTGCAATGTATAGTTGTGAGTAAAATGAAATTAGTTGAATTTTTTTTCCTAATAAAAGTTTAAAGATTAATAATTTAGCAGTTTCGAGGAAAGTTGTTTTTAACAGTTTCTGTCCTAATAATTTTTCAGTTGTGTTTTATAATTCTATTTTGAGTTTAGATAAGTAATCAGCTTCATAAGAGAAAAGGTATCCATGCTGCAAGAAGGACAGTAATCCGTTTCTCAAAGGGGCAGCAGCCTCCCCCCCCACCCCCCACCCCATTCTAGACATCTCTAATTTGCCCTATTTCTATGAAAAAAATCAATATTTCAAGATGGGAAGGTAAAAATTTCAACAAGCTTTAATTCCTTAAGCCCTCGATAAACCTATTTTTAAAAATCTGGAGTGACTCCACTCGACTTTCCGAACACTTAATACATTCCAAGCGTTTAAATAAATTTCATTCAGCTCAACTGGATTTATTGTTCAGGCACTAGTGCACTTAAAATGATTTGAGAGTCTAGCCACAATGTATAAGAATACTTTTTTTTAGCCCTGCGAGAAACTATAGGCCGTACACTCGCTAAAATTTATGCAGTATGTAAGACAGTGAAATATAATATGCGTACCTAATTTGATGTCAATCGAATGCATCAGTTAGACTCTAGCTCACTTTAAATGATTTGCTTCCTTAGGCCGTAGAATTACATTTTGCATGCATGTGGGCAAACTATCAGCTCTACTCATACCAAAATCACTTGAGACCGTGACCTATAATATTGTACCATTTCAAGATCCCTGGAGTGACGAAAATGTCCAGGCAGAGCTGTTAGCTGATAGCTACATCAAACCTATTGTGGAGTTAATGGAAAAATCCAGCGATAACCCCAGTTAGCAAGAAATACTGTCATGTAATCCGGCAACGAAACAATACTGGACTTTGTGGGATTCGCTTCGCCTGAAAAATGGAGTCCTGTATCGTAAATGGGAATCGGACGAAGGCAAGATGCTCCGATGGCAGTTGATACTCCCTGGTTCGAGGATTCCGAAGGTTCTAGAAGAGATGCATAATGGCTTAACTTGGGGCCATTTTTGGCATTATGAAGACTCTGCAGAAGGTTCGCGAGCGCCTCTACGTAGCTAGGGACATAAACGATGTTGAAAAGTGGTGTCAAGCTTATGACGCCTGTGCCGCCCGTAAAGGACCGAAGAAACAAAGCCGTGGAAACTTACTTCGTTATAATGTGGGAGCGCCTTTCGAGAGAATTGCCCTCGACATCCTGGGACCTCTTCCGGGAACTTCGGATGGCAACAAATACATCCTAGTTGTCATTGACTATTTCTCTAAATGGCCCGAAGCATATCTTATTCCCGATCAACAACCTACGACCGTAGAAGAGGGATTAGTGCAAGAATGGATTTCCAGGTATGGAATCCCTCTGCAACTACATTCCGACCAAGGGACAAACTGTACCTCTGCAGTTTTTATAGAACAATGTCAATTTCTCGGAATAGAGAAAACCCATACTGCGCCTTTACATCGATGATCCGACGGCATGGTGGAGAGGTTTAATCGAACTATTTTGAACAATCTCTCGCTCCTGGTATCTAGGAATCAAGAGGACTGGGACAAGAAACTTCCCTTCTTCCTGCTAGCCTACAGGAGTGCCGTCCATGAGACTACCGGCTTCGCACCTTCGCAGATGCTATTCGAAAAAGATCTTCGTCTTCCCGCCGATCTAGTGTTTGGTCACCCTCCAGATACGCCTTCATCGCCAGAGGAGTACATGGAAAATCTTCGGGCACGGTTTGAAGACGTCCATCATTTTGCTCGGGAGCGAATCAACCTGACACAGAAAAGATTAACACTCGCTACGACACGAAGGCTACGGGACACGAGTTCAACGTAGGTGACAAAGTTTGGTTATGGAATCCTACTCGACAGAAAGGCATGTCTCCCAAGCTGCAATCGCCGTGGGATGGTCCCTACACAGTCCTGAACAGACTGAACGACGTCATCGTACGGATTCGTAAGTCACCTAACTCGAAACCAAGAGTCGTTCATTACGATCGGCTAAACATTTACCGCGGTTGTAATTAATTAAACATTAGAATTTTGGTCATTATGGCGTAATTCCTCCTTTGTTTCATCTCACATTTCTTATCTGTCTTTCTCTTCTCTTCCTCTTTCTTCAACACTCTTTTATTCAGTACCCACTTACGGCATGTTTAGTGTACATATTTGTAATATATTGGCTTTTATTAATGGGTATTTGTTAAATAAATATTAGTCTGTAATTATTTATTATGTTCATTATTTATTTATAACTGAACACGGCCTTAAGTGTGTATTTGCTTATTGTGTTTATTGATTACTTGCTTAAATTATGTTATTAAGATCTATTGTTGAAGCCTACATTGTAAATAGTATTTGAACGACCTCCTAACTGGGGATTGCACGGCCCGGGACGTGCAGTCCTTGGGAAGAGGACAATGTTACGAATTGTCGGTCATTTCTGCGCCCTGGCTGTTAAAAGTAGTATAAAATTTGTATTCTAACCGTGTAATAGGCAAATTTTGCATTTGTTGCATCAAAATTAGTCAACTAGAACCGGAGATACGTTTTGGGTTTCCCCATTGATCAGTATAGCGGTTCTAGAAATCTCGAGAAATATTGGTCCTAGGATTTCGCTAACCTCACTTTTGGGGACTTATTTTTGGGGCCAAATTTGGCGATATTTCGGTCATTTGGCGTGATTGTCCCACTAGGGCTTGTAAAATTAGTTTTCCTGCATTAACACGCATAATAGCCTAGCATTACTCTATTTCTCTACTATGGCGTAATCAGAAGTCCCGCTTCATCTGAAACCTTTGGAAATAGATTCTTCTAGAAGCTCCTTGTTGCTTCTGCGTCACTTATAAATACAGGCATGACAGACCCCCAGTTCAGTGTGGATCGAGTTTCCGATGAGTAAGCTGCTTTGCTCCGTGAACTGTGCGATAGAAGCAATATTTTCGCTTACCTTTTTGAAGCTTTATTTTTAAGTGCTCTGTGTAAATTCTTCATTGCTGTGTCTTAAGAGACGGTATACGATATCCCTCATATATTTCCACTGAATTTTTGCCTGTGGAAGTGTTTTATTTTGTGTGAGAAATGCAGCATTTGTGAAAGCTTCTGTTCTAAGCGGACTGTAATAAGCACATTACTTTCTGATTGTGCTTGTGAATTTCGTACAACAGATTGTTCGACGAAGTTCTAGAAGCAATAAAGTTCGTGTTCCATCCTGACAAGTGGACTCTTTACTAGAACTTTCTACACCTACTGGCCTTTAGAACGACGAACACAGGTAACAAGCAGAGTTTTCTGCAACATTTTCATCTTGTCATGCCCGGATTTGATCTCTTCATCATATCGGTTTTCATCTCCTCTGTCAGGTTTCTAAGGTCCTCATTTTTCTCCTCGCCAAGTTTGGCGACTTTTTGCGAAATATTGCCAAATTCGGCGCCAAAAATACGTCTCCAAAAGTGAGGTTACCGAAAGCCTAGGACCAATATTTCTAGAGATTTCTAGAAACGCTATACTAATCGATGGGGAAACCCAAAACTTCGCATCTCCGGTTCTAGTTGCCCGATTTTGATGCAACAAAACTCAAAATTTACCTATTTGACGCGCAGAATACGAATTTCACACTATTTTTAACAGCCAGGTGGCAGAACAGACCGAAAATTCGTAACAATATACATACAAAATTTGAGCTCAGTCGAATGCACCCTATAGGCCAGTGGTTCCAGCCAACTCAACTCAAACTGCGGACCACTTTTCCACTTCCAATTTATCCACGGACCACTTAAAGGAATTCTTTCCGGGGGAGAGGGGGGGGGGGGGATCTAAAACAAAAAAAAACTTTTTGCACAAAATGTAATGATAAAATGAAAAATTTTAAAAAGCGCGGAGAATGTTATTTCCACTCACTCAATGATACTGATAACAGTTAATTAACCCTGTGTACATATACTCGTAGCCAAAGACAAAAGCTTGGCTGAAATGCTACAATATTTTATCGAATTGCATTTAATATTGTGCCCTCTCGTATTTTCCTTATTTTTCAAGAATTATTAAACTTTTTAAAATTCTCTAAAAACGATCGCAGACAGTCAAAAATTTGTCTTTTTACCTCATGAAATTGTGAAAACACAATTTCTTTTAAACACTCACTCACTTCGGACCACTTAGAACTTGTTCGTGGACACTAGTTGATAACGACTGCTATAGACACTATCGCTTTGAAGGATTTCCGTCCATAGGCTATAATGTAACGAAATATTCATTTGTTGTTCTGCCTAAAAATTATGTCCTATTCACAGCAAACTCTATCAAGGGCGGGTTAAAAGGGGAGGAGGGGGTGGTGCCCCCGAGAAAAAAGAAATTAATGTAAAAGATCCTATTTTACTTCCATAAAATGGATGTATATGTCAATCTTCTAACTAACCGCCCCCCACCGACAAACTAACCGCCCCCTACCGGCAAACTTGCATTAATCCGCCACTGAACTCTATACATGTTGTGTGATTGTGACCTATAATATTCACACACAATTTGAATGTCTTTGAATGCACCATTTAGACACTTGCTCATTTTAAATGATTTGTGTTCCTAGGCCGTAATAAGAATTATTTTTTGCAATCCCGTGATCAAACTATCAACTCTACACACATTAAAATCTGTGCAGATCATGTGAACGTGACACTTTATATACATGCCCAATTTGTACTCAATAGAACGTACCGTTTAAACGCTAGCGTACTTTTAAGAATATCCACCCGTTCAGGCCATAATGTAAAAGAAATCTTTTTTGTAGCCCTGTAAAAAACTATAAGTTCTATACACACGGAAATCAATACTGGTCTTGCGACGGTGGTTTATAACATATATATATACCTAATTTGAGCTCAATCGAATGCACCGTTTAGGAGCTATCGTGTTCACTCACACACACACAAACACACATACATACATACATACACCTCGTAAAAATATCATAAATGATTTCAGACCTCAAAACGTGTGGATGCACCAAAATCTCAAAGTCGAATTTTTTCATGATTACAATATTTTAATTACATGGTACATGTTCGGAAAGTAAAAAACGACAAAAATGAACATACCTAAATTCAGTATATCTAACCAAAAATATAGACCTGCTCAGCATAAACATTCTGTACTAAGAAACACACTATTAATGAACTAAATTTTGATTTCCAAATCTCTAGATGATCACGCAGCAATACGCCATTCATCCTAGGAATAGAAGGATGTGAGTACGCTTCCCGATTTAAAAGCAGGTGACTGATTGCGAAAATGCGAAGAAGAAAATGGGAAGATCTGCGAAATGTTTTTCTACACTAAACTGAAAGGAAGAAAAAGTAGAAGGGGGAAAAATAGAAACTTTCGTCTACCAATAAGTATGTCCCTCTGAAAAACAAGAAGTACGTGAATTTTAAGTGTCTAGGCAATTCATACGTTGTAAATTCCTTCCAACTGTTTTTGTTGTTTTTTTTCCCAAACGCAATTAATCGATACGATGAAAAAAATTGAAACTGCACTGCTTAAACACATATATCATTTATTTTTTGAATAAAATGTATGCCATTCCAATGCAACTGAATAGAATAGCACACCTACACATTGATTATAAAATCTTTCCTTTCGGTATGTGTCACTTGCGTGTAAATCTTTTTTGTCGGTCTCGTTGGTCTGGTACCTCAAAGTTCTTTTGCACTTCTTTGAATGTGCAGAGGAATTGCGAATAATAGCAGAGAAGATAAGTAAAACGATGTTACTGAATAAAAAGCACAAATACACATTGGTTACGAAATGTGTCACTTGTATATGCTCTTCACGTGCAGGTGTATCATAAAGATCTCTTGCACTTCTTTGAATGTGCAAAATAACTGAGAAGATAAATAAAACGATTATCCTGTAAGAACTGTAAGTCCTACACACGCCAAAATCTTTACACTAGTTAAGGCAATGACCTATAATATCTATACCTAATTTCAGCTTATTCGAATGTACCACTTATAGACACTAGCACACTTTAAATTATTTGCATCTGTAGGCCGTAATGTATAAAAATTATTTTTGTTGCACTGCTCAAAAATCATACATCCTACACACAGAAAAATCAATACATGTTGTGTGACAATGACCCAATATAATTTGAGCTTGTTTGAATGCACCATTCAGACAGTAACCCACTTTAAATGATTTGCTCCATACACATCAGACACTGAACATGATAGAAGACTAAAGTGTGAAGATCCCGCGTTCGGGCTTACCAGGCTATCGATCTAACGATCTGGAATTTTGGTAGGCTTTTCTCCAGATGCAAGGTGAATACGTGTAAGAGCCCCTTGAAAGGCCTCCGACCAAGGCATCCCCCTGAGCAGATGCCCCTCGTAGGCTTGCCTTAACAAAAAAAAAAAGAAAGAAAGAAAAGCAAACTTGCATCCGCAGGCAGTAATGCATAAGAATTTTTTTACAACCCTGTGAACAAGCTATTTGTTCCACACACAGCAAATGAATATAGGTCATGTGACCGAGACCAACACTATACATATCTAATTTTCGTTCAATCCAATACACCGTTTACTCGCTAGCGCACTTTAAAGATTTTCTGTCCATAGACTGTAATATATAAGATTTCTTTTTTGTAGACTTGTAAAAAACTGCGACAGCTGGCTGTCGTCAAAAAAGGGTCTCTAGATCTGTGGCAAGCGATGAACGTTTCGATCGTTCGCTATCTTGCTGGTAGTTAAGTCGAGCGATGGCAACGGCTGCCCTTTTTCATCATTGGGTAATCTATCCTGTTCTCGCATTCTTCCGTTTTTCGGCAAATGTCAGTGCTGTTAAAAATAATCGTGACCATTTCTTTACGGGAAATGACGTGCTAAAAAGTAAAGGATTCTCGTGGAGCTATGTCACCCGCAACTATTTTTATAGAAATCAAATCTATTCTTCGTGACTAGCAACAGTCAAAACGTCAGAGTTTGGTGTTCCCAGAGCAGGAACACTGCGCGTTAAAGGGTTAAGCCGCTACACCACCTGGGCGGCTCAACACGTTACTTAAATGGTACATATTCGGAACAAAAAGTAAAAATCACATGAAAGTCGTTTTATCCCCCTATTAAAAAAACATTCAGACTGTTTCAAAAATTTGATATGCGAATTTTAAATATTTTTATTTTACCCCAAATGTGTGACTTTAAGTGACCGCCCCTCTCCCCTCCCCCTTCAAGCGTGGCATCATTTGTGACCCCTGGTGTTCGCAGTTGTACATATTGCCATTTTCTCCTGTTGTTCTCTTCCGGTAAAAACTCGAGGCCTAATTATTTCTTTTAGAGAAGCTTGCTTTTATCATTTTGCAGAACTTTCGAACAGCATAAGCCAATGATATTAAACACTCGAAAAAATTAATAATGCTTCTTCTCCCAAGGCCGTACTCAGGAGGAGGGTGGACAAGAGGGTCCTGTCCCCCCACCCCCCCACCCCCGAAATTATTTTTTTTTTTTACAAAAATAATAATGATGAAGTACTTTTATGAAAAATCCAGCCTTTTTCACCGTTTGGTTCCTCTTCGAAATTTTTGGACCCTCCCTAAAATTTTTTTTCTGGGTATGGCCTTGCTATGGACTATTATTAACAAACAACTTACAAGTGAAGAAAATTCCAGAAAAAAAAATGAAACACATAACAAGGCCTTCAAAAATGGACCAAAGTGTTGCCCATTTCTGGAATATTGTAAAATTCTGTATGATTATTTAAAAGAACAACCTTAACCGAGTGAATTATATTTTCGTTAGTATTTTCCACGTGAATCCCAAAGTATGCATCTGGTAACTGATTAACTATTAATTAAGACAAAAATATTTTTATTTCAACTTGAAAATTCCTTTAAAAAAGTAGTAATCATTCTGATTCTTCCTTTACATACCTGAGTCATGAGGGAAATATAAGTGCATTATTTAAAATCCACGTTGAAAAAATGTATTGTAAAAATAAATAAGTGAGTTTCATCCATAAAGCATTCTAAGCCAGATAAGTAGGATAATATGCAACATCCAGTAAAAAGAAATGGTAATTATTAATGTAAATGTCCTGATTATATTTACTTTTAGTAGATCAGACTACCTTTCAAATTTTAATTTTAATTTTCAAGAATGTTTATTAAATTCGAAAGTGCTACTGGAGTGAAAAGAAATAATTTTTTAAGTTTTAATTTTTTTTTTAATTTTAAAATTCTAGAGATCCATATTCGTTCTTTTACGGACATTTCTTGTATTTCATTGACTAAGATTTTAAAGATATATCATTTCTAACATGCACGATCGTAAGAGCGTGTATGTAATAATATGTCAACCTTAAAAGCATGGAAGAATGAAGAAAGATGTACGAGATTTTTGTTAAAGTTATTTTAATTTTATTTTAAAAAAATTCGTATATTTTTTGTTTAAAATCTCTGGTAAAAATTGAGGGATTGAAATTTTATATTATTTTTCTAGCGAGTTTGCAAAATTATGAACGTTTTCTTACATTTAAAGCTTTTTGGGCCCTGTTTAAACTTTTATTCAGTATCGGTAATTCCACAAACTTTTGCCCGGCAAAAACAGATTATCGAGATGTTACATTACCTAATTAATATAAAATATTAATAGTAATTCAGTTATTAATTTTATTATAGCTCCTATAATCCAGATACGTACCTGCCAGACTTAGGAAAATCAACATCAGTAAAATTATGTATTCATTTCAGCAAATTTCCAAGTCACATCAGTAAAACTAAGTTTATTTTTTGTTACTAATAACTTGAACCCTTGTTACTAATAGATAAACTAAGTTTATTTCTTGTCAAGATGTTCTTTAATTTTTATTACAATTTTTTTCAATCATCTTAATTTCTTTTCTTTTTTTTTCAATCATTTTTATTCATAACTGAACCTGCTCTACTCAGTGAAGTTTTTATTCCTAGTTTCCTGGTGGGGGGAAGGGGGGGGGGATAAAAAAATTAATTAAAAATAGGATTCATTTTATATTCTTACTGCATTGGAGCTTTCAATGAAAGAATACTAAAGGCGGAAAATATTTACTATGAAGAGGTGGAAAAAGATTGAATTAAAAATCGGAATCTGCCCTATTCAATGAAGTTCCTTTTCTTTATTGGTTTACTTGAGGGAGGAAAAGGGGGAGGGTGGAAAAGTTTAATTTAAATTTAAAATAGGAATAAATTTTTATTCTTATGGCATTGGAGGTTTAAATGAAGGAGTTCTGAAGGGAAAATGTACTATATTCTCCAGACGGATAGAAAAAGATTGAATTGAAAAAATTTGAGAACGCCGAAAACCGCCAAACAATCCGTAAAATTACTCGTCATATCCGTAAATCAGTAAATTAACCCCAAAATCCGTATATTTCACGGATAACCCGTAGAAGTTGGAAGGTATAAAATGTTTATGGAACTTTTTCTTATATGTAATTAACCAAATTTGTTTGGTGATTGTAGAAGTTGAATATTTCCTTTAATATAACATGTCCTCTAAAAAAATAATTTAAGTTTCTGATTATAGTTTGACGTTGACAACTTTAAATCACACAATTGAAAACAAAATAAAAAAACACGCTTTTTCTATTGTTCACTGATAAAACAGAACAAAAGAAGCTGCCCTGTATTAATACGTCAGCACCGTTACATTGCTACCACGACTGCAAAATCCAGATAAATCAAAATATTTTTCGTATCTGATTTAAAGGCTTATCGCTAAGAAATACTTTTACCAGATGACAAAATGAAACAAATCATGCATTCTTATTTGTTTAAAAAAAAATCTTTAAAGTATTAATTTGTGAAACACTAACATTCACATACTAAATAAAAATATTTTATTTAATTAACATGTTGGTAAAGTTTATTTAATTAACATGTTGGTAAAGTTTATTTAATTAACATGTTGGTTCATTTAATTAACATGTTGGTAAATTTTAAATATTTTTATTTTACCCCAAATGTGTGATGTCACACTTTAAGTTACCGTCCCTCTCTCCTCCCCCTTCAAGCGTGCAATAAAACTGCATCTCGGACAGACAAAAAAAAAATTGTAAAACTATTTTGCAGCGTTTAAGAATCATCCAGAATTCTAAGGCTTGAATTTATTCATTAAAATAAAACAGTGACCTCCAAAAATGATTGAAGTACCGAATTCTTTAATTAGCTCAAATTTTATCACTAACCTTTTTTAACATTTTGAAACGCAACCATTTCCCATTGCTGAAAAAGGGGCTGCCGTTTGCCATCGCTCGATTTAACTTCCAGCAAGATAGCAGTCGATCGAATCTTTCATCGCGTGCCACAGATCCCGGACCATTTTTTGACATAGCTGACTTTGCTCGATTGCCATCTTGCTGGTAGTTAAATTGAGAGATGGCAAAGGCTGCCGTTTTTTTTTTTTTCAGCACTGGGCAGTCTATCCAGTTGTTCTTATATATCAATGTAGTTCCATCATATTTTCCAGTTTTCAGCAGATGCCGAGGCTGTAAAAATAATCCTGACAATTTTTACCGTTAATGATGTGATAAAAAAGTAAAGGATTCTCGTGTAACTATGTCACCTTCAAGTATTTTTTATAGAAATCAAACTTATTCTTCGTGACTGGCAACAGTCAAAACGTCAGAGTTTTGTGTCCTCACGGCGAGGATACTGCGCGTTAAAGGGTTAACACTTTCCAACAAAATTCAAAAGTCTTTAAGATTTCGATTTCTCTGCCTGACTATCCGTCCGTAATAGGCATCGATTTCTATAGAATTTAAATGTATCATTGCTGTGTACCAGGGGCGTAGCCAAGGGGGGGGGGGGTTAGGGGGGTCATAACCCCCCATGAAGAATTTTTTGCCATACAAAATGTATATTCTTCACTCCCTTATCACAAACATGTATGTGTGTAGTTGCAGTAGTCGTAACCCCCCCCATGAAAAATTTCTGGCTACGCCCCTGCGCCTTTATTGAAAATGGTGTAACAAAAGTTCTTTTACGGGATCACACAAAATAATTCCAGTATGCTATGATGGACGACTAGTGTTTGTTTAAAATGCATTTTACTAAACTTAATCGAAAAAGGTGGGAATAGCATTTCCAGTCATCGAGTCAGTGGCGGAACTACAGGGTGCTGAACCCCGCAATGCGGGGGGGGGGAGGCAGAATTATAAGAGGCCCAAAAATTCTGTTAGCACTTACACTTGATAAAAAAGGGAAAATACTGGGTACAGATTATCATGGTATAAATACAAATCTACTTTGAAGGGAGGAGGGGTGGGGATTAGTTCCGAGATTTGGATCATTTTAAATGTTTCCACTCCCAACTCCCACTAAATATTACCCGAAAAAAATACCATACTGACCATGGTCTCTATACTTGGGGCAAACCTAACCTGACAGCAGGGGAGAAGGCTGGAGAGGCCATTACACTACTCTCCTCATGTATCACTCCGACACTCGTTTCTCCTTCTAATTATTAGGCTGTCAACATCACAAAGTAACCCAATCACAAGGCAAATCCTCAGTACTAATATCCCGCCAGCAGCAAAGAGGTCTATCATTGATCAAGCGTCTGGGAAGGCATTGCATCTGATTTTTGACTTAATTTCTTAATCCTTTTAATTACTGCATCCAAGTAACACAAATATGCAATTATTTTATAACATACTTTACTTTAGCACTTAATAGATGAAAAATGTCTTAGTTTTGTAATAAACTGGGCAAACGGAAAGAACTATTTGAGAGCGGCGGAATCACACGGTCCATAGCTTTACCTCCACTATCAGTTTAGGTTTGCCCCACGTATAGAAGTGAAGAACCGTTTTGCCTGAGGACTGCTGATAAGATGGGCAGAAAAAAGAGAATGGCAATCTGTAGTTGTACATGTACATGTACAGGATTACGGACGGCGCACGCACAAGCACATATGGTTTCACTTTACTATTTCCTGTTCTTGGTAGCGTCCAGTGCACGAAATTACCCTGAAGGCAATAAAAAAGAAGCAAAAAATCCAAGAACACCCCTTGACCCTATAATGGGTTGTTTGTTTTTTTATCAGTATTTTCTAATAATGATTCCAACCGTAAACTGCAAACTATTTTATCTTTTTTTTTTTTTTTTTCTTGAGTCGCCTTGCGTTTGAGGTTTTATTTTAACTACGTAAGGGAAGTTAAAAGTGAATAATTCTGAGAAAATTTCTACGTATATCTAATTTTATGTTAATATTTTTCCTATGTATTATCATTTTACGTTTAAAATTTTTCTATGTATGTATAGTTTTAAGTTAAAAATTTAAAAAATGGAGCTGATTACTGAAAAGGCCTAACAAAACCTCATCAAAGAATCAAAAGTATGTTTCTTTTTTTTTTTTTAATGAAGTGTAAAATAATAAATAATTCAGTTATTTAACTACAGGGCTCAAAATAGTAATAATAATAATAATAATAATAATAATAAATGAATAAGATATTTGCATTTATTTTCTGTCCTAGTATTTGATATAAGATTCATATATTAAAAAAATTATGTGAAAACATTTGTACAAATTTAATACAATTTATAATTGATGTAAATTTATTTTATGAGTATTGTAATACAAACTTATCATAAGCTGTTTAATACAATAACCAGCAGATAGGCAGATTATTATGTAGTTATTTCTCTTATAATTTTTGACTTTTGGTTCCTACTCATTCTTTTTTCGTGTGCGATTCGGGGTTTTGATTTATTGTGTTTTATCATTTTTAGGAATATTTTGAATTTAGTTTTTTTTTTTTTTTTTTTTTTTTTTTTTTATTGTTTGTTTTCTTAGAGTTATGTGTGTGTGTGTGTACTTAGAATCTGAAATGTAGGAAAGAACGCCTCTCAGAATTATAATTTTCATTGCCGGATCCAAAGCGGGGGAGGGATTTGACTATAAAATATTGACTTATATAGTCTTTATATAGACTTTGTAAATTGTATTTATAAGAGAAAGGAGTAAAAAAATTGTGTGCCCCCTCCCCCCACAGATTTTGTTATGGGTCCGCCCCTGATTTTTAAAAAAATTTTGGATTTTGGATATAAACTCATTTTGATTTGCTTTTAATGGGGCTCTTCGATTCGCAAAGAGGGGGGGGGGGGATCAAGCACCTTCCTGCCCCTCCCCCCATATCGGCTGAGTAAATGAGAAGATACTATTTAATTTCATTTTGGTCCAAATTTCTGTAATTCGATTTAAAGTGCTTGAATATATATTGAGTGCCCCCCCCCGTTTTATACACACACAAACTCCCGTTGCGGGTGTTTCTTGGGTGCATCAAGTGTTAAAGCATAATTTTACCTAAAACTTATTGTCTGCTTCGTTTCTCATCGTTGCAAAAGCGTGAATGCAGTGTTTTTCTTCGTGTGTCCATCGTTGTTACCCGGCATCGATACTCCCATCGAGGCCCACGGCGTACGTATTCAAAGACCTGGGTCGGGAAGCAACGATGGACACAGAAGGAAATCGCTCAGTAATCCACGAATAAACATACATACAAACGGACAGAAAAATTCTTCTTCTTTATATATTTAGATTATTCCATTATTTGAATGGGCTTTAATGATACTGATTTTCAAAAGTCAAACTTTGGCGCAACAGCCCCTCTGCGGGGCCAAGGCCTGCGCTGCCCAACCGCGCCTTCGCGATAATAGGCTCTGGGGTGCGGATGCATATGCCACGGCCAGGTGGTCAGCCTGACGCGAAGCACCCAGTGTTTGACCCGAAGCAAGCTTGGTCCTCATTTTATCTACCCACTCAAGGGATAAAAGGCTGAGTCGGCCTTGCCCAGCCCGGGATTCGAACCCCGGACCTGTGGGACGGCAGCGCGGTGCGCTAACCATTACACCACGATACTGATTTTACTTAATTATCCGAACTGATAATTAAGTAAACTGATGTAATAATGATTTTACTTAATTATCCGAATTATACTGATTTTACCGAATTATCTCAGACAGAATTAATTTGATACGGAATCGGACTAAGGATATAAGATAAAACGTGTACACACGACTATCAAGTGACCATCGTTTGGGCCACGAAGATGATTTCCTCGTCAACGTCTTTTTTTACTTTCCGAACATGTACCATGTAAGGAAAGTATTGTAATCATGAAAAAAATCGACTTCGAGATTTTGGTGTATTGACACGTTTTGAGGTCTTCTGAATTCATTTATGCTATTTTTACGAGATGTATGTGATGTATGTGTGCGTGTGTGGGTGTGTATGTGAGTGAACACGATAGCTCCTAAACGGGGCATTTCATTTATCTCAAATTGGGTATATATGTTATAAACCACCATGGTAAGGTGTGCATAGGACTTATAGTTTTTCTGCACGGCTACAACAAAGATGTCTTTTATATTATGGCCTATAGGAGGAAATTCTTGAAAGTGCGCTAGCGTTTAAACGGTACATTCGATTGAGCTCCAGTTGGGTGTATATTTTGTAAACCACCATCGGAAGACCGGTATTGATTTTGATGCGTATAGGACTTATAGTTTTTCTACAAGGCTACGACAAAGATTTCTTTTACATTATGGCCTATAGGAGGAAATTCTTGAAAGTGGGCTAGCGTTTAAGCGGCGCATTCGATTGAGCTTCAATTTGGTATATATGTTTGAATTATACATCGATTAAAATTGATTTGCATGCTTGGTAATATCTTAATCGTAAGTGTTCGGAAAGTCGAGTGGAGTCACTCCAGATTTTTAAGTTTTAGATACCGTCATATACCAATTAGAAAAAAGATTTCAAGGTATGAATGAGGTGTCAAATCTTTTCAATTTTTTGGTACCGACCACGTTAGCAAGAATGAAGGAAGCGGAAATTTTAAAATGTGCCTAATCTTTTCAGTTAAAATATAAAGGAGATCTCACAACAGAATTTCCATTACGAACAGTAATGGCCAGTGCTTTGCTGAAAGATGAAATTTGTAAAGCATCTACCATAAAAGAATTTGCCGAATTACTTCTGATAAAATATTCAACAATGTCTTTAAATTTTTCAGATGTAATTACGGCATTATTATTGTTTTTGACTCTTCCCATCACAGTCCCAACAGCTGAAATATCCCTTTCAAAACTGAAGATTCTGAAAAACTACACTCATGTCCATAAATTAAGGATAATGAAGTTCAGGCAAAGAAAGAGAAAGAAGCAAAACAAATTTGACTTATTTGTAAAGTCTATTTATTAAACAAAAAGTAAAGAGCAAAAAAGATGCTATATGTTTGACATAATTAATGAAAATTGCAAGTTTTACTCCCTTGACCAAATTTCAAAAAAGAACCTATTTGCAAAAAACAATATAACATGGTTAGTAGGATGGTTAATATGGAGTATGTCTCCCGGACGATGCAATACAGGCCTGACAACGCCTAGGCATGCTGAGTATCAAATGATCAATCTGTGCTTGGGGAATATTGCACCACTCATCAAGCAATGCACTCCGAAGTTCCGGTAGACAGGTGGGAGGGGGTTGACGGGCTGCAATTCGTCGGCCAAGCATATCCCACACATGCTCTATTGGATTCAAGTCCGGTGAGTATGCTGGCCAATGCATACGGGTGATATCCTCCGATTGAAGGCATTCGTCTACAATGTTTGCACGGTGAGGACGGGCGTTGTCATCCATAAACACAAATTCAGCACCCATGGCGCCCCGAAACAAACGTACATGTTGTTCCAGAATGACATCCCGATAGATGTGGCCTGTCATCGTTACACTCTGAACATGCAGGTCAGTTCTGGAACCAAGAATAATTCCTCCCCAAACGAGCCATCCTGCACCACCGTAACGGTGTCTTTCAATGGTGTTCTCTTGGTGGTAACGGGTACCTGGCGCTCTCCAGATGAATGTCCGGCGAGAATCAGACTCCAAACTAAACCTGGACTCGTCGGAAAACATCACACAAGACCACTGTTGCGGTGTCC
This sequence comes from Cheiracanthium punctorium, assembly GCA_038373885.1. Taxonomy (NCBI): domain Eukaryota; kingdom Metazoa; phylum Arthropoda; class Arachnida; order Araneae; family Cheiracanthiidae; genus Cheiracanthium; species Cheiracanthium punctorium. The sequence continues at coordinate 752,461 of JAWZYV010018464.1, read as the reverse complement.
ACAATGCATGCTCTCTACTCCAGGTTAATCGCAGGCGACAGTGAGTTGCGGTAAGTGGAACACATCTGACAGGCCTACGAGCATATAGACCAATGTGCCCTAAGCGTCTGTACACGGTCTGCCTTGAAACTGTCGTACCGGTAGCTGAAGAGAGCTGACGAGACAGGTCTGATGCTGTACTCCGTCTGTTTCTTTTGGCAGTAACTGCCAAATAGCGGTCCTCATTCGGCGTTGTAACTCGGGGGCGACCTGTGCTGTAACGTCTACTCACATTACCATCATCTTGGAATCGTTGCCAAAGCCTGGAGATGACACTCTGGGCGATTCCAAGTTCCTCGGATACTTCCAGCTGGGTACGTCCACATTCCAGTCGTACGATAATTCTGCCACGTAAAACATCATCCAAATGCCTCCTTTGTGCCATAACTATGCGGTTTTTGCACTGAAAGGCTTTCACAGTGCTTGTGAACAATTTTACTTCTTTGCCACCATTCCTTATATACCCCTCTCTTACACTCTCGTCATTGTGACGTACCATCCACGCCATCTGGTGGTTTCCTGTAATTTGCATATTCTTCTTCAAGATGTGTGTGATCATTCCACAGGTGAAATTTTTATTTTAGAGATCAATTTCTGTGTGATTCTGAATTATCCTTAATTTATGGACATGAGTGTATTTACGCAATTCAACAGGTGAAGAACGCCTGCACAACCTCTTCATATTAGGTGTCCAATCAAAAACAGCAAAAACTATGGAAAAGAAGGATCTGATTAGGGACTTTGCAAATCTGAAATCCAGAAGGAAAAATTTTTAATTTTAATGATTATATTGCATTTGTTCCAATTTTTAAAATAAAAATGGCCCAACTAAACTTTTGTGTGTGTGCGCTCGCGCGTATGTGTATATGAGTATCGGCGGATCTGGGGATGAGGGGCCCACTGAATTATTTTGCGGGGGGGAGGGGGGCAGAAATTTGAATTCCGCCACTGCATCGAGTTTAGTGAAATTGCAAGCCTACACAAGGGGCATCTGCCCAGGGCCGGGCTCGAGGGGCTTGCGGGGGCCCAGGCGAAGCTCAAGAGCGGGGTCTCTTTTCTATCACGTCTTATGTAAGTTACTAATACCACTGCTTGCTAGTACATATTACTTATAATTTCTTTGCTTTTTTTTCGGTATATATCGCAACCATCTACCAAGCTCGGTCTAATCTGATAGCAAAAAAAATGGCCCAGGAGCGGCATCTTAGGCGATCGCCTACATTCGCACCCCGCTTGGGCCGGCCATGATCTGCCAAAGGGAGAGGGGGAGCTTGGTCGGAAGACTTTTTAAAGGGGTTCTAACGCGTACTCACATTACATCTGGAGAAAACCGATCAAAACTCCAGACCATTAGGTCGACAGGCCCGAACGCAGGACCTTCACATTTCAGCCGTCTACTATGTTCAGTGTCTTATCCACTTTGCTGTGGTGGGGGCCAGGATAGTGATATAAAGAAACACCCTAATGAAGTTTTTTTTGTTGTTTATTTTGGCATTGGTTATTCATTATGCATATACAGTAACGAAATGTAACATGTACAATTAAGCATATATAAAATTCAAGAGCACGTGAGGGAAGTTCTTGATTCAAAGCAAATGTTTTAAATCAAACAAAAGAAGTTCAGGGTGTGTGCTTTCCCCTCCCTTACCATCACTTACGCTACGCGTATGCAAGTAAGACAATTGTATTGGAAAGTGTTTGATAATCGGAGCGTTTGCGATGTTTCATTCTTCTTGTCGGTACATCTAGGCAAACTTTAAAAATTGTATCGTTAATATTTCAGAAGTTAATTAAATATCTTATTACTATGGACATATTTAACCTTTTTATCTATAACATAGACATATTTAAATAATTTAGAACAGAGAAAACACACGGATACTCTTTCACACACACAATAAAAATAATTTTCCCCTCCCGAATTTTGATCAGTGACATAGTTAGATGCCGTAAGGCTCCTGACCATAGACTCACCTACGGAGGAGGCTAAGGAGCAGAATCCCCTCTAAAGGTAATGAAATAAAACTGATCTATGTATTTATTTATTTTTTTTAAAGGACATTCTCGTTGAATTAATTAATTAAAGTATTTTATCTTAAAAATCGTCTTCAAATTATCCCGATAGAAGATTCAACGACAAAGAAGTAATATTAGCAATAATAAATAAGGTATTAAATAAATACTCACCGATAATAATATACTGTTGAACTCTGTTAGTTATGTCACTGAAGGTACCAGATTATTTAAGACGTCATAACTTTTAAAAGACTAAAATTGTAAGTTATGGCGTCACCCACATAGCTTTAGTTCTGTGTGTGAATGGTTGAGCAGTAAAAATATTTTGACGAGAGTTGTCCCTATAAAAGAAGAAAGTCGATATAATCGAGTTCAACTTTATTTTAGCCCCCTCCTCCCCCCCTTCCCTCCTATCTAAAATCATGGCCGAGACGCTGCTCCGCACTAACAAATAAACTGGGACGTATAACGAACGATATATATGTATACATATCAAAATGAAAAAATCTGAAGTGAGTCCACTCGACTTTCCGAACGATTACGATTAAGATCATTACCAAGCATTTAAATAAATTTTAATCGATGAATAATTCAAACATATATACCAAATTGAAGCTCAATCGAATTTGTCGCTTAAACTCTAGCCCACTTTCAAGAATTTCTCCCTCTCCCCATATGCCATAATGTAAAAGAATTTTTTGTCGTAGCCCTGTAGGAAAACTATGAGTACTATACACATCAAATTCAATGCCGTTCTTACGATGGTGGTTTATAACATATATGCCCAATTTGAGCTCAATCGAATGTACCGTTTAAATGCTATCGCACTTTCAAGAATTTTTCCCCATAGGCCATAATGTAAAAAAAAATCTTTGTCGTAGCCCTGTAGAAAAACTATAAGTCCTATACACATCAAAATCAATACCGGTCTTACAATGTTGGCTTATAACATATATACCCGATTTGAGCTCAATCGTTTAAACGCTAAACAAACTGTTTAAACGCTAGCGCACTTTCAAGAATTTCCCCCCATAATGTAAAAGAAATCTTTGTTGTAACCCTGTAGAAAAACTATTTTATATACATCAAAATCAAATCCGGTCTTACGATGGTGGTTTATAACATATATACCCAATTTGAGCTCAATGGAATGTACCGTTTAAAAAATGCTATCGCACTTCAAGAATTTCCTCCCATAGACCATAATGTAAAAGAAATCTTTGTCGTAGCTCTGTAGAAAAACTATAAGTCCTATTCACACCAAAATCAATACCGTTCTTGCGACGGTGGTTTCTAACATGTATATCCAATTTGAGCTGAATCGGATGCCCCGTTTAGGAGCTATCGTGTTCACTCACACACACACACACACACGTACATCTCGTAAAAATAGCATAAATGAATTCAGAAGATCTCAAAACGTGTCAATACACCAAAATCTCGAAGTCGAATTTTTTCATGATTACAATACTTTCCTTACATGGTACATGTTCGGAAAGTAAAAAGTAAATGCAGCATTACTTTTTCATTGGTAGGAATCTGTACGCGTACTACATATAAAACGGAAGGAAATATCCCTGCACTTTCCTTGAGAGAAAGCATAATTTGCCGACGTTGCATTACTTTTGTTTTAAATTAAATATAATTTTTTATAGATGACACAAATGTTTTTTATGCAGTACTAAGAATAATTATAATGCAATAATAGTTATTCTTAATGAGAGTCATCATATTTATTTAAATCATCATATTTCAGTTAAAGCATGTCAGGTCAGTCAGTGTGCGTCTTCCCATTCCCAACTGAAAGAATAAAAATAATGAATTTTGATATTCTAAATCACTGTCTAAGATCACAATAAATATATCGGCGGGTACACTGCCACTGAACTTAAAACTTTTTGTCCGAGGAGGGGGAGGGTGACTTAGTACTTATGTAAACGCGCATGGACTGCCGCCCTAACGCGGGGTCGCCGCGACTGAAGAAGAGGAGAAAGCAAGAGGGGGTCTGGGTACTGGTTTTCGTGACGTCACAAGAAAGGATGGGATTTGGAACAGTTTGCATTGAGTTCAATGGAAGAAATGGAATTAATAATGCCAATAAATACGAGTAGCTTAATTTTTTATGACGCATTGAAATAGCATTTTCGTTTTACAACACTTTGTTCTTAAATAATAGTGAATCAACAATATTTTGTGTCAGAAATTAATGAAATAAATTGGTACTGAATTTAAAGCAGTTTCAGCATTGTATGCAGTATGTTTTGCATTTCGGGCTAGCAAATACATTCTAAATAATATAATGGTTACTCAATGTTATCATTTATCTAAAATAATATGTATATGGATTAAATTTATACGTTGTATAAGCGTAAAGTCATATTTTTAAGTAAGTAAAAGGAAATATATTTTAAAGTAAAAAAAATAATTTTTATTAATTTTACTTAAAAACTGAAATACATTATTTAGTTTTGCTTCGTTTTAATAAGCTTTTTGAAAGAATTGATGTTAAAAATATCCAGATTCATAAATAGTCAACTCAAGCCATTTCGTGACGTCACAAGAGAGGATGGGATTTCAAAGAGTTTGTATTGAATTCTATGGAAGAAATCTGATCAATAATGTCAATAAACACTAGTAGCACGAGGAATATAATCAGAAATTTCCACAATTAATATTTTAAAAACTTGTACAATACATTCTATATATAATTATGTTATACAGACTCCTAATGTCAAATTTTATTAGAAGCAATTAAAGCACAAAAAACAAGAAAATAAAAAGTAAAAGCTTTTATTACCCAAACCTTACAAATACTATAAAGTTTTTCATGAAAGCACTACAAGTGTTTGCTTTAGTTTTTTCTAGATAAGACTTTCAAATATCACATTGAGACATTTGAAATATACATAATTAAATATTTTTAAAAATTAGTGAGTATAACTCTTGAATATGTAAAACTGCCTAAATGCTCTCAGGGGTTTTCATGTAAAATATATTGCAGTAATACATATACTTTTTTGTTATTGTTGTTAGCATTGCAGTAATACATTTTCTTTTTTGAGTTAATTTCCAAATCTGTGTTCATACTTAATTTCAGAACTTTCAACAAATTCCGGTAAACCGTTTAGTTGGAAATATTTCTTTAATAAATACCTTCTATATTTTTGTTTTTCTAAGTATCCAGCAAATACATTTCTCTCTCTCTCTCTTTTTTTTTTTTTTAAATAAATAAATCAACCATGAGATCCGCATTGAACCTTAAGCTACTTGGTATGTGCAGTGGAAGGGGATCTGCGTTTAATTTATAATTAATGGTGAAATTTTCTTAACATAGAATTGCCATGAAACTCTTGATACATTTCTTAATTTCAAAAGAATTTATATTTTCCTTTGCATTATTTTTTTCGGTTTCCTCAATATCTTTTTCCAAAACGTTTTCTCTTCTTTTAGTAGGATCAGTTATTTCTTGTTTTTTGGTAATATCGGATATATAGGCTGGTAAGCTCGAAAAAATGCACGGGATAGCATTCGGTTCTAATTTATAATGCTTTCTTTTTACAGTTAAAAGTGCCCCATCTGATTTTAAAATAGCATCGTCTTTTAAAAGATCTTCATCTCGGAAATGCTCAATACAAACATATATTTTTTCCTGGGGACCAATTTTTTCTTGGAATATTTTTAGTCCATTCGGCCCTCATTTCTTCGTTTTTTGGGAAAAGTGAAAACATTTACATTTTCTCCTCTTTTGTAATTAGCTTTACTTACAGCCTGGGACGCAGCAAACGGAAGCATAGTGATTGCTAGTACAAAAGAACAGAAATCAATAAAACTAACGCAAAATACGGCAATTTTATATTTTTATGTACTCTATAGCTTAATAACTATTATCAAGTATGTCGTATTAAGAATAGAGATTGCTGACTTACCATTAGTATCCAAAAAAGGCACAAAACATCTTAGTTTCTTCTACTTTTCCCTATGATTCTAATGCTTTTAACGGAGAAAAGTCCATCCTCTCTTGTGACGTCACAACACCTCCACGCGTTCAGTACCCAGGCTCGCCTTGTAATTGTCTACTCTCCCCCTCCCTTCCCGGGGGCTCCGCCTAACGCGCCATTCTGGTTGGCGCACCATTCCCTACGATCATGGGCTAGGGTTCGTTTGCCGACTTGGGCTCAAGGGCGGATTTAAGAGGGGGTGATCGCCCCACTCGCAACAAAAGATATTAATGTAAAAGATCCTATTTTACTTCAATAAAATGGACGCCCAGACAGCACATAAGCTTTAATCAAGCTTGACATTTCTTTGAATTTGACGTATTAATACAAGCTTGACGGTTTTCATTTTAAGCTTGCAGCAAGCTTGGAGATTACAAAAAAAAAATGAATCGGCAAATATCTTCCCGCCGAATTAAAGTCATTTGAACTGTCAAGCTTGAATACAACTTGATTACTGTTTATTTGGAAAGCCACATCCACATAACAAATAATTTATCATCAGTCATAAATGTACTTGACCATAGAATTAAAAAAAAAAATTCTATATTTCCAAATATTGAAATTCTTCAAAATAAAATACAATTATACTACGAAATATTTCAAAATCAGTCGTTTGTCTCAATTTTGGCCAGTAATGCCAAACATGAGTCTCGCGATAATGAAAGTTTTAAAACGTGTCCTGCTTTCAAGTTTATATTATGCTTATTTCCCTTTTAGTAGAGTCTATAAATCACACATAACATTATTTTAATTTTGATTCATCCCATGGAAAAATAAAAGATGATCGAGCAATACTGATCAATCTTGCCAAAAAACGGCGTGACAACCGCAACTGTCACTTCAAATTTTAGTGATGCCACCTCGAGTGAGAAACGCATGGTGGTTAGGACGCTTGCTAAGCTTCTAGACTTGCATTAAGCTTGCTATGTCAAGCTTAATGCAAGTTGGACAAGTGTAAACTTGAACACTTGATTCAAGCTTGCATTAACCTTACACGCTTGAAATTTTCAAGCTTAATTCAGGTTTATTGACTTGATGAATCAAACTTGCTGCAAGTGTGATGCAAATTTGCTCTACTGCCTGGGCGAATATGGCAATATGTTCTAACTAACCGCCCTCTCCCCCCTCCCCGAGAAACTTGCATTAATCCGCCACTGCTTGGGCTTGGTTGTTAATTCCTCTGTCAAAGTTACCTCCTTTATAACCGCCGACTGGGTGGGTGCCCCCATAATAAAATGGCCAACACTTCGGATCTTAGCAGTGGTCAATGCCTGAAATGCAAGTGCCCTCCACTAGCGGGAGGGGAAATGCATATAGGTTACTTAAAATAATACATTTACGCTCGCTGTAAATTAGAAATAGATACATTATTCTAGATTTCAACTAGTCTGTTCGGTTAATTTTCTTAAATCATTTGTAGCTCCTGGTGTAAAAAAAAAAAGTACAATAAAATCCTTAATCCAAAGAAAAAAGAACAGCTAATAAATAAAGGCACTTTGCAAAGATAAAACGAGTTTATTATTGCTATAGTGAAATGCATTACATACTACGTTTTAACTATATTATGCTTATCGCGATTTAATTATCAAAATAAGTAAATAAGGGTTTATTTTAATTAACTCTACTTAAAAGAATCTTTCGTATACTTTTGCTGCTGAAAAATATCTGAACTATTGTCGAAATACTAGATAGAAAAGTCGTATCCGAAAAAATTAAGGCTTTATTAATTTTATTTATTATTTTTTTCTATTTATTCTTTGAAATTATATATTTTCCTTAAAATTTTGCAAAATCATCCTAAACTCATGACTTGGCATTCTGAGAAGGTTTTTTATTTCCTTATTGTCTCCCTCCTTTTTAATATAATATAGCTTTGCGCCAGTTTTTAAAATAGCATTTCTTTTACTTGTGTTGTGATATTAAATCGAAGTGCCATAACTGCAAAATAAATGCTGAAAGATCCGTTTGCTCGGGAAGCTGCTTAATATTCACAGTAGAAAAGTTGTTTTTTGCACTATATTCCTCTCTAACAGCAAAACATTTCCGTAAATCATTTACTGTAAATGAACGCAATCTCATGTTATACGTGGCATTTCGTGGTTGTTTCTTTTTTCAGCAAAACCTTATCAGCTTACCTGTCCTTCAAAGTTTACTGTAAAAGCACTTATTTTTGCGAGGCTTTAGTTTTCGAAATTTTCGCGGGCCAGACTTTATCGCAAAATTAAATCCTCACGAAGTATTTTTTTTTTCCCCTTCAAATAATAATAGAAAATCAGAAAGATTTCACTTACCAAAATTTTATGTTTCACTGCACAGTTACACAAACTCAATTTCTTGGCAACTTTCTTTCTTATAACTGCTTTTTGAATACTCTAAAACTATTACTTGAATATAAAACAATAATACAACTAATATAATGCAGCTCATTCCTTTACAATATTTTATACCAGCTTGTTTGAAACCATTCAAAATAGGGAGGGGGGACACGAACTTTTCGGACAAAAGGAAATTTCTAGGGATCGACCGATAGTATCGGTAACCGATAGTATCGGCGCCGATACCTCCCATTTTTTTAGGTATCGGTATCGGTTCTTTCGATTCTAAAAGTATCGGGAAAGTATCGGTTTCTGTTGCTTTCATCATTTTCACCGATACTTTTCAACCGATACTTCGCTTTTCAGAAAGAAACCACGCAGGCGCAATACCATTCTAGAATCTTTATTTTCGTAATGAGATGAGAGGCGTCGTTTCATTGCACATTTGTTTCGCGAGTGTTTTCGAACTGTGTTTTTCTTTTTTTCTTTCTTTTTTTTTTTTTTTTTTTTTTTTTAATTCTAACCATCGCTAAATGGATGTCGTATCACCAAGTCTGGTCGAAATTATAGACGAAGAATCGTTAGATGACAGTTTAACAAGACAATCGTCAATTCTGAATTATTTTGAATTGGTGCCCAGCTCTAAATACGTTATCTGCAAGGATTGCAATAAACAAATGTCGAGAGGTAGGCTATAACTTTACTTTCGTTTTATAAACGTTTATTTTCTCACTGTGTGGACTCGAAAAAGAGTTCATTTATATAATATATATATATATATATATATATATAGTATATAGAATCTCCCTATAACGAACTCGCTGGGTTCCAGTTAAAAAATTCGCCATAGAGAAAATTTCGTTGTACAGAGATTAGAGATTTTTGCAGTTATTTCAGCAAATATTACAAAATTTTTAGTTAATTGGATGTTTAAAAGTGTTAAATTATGACTTTCAAATAAAAATAAATTGGTATTTATTATAAATTTGTTAAACTTACGGTTTCTTACTTTTCATTGTATAAATGAAACGTTCAAAAGTAAAGACAATCCACGAATTTAGAGAATAAAATATGTAATGCACTTACGTTTATTTTACTTCAAAAGTCCGTTATTTTACATTGTTTTGCATTCTGCGATTTTAAATTTTCATAAAAATATTCACATTTTAAAAGTCCGCTGAAAATAGAGTGAAGCATATTTTCTTCCATTTGAAAAACCTCTTTTTAATGGTTTTGAAAGGTTGAAGCATTAAGGTTTGATGTGGTTTTGATCGTGAAGCGCAGGGCCTTATTATTATGCGGGCAAATCCGGCCTTTGCCCATGACCTCCTACTTGAAAGGGCCCCCAATTTTAATTTTTTTTCTGAAATATTCTTTTTTATATCAAATTTTTTTGAAAAAATAACAAATTTCATAGACTGGGGGCCCCCTAATCTATCAATGCCCGATGCCCCTGTTGGTCATAATCGGGCACTGGTGAAGTGTCTTCATGAAACAGTTTCACTTTCCTGGCCTCCATTTTTATCATCTCTTACTCTTCCATTAAGTGGTCTGTTCAAAAATTAAAATTTTCTTCAAAACTAAAAAAAAAAAAAATTCAAAGGTAAATCTGAAATATTCGCTATGGGAAGATAAGCTCTTCGTTATATGGAGAATGTTTATAGTGTTATTTAAGCCTTAAAGATACGTTTCCATGAAAAATTTCGTTATAGGGAGAATTTCTTTGTAAGGAGACTTCTTTATAGGGAGATTCTACTGTATATATAGGCTTTTGATATTCCAGAAGTTCGTTGGAGAAAGTCTAGCTCTTGATATAGACTTCACGGTTAAGAGACATCCTTTAAATTTTTATTTTAAAAAATTGGCGCAGGGACATCTGATTCGGCTTGGGTATGATATAGATATGAAAATTGATGGGGGAGACGGTCCTTGACATCGCTTGATATTTCAGGGGATGACGACCTGTAAAGTGTTAAAGCAGGTATGGGTAACCTTTGAAAAGTTGTGGGCCAAACTTTAGGATGTTAGCGAAGTCGCGGGCCAAACTTGTGGATTTTAGCGAAGTGGCGGGCCGTATAATTGGTATTTATATGGGATATTGAATGATTTATACGCAGTTTTCAAATGTTCCGCGGGCCGGATCAAAAGCCGTGGCGGCCCACATCCGGCCCGCGGGCCGGCGGTTGCCCATATGTATGTTAAAGTGTAATATTTCAGCCTTCGAAATACGCTTGAGAATTTGTTTCGATTTAGCTTACAGAACTTCAGATACAGACATTTAATATTAATCAGCCGGAAATATTTGAAACCGAAAGTAGCATTCTGCTATCGAAAGTGAATCGTATTTCTGCGCATGCAAACGGGGATAGGGTTTGTACCGAATGGCGTTTGTCGGACATCCCCCCCCCCCCTTGGTATCCCTCTGCAAATGTAAAAAAAAGGCGCTTCTTTTGTGCTCCAGATCAGTAGTTCCCAAACTATGGGCCGCGATACATTATTGGGTCACGGGAGCGATTTCGGTGGGTCGAAAAGGGTGGGAAAAATTAAACTTTAGTATTTTATGTATATAGTAAACTATACTATTTTATATAGCCTATATTGGTTATCGTTATGTTGTAGTGGGTCGCGAAAAAAAAATCTAGTTGAAGATTTTTTGAAGAGAAGGACAAAAAAGTTTGGGAACCACTGCTCTGGATCAAGATTTTCTCAGTTTTAGTTCAAAATGGCCCCCCTTTCGACGATGGCACCCAGACCTTGCTTACCGTGCCACGCCGCCCCTGCTCAGAGCTTAGAATTAAAACAGATAAAATTTGTTTATATCAATCACAGAAAACCATGTTAACAATGATCATAAAAACAAAAACACTGAAGATCAATTTCATTAAATATGGATACTTTAAGTAACAACTTTTTTTAAGACTTGAAAATCGAATTTAGTTTATAATTTTTGGATTTTTTATCATTTTGTTTTTTAACCTTCATTTAATCTCGTCATTTTTAAGCATATTTTACTTAGACCCTCCAAGGCGCAGCTTGAAAACGAGCAAAAATATTTTTCTTCATATTGTAGCTGTTTCAATGACAAAATTAATTAAACTAAAATTATAAACGAAACCTACATGTAAAAACAATTTATTCCTTTTTTGTGTCTCAAAGAAGTTAACTTTTTGGCAGTGACTTGAAAACTGGCGACTCCCGTGAACTTTAATTATGTTGGTTCAGAAGTTTAATGATTCATTTTTAAAACATTACACACTATCAAAAGTACGAATTATTAAACATTTAATGATTTTATTATGTATCAGATTAATGAGAGAACGTAGGATTTGTGTATCATTCTGTTTTGAGAAGTGTGATAATTATCAATATCTAATAATTATTTATATTGTTAATTTAAAAACTTGAAGCTGTATTAGTATAATTAGTAATACTTATTATTATTTAGTTTATTTCAAATTTTGGGGTAAAAAACATATTTCTTGTGAATAGTATTTGGTTTATATATAAGGAAAACAAAGGTATAATCGGTGTGTACCTGTTCTTCGTACGGAAAAGATCAAATATATGGATCATCCGGATTAATTGTGACTTAACCCTGTCCGGAGAATCAAAATATTCGGATTTTCAAAAAGAACTTAAAAATCATCATATGAGTTCATATTAAAAAGAAATCTTGTTAAAACATTTAATAATTCACTTAGTGGTTAAATAACAGGAGCAGATAAATAAAACCATTAATTAATGTGAACTTATTATGCATTTTAAGGGACGAATTTACATACGTATTTAATGAACAATATCTAAATGCATATGTACTTTCATAATACTGTACAGTTTATGCATTATCACAATGTCATGTAGTTTAAGTAATCTAAAAAATATTTTCATATGTGAAATAATTATAATTAAAGAAAATCTAAATAAAACTTGCAAGCTTTGAAGTTGAATAAATTTCATGTGTTTACTTTTGTAAGCACAAAATCGAGGCACGAACCAAAAACAAAGACACATATAGTAAGAGCAAACAGGAAGCTGTTTTGGGTCTAAAATGGGAACCTTTTATCTGGCTCATAGCAACAATTAGGCGACAAAATAGAGGCTGAGAAAAATTGATTTAAATATTTGCACCAGTTGGCACTGGAAATGGATTCTCTTATTAATATATCCCTTTAACTCCCCCCCCCCCACACACACACACGGGTTTGTGTTCTGTCAAGCCAAAAATGAGTGGCATCTGCCTATAGGGGAGGGGGGATTGGGCAGAGGACTTTTTAAAGGAGTCTAACGCATATTCACTAAACATCTGGAGAAAATCGCCCAAAACTCTAGACCACTAGACCGACAGCCACGCGAGGAAAAAGAATTCCGAACCTGCACACTAAGACGCTTCCCAGTGCTCAGCTTTTTATAAATTCGGCCATTCATCGACATCATTGAATAGAAAAGAAAGACTAGAACTACTGTAAATTCACACTTCAATGTATCCACCGCTTTTTCTTTTTAATGCTTTCTACTGGGATCAAATTTCTTCATGCTGTTATTCATTTTAACGAGAACTACACTCTTACAAAAACTGCCCAGAATACAGATGTAGGTTTAAATGTCATTAAATTATGTGAAGTATCGGTATCGGTTAAGTATCGGTATCGGCCGATACCATAACTTAAAAGTATCGGTATCGGCTATTCCTGAAAAGGAATTTATAGGTAAAGTATCGGTATCGGTCATCGGCGAAAATGTGGTATCGGTCGATCCCTAGAAATTTCTTAAAATGCCTTGTGTAAAAGGTGTTCTATATTGAGATACTTCCGGGATTTTTCGAGTTTCGGTTCTATTCATATAAAGTTCGCAAAATTTTCAGTTCGCGGAATCACCGATATCTTCACAAGTATATAGCCAAAATACATTTTCAACGATAATATTTGTCGATTAATTACTGATTTTTTTATCGACATACAATATAAAATTCCATTCGTCGATGCAAAATTATCATTCAAACGTCAACTATAGCAATTATTAAAACAGAGACTTTGTGTTCCAAAAACAGAATACAAATAGACGTATTTCGAAAACGCCAGCACATAATAAATGTGGCAGGTGTTCCAACAGGCGGTGGCGTATCTCATTTCAGCTGGTTTGATACTGAGACTCGAATGATGAAATGTGAATCTTAAACAATAATTGGTATTTTTAAAAAAACTTTTCCGTCGAAATTAAAAAGGGTTTATGATTTCGGACAAATGTTTGTCCGTCGCCAAGGCTCAAACTGAAGTAAATATGAGTCGATAGCTACAAAATTTACGTATGCGATATACGATTGCTGGCTAGATACTGTCATGGGCGCCGACAGAATATTTTCCAAGAGGGGGGGGGGAGCAAAGATTATTTCAACGTATGGTTACCATGTTTAAAAGAACAAAAAAGCAAAGGAAAACACTGCATACAAAAATCCAGTGAGGTGTAAGTGCCCCCCCTTGCCCTATGATACCGGCGCCCATGGATACTGTGCTTTATACCTAGTGTTTGCAGCACCGGATCAAAAATGCAATACCGATATTGGGAAATTTTAAAGATATTACCGGAATGTCGGTATTAATAAGAGCAATAAAATAATGGTTTATAATATTAGAAACAAAAAATATATTATTTTTTTTAAATATGTAGTATTATCTGTTATTATCTGTATAAATAAAACAGTGTGTAAACTGTCCGTTTGTCTGTCTGTCTGTCTGTCTGTGTCTCGCGTAGCTCCGAAACGGCTGATCGTAGACCTACCAAATTTTGTACGGAAATTCTCCAAGACGGGTCTCGACACACCTCGAAGCGATTTTTTCGAAATTCGAATTAGAAAATGTTTTATTTTATGTTTTGTCCGATTTTTAGCGATTTTTCTTGCGTAATACATAATAACGCCGGTAATTACACTCGCAAGAAAACGATATTTACATCATCGTATAGAGGAGAAAATTTTCTTTTAAAAACTGTTTGTTCGGAATGTGTAACGTAATTTGCAGATTTTGGGGAATTTTTCAAATAAAATTAAATTTGACGCTGACTTTCGTAAAATATTTTTAAAACTGCTGCATCTTGAATTCTATCTGTCGTAACTTTTTTATATTTGGGCAAAAGACGGAGCACACAATTCGCCCACTTTTAAAAGAAGAACGGAGGAAAAATATAAATTAGGAGAATTTTTACGAATTTTTAAGTAACGAAGGATTTTCATTTCAGTAGCACCTCTTATAATTTTCGGTTTGATATCTTGCGGTTTGGTTGTCATGGATACAGTAACAATGATTAAAATTGCCAGTTGAAAAAAATAAATAAAAACGGGTCCCGCGAGCAGACGATTTCTTTGCTTGGCTCGATTTCCTTTTATAAATACTGGATTTATTTGTGAGAAGAAAAATTAAACTGCATAATCTAGGAAAACAATTTTAAAGCCTTTATAAGTAGCGCAGTCTTATCTCTTTTCTTTTTGTAAAGGGTTGCAAGAGAGGGTGACGTATTTTTAAAATAAAAAAATGTCCATTTCATGTAGTGTCTGAGGTATTTAACGCTAAAACGTGAACCTAAAAGACAGCATGTCTGAGGAAATAAGACATTTTGAAAGTGAGAAGTTCACTGCAAACGGTCCATTTTTACTTTTTTGATACCGAATGACGCTGACATAGTTTTTTTTTTTTTGTGTGTGTGTGTGTGTCATTATATTGCAATGATCTCAGGTTATTACATATATGACGCAAATTTTAAGTCAAGAGTGAAATAATTTTGCTTTTTCTAGATTCCACATCACTGGAATTAATTCGAATTACACATGTGAGGAAATTTTTCGTTTCCTACCGTGCGAAGAACGGGCACGCAGCTAGTAGAATATAATAAAGAAGCAAAGTGCTAGTGTTAGTATTAAAAGTAAATATCGAAAACCGTATCATACCGTCATCTTAAACCATTCATGAATCAGACGAGCTCAATTAAATGCACCCTATAGACACTAGCTATCTTTGAAGAATTTCCGACCGTTGACTAACTATTTCTCTATTCTAAAAAAAAATGTAACTGCCGCCGCCGCTGCCGCTGTCAAAAGCTTGTTCTACTATCTCCTCCGAAACCATGGGATATGAGTTTCGACGAAAGTATCCGCTTCGGAAAATTCCGGGGAAACCGGTAAGCTGACTTAAATTTCGAAACTCAAATTATTTTCGAAGATATTAATAAAAAACTGAAATAATAAGCATAATGGTTGCCAGGCTTGGCTCTAAAGTCTGCGTGTGTTCCAAGATGGTAGCACCCAGCATTTCGAAAATGAAAAATAATTCAAATGCACATTATAGTAATGCCAGTTAGTTTCAGCTTGGGTATTTGCCACCCGTAGAAATATTTGGCGGCGTTAATTAGGCCATTGTAGCAAGTACAGCTTGGATATTTGCCCGCACGGCGAGATGATATATTTCGCAGTGCTAACTAAGCTAATCTGTAAAGGATTATGTATATGAATGTATGGATAACTGTTTTCACGGCATCCTTAGATGCAGTGGCGGCTCGTGGGTTATTTCAAAGGAGGTTCACAATACAAATTTTGAAAATGAAATACGTAGATATGACGCACCTTACACATTAAAACAGATATGCGTTTCCAGCAGTTAAATTAAAACAATGCACGCAACTGAAAGAAAACAAGTCATCTTGGGTCCTACATTTCGTCACCAAGATAAGTTTCAGCAAAGGTGTTGTCTTGATTCATTTTATTTCAATTATTTTTTCAAAGGATAATATTGAAAAATGCCATTCCTTTAGACTCGTCTTTTATTCCCATCTTAATTATGGACACTAGTTTGTAAAAAAAAATAATGTAGTGAAAAATAATAGAAATACAGAAAATATTAAGAAAATGAAAAAAAATTCATTAATTAACCGAACATAACAAACCGATGGAAAATCCGGAAGCGATACCGCAAAATTGGCCGTGTGTGCACAATGGAAATGTGCGAGCGGAATGATTTCATCAGTGCCGTACTTCCTAGCAGCTGTCTCGGCATCTGATTCCAGAGAGCGGTTCAGAGGGAAATTTTTCCGTTCGCACGTGCGATTGATTAGACTGTGCTGTAGTAGCCTACACTACAGTGCTGCGTTAGCTATAATAAGCTTATTCAATTTAAGGGGGGGGGGGTACTTAAACTCACGTTTTAAATTCACTTAAATCTAGAAGTGCGCTTAATATTGGTTTTAAATTTAATTTGTTAATGTGTTTATTCTTTAGTTTTTCCTTTGGGGGTTCACGTACTCATGTGCTCAAATAGAGGAGCCGCCACTGCTTACATGAACAATCATTATCGGTTATGAGCATGTGTAAATCACCAAATAATGAAAAGTCGCCATTAGTAGCAAGATATAATAGCTATTCCGAGTTTTTATCAAAGAAAAGATATGAAGAGCTGCTTTCTTAGAAATAATTAACTATACGTATACGTAAGTCGCCAAATTATGAAAAATCACCATGGATGGCAAATACGGAAGGTGTTCCAAGGAACATGCAAGAACCAAGGGATGTTTAGATCGGTAACATTCCATCAGATAAAATCTTTGACTTTTGTCAATTAGGCCCTTTTGTACGAATAAGCCTTATTAGGGGCCGAATGCCACATACGAAAAGAGAGCGTAGCGAGTCCAGGGGCGTAGCCAAGGGGGGGGGGTTATGGGGGTCATAACCCCCCCCCCATGAGAAATTTTTTGCCATACAAAATGTATATTCTTCACTACATTATCACACACACGTATACATATATATGAGTTGTAGTAGTCCTAACCCCCCCCATGAAAAATTTCTGGCTACGCCCCTGAGCGAGTCTAGGCGTAACGTCCGATAAACAAGGCCTACGCACCGAATACAGAAAGTGGCACGATGGCGCATTCCGTGGTCCAAGCTCCGTTGCTTTATTCACATATTTACATCTAGTTTTGACGTGCTCGAGAATATACTCTCTGTCTCTAGTGTTGTCTTGTTAGTTATAAGCTCTTCGTTCAGGAGCTAATTTCTACAGAGAGAGGGTAAGTGGGAGTGATAACTCATATATCATTTTAAAGATCTTTTCATTACCAACATTTTGATATCAAATTTATTGTAAAATCATAAAAAATAACTAAGTTATGAAAGTTCAAAATTCTGTTCAAATACGCATAAAAATTTTATATCGTTATTTCTATTATTATTAATTGTATTGTGACAATAGTCGCCAATTTACGTGAATTTCAATGGCATAATTACAATATTTAATGAAATTATGAATTAAAACTTGACATGATTGGTTGCCATGATACATAAATATTGCTTGTCTGTACTTAAACAGTATGTAATCTTGCTTTTTATATTGTTCATGTGTTATTGAGTTATTTATAATAATGAGCCAAATGTAAAATTTTTATGTGGTATTTCCAGGGCTGGATTTACACATTTTTGCACCCTAGGCCAAAGGTCATAATTGCGTCCCCCCCCCTTGAAAAAATTGATCAATAATTCCAATTTAATATGCATAATAATTCGGTTTTTGTCATCAGCACTATATGTCACGTAAAAAAGTGTTTTATAAAGTACAGTTCTTTTTTTTAAGATTGTTAGATAATTTACATTATCTATTATCATTTCGATAGGAAGACCCTGAATTTGACCATTTAAAGCCACGAAACAGTTCAGTTTTGAGAAACTTATGAAAAGTCATCGCAAAACAGAGGATTGCATTGTAAACTTGTGCGATTTTTGGACACATCAGACGTCCGTCAGTATTCCCACCACAACATCCGAAGTTGATGCAGAAATTCGAAGACTGGATCAGATAAAACCAGAAAATCGCTTCGTTTAAATCGCAAAGAATTATCGTTAATGTCAGCGAGCAGATGATTGTTTGCAGATAAAGTGAATGCTGTAACAGCACTTAGTTTCTTGGGTTTTCTTCTTTAAATACTGATCTTAGGCACATATAATTAATTACAAAGTTACTTTATTGTGTCAAATAAAATTTTCAGGAAATTAAATGTAAATAAATACAAATTTTTACTTTTTATACATCCCTCTTACAGATATTCCCAATAAGTAAAATCTACTCCACTGCATTAATGAGGTGATGTAGAAAGTTTAAGCTTTCTCATAAGAAGGCTACAGATGTTTAATCAAAGTCTGTGAGGGGCAATAAGCTTTTCAATATCAAAAATTGTAAACATAATTATTAAAACTATTCTAACAAAACTAATTATATTAATTTTAATCACAGTTATATATAGCCAAATTTTACATCTTAAGAAATGAGTTTTAAATCATTTTAAACCAGGTTCCTTTAAAAAGTGTTGCTGTTTTTTTTTTTTCGGCATTTAAAAATTTGTTTAAAAACATTACAATTACACTAACGTTTAATTTAAAGATTTTTTTAAAATTGTTTTTGACTTATTAATACCATAACTTAATTTTTAAAAAGCCATCTTTAAAATACGAGTACCAATGTTTAAATTGAATATTTTCAAAAATAAAAATATTTATATATAAATATATAAATATATATATATATATATATATACTATAAATCTTCCTTATTCTAAAATTTATTACTTAAAAACAAAGAGCTAACAAGATAAATTACCATGAATCAGAATAAACTCTTGCACTTATAAAAAGAAAACAAGTAATAATAAGTCATAGCTCAACGCTAGGTCTCCCCTCAATCCGATAGGGGCGCAGTAGCGTAGCAATTCAGTAGGTTTGGGAGGAGGGGGGGGGGCTCAGTATGTTTTCATGAATTCTGGACACTGAAAAAGACACCGATATTGGTTATTTTTTATCATCCACCAAAGGTATCCCCTTTCCTACCATAGAAATAATAAGCACAATAATAAGTACTTCCCTTCTTATTTCTAACATCACTGCAGGAGCTTAACCAGAGAGTGGGATATCAGGATATATCCTCTTGCGAAACTTTCAAAATTAGTTATTAAGAGCTTTCAGATTTTTGACGTCAATAAGAAATTAAATTTATCAATACAAAATTATATCTCATACAACCCCCCGAAAAAAATTTCTGGTTACGCTCCTTGCCTCATCGACTAGCATATAACGACTATGTTACATCATAAAACTATTAAAAGTAGAGTACTATTAAAAGAGCGCCAGCGTTTGTTTCTTTGTGGTGTTACATACCCGTGTTCTTAAACCGTTGTTCCGTCTGGATGTCGGGGTAGCATAAAGGAGAACATACGTCTTCGAAATTCGAGGACAGTCCCCAAATATAGATATTTTCTTTCATTCTGTCCCCAAAAATACTTTCACTTCTTGGGAACGCGAAAAGTCCCCAAATTTAAAGATTTGTACTTTTTTCTCTGAAAGTATCTGTTAAGTTTATTTCTTTCAGAAAAAACTGAAGAAATAAGAAAAATAAAACAACTAAAAGCGTCTTCTACTCAGAGAAACAATGAAATTCGATCTCTGAAAACATTTGTTGTCATTGTGTATGTAACGTGTACAGATATTCAATAAAGTATTCCACTATGAGCCAAATTTCGCATTTCAATTTTGTTAATGATTAATCAGTTTTCATGAAGAATGATGCTTTAAATATGAAATTGACGTACAAAATTTTTCTTGCACTCGAATACTTTTTTTAAAAGGTTTTTTACTGTTCAATGTTTCATCAAATATTATCACAAAAATGGCTGCTACCCGCGACTTCGTCCGCGTCGGCTTTAGAGTTAGATCTCGAGAGAAATGAAGCATGTGTGAATAACACATATGTTAGCGACAAAAGAAACTGCATTTAAATATTATTTGCTTTTTACTTATTTTAAATGAAGTATAATGCATGGTAGTATACTTCATTCAAAATAAGAGAGTATGCAGAGTTACTAAATTTAGTTTTTTTTAAGGCATTTGGCGAATAGAGACAGTTACGACAGTATTTGCGAACTGTTTTTAGTGTTCTTGTAAAAGAAATATTTATGCTATATGCATGAATTTTAGCCTATGTTAATCAGGAATAGTGCAGCTTTCTATCAGCGAAAAAGTTTTAGAATCGGTTCTATAGTTACAGAGATACCCAGAGAGCGTAATGTATTAGAATTATTTTGAGTGTTCCTGTAAAGGAACTATTTGCGCTAAATACATGAATTTTAGCCTATAATATTAAGAATAATGTAATAAGAAGAATAATGTAGCTTACTATCAGTGAAAAAAGTTTAAGAATCGGTTCAGTACTTACAGAGATACACAAATAGCATATTGCAATTCTTATGAGTATCCCTGTAAAAGAACTACTTGTGATATATGCATAAAAGGTAGCCTATAACACTCAGGTCCCCACCAGTGGCTGAGAGGTACTGCTCTCGAAACTGGAAGGTGGGAGTGCCAGCTTCAAGGCCCACTCGCGCCTGTTGACCTAGCCGCTCGAAGTTTTCCGTGGTTTTCTCCGAAAATACACGCAAATACGAGTTAGGATCCCTTACAAAGTTCGCCACAGAGGAATTCCCCATATAGGCCTAGGACCCTAGTGCAGTCAATCGGTCTTAATCCACAAACAAACTTAACAATAATACTCAGGAATAGTGTAACTTACAATTAGTGAAAAAAATTTTAGAATCGGTTTAGTAGCTATAAAATTTCCATAGAGCGCAATACATTAGAATTATTTTGAGTGTTTTTGTAAAAGAATTATTTACGCTATATGCATGAAAGGTTGCTTGTATGTTAATCCAGGGCATAAACTATCTTCATTACAAATTTTTCCAAATCCGTTAAACCAGTTTTGTGTGATTCAGTCAAAAGCATCTAACACACAAACGTACACATTTATATTATTGGTAGGATTTTAAAATTTATGAACTTTAAGAAACACATTTGGACTTTTCTTTCTAATGCTTATCAATTTGACGTAAAAATCAGCATAATTTCCATACCATTTCATGTTTCTCAAATGCATGTGAATCTGAAAATAGAATTTCTGCTTTATTTCAAAAGCATAAATCATTTTGTGCGGGTGATAAAACGGTTTTTAATTAATAATTAGAAAAGTAATTAAAATTTTGAAATTCTGAGCCTCGGGTGCACTTTACCGAAGTCATGGGCTTATATGCTCAAATTCTCAAAGCTCTGCTTTCTGTAGATTTGTCTGGAGAACATTCATTTTTACTTTCCGAACATGTACACTCTTCAAAAAAAGTATTCGAGCAAGAGAGAAATTTCCTACGTTGGTTTCGTATGTTAAAAATTATTCATCAAAGAATATGAATTAGGCTATGTATAAATATGACTTTCTATATTTCTATCAAGTTGTGCGTTTTTCAAAAACTCAATTATTATTCGCAAATCTAAAATAGGAAATTTCTCTCTTGCTCGAATACTTTTTTTGGAGAGTGTACCATGTAAGGAAAGTATAGTAATCATGAAAAAATTCAACTTCGAGATTTTGGTGTATTTACACGTTTTGAGGTCTCCTGAATTCATTTATGCTATTTTTACGAGATGTATGTGTATGTGTGTGTGTGTGTGTTTTTGTGTGTGTGTGTGTGTGTGTGTGTGTGTGTGTGTGTGTGAGTGAGTGAGTGAACGCAATAGCTCCTAAACGGAGCATTCGATTGAGCTCAAATTCGGTGTATATGTTATAAACCACCGTCGCAAGA
This sequence comes from Cheiracanthium punctorium, assembly GCA_038373885.1. Taxonomy (NCBI): domain Eukaryota; kingdom Metazoa; phylum Arthropoda; class Arachnida; order Araneae; family Cheiracanthiidae; genus Cheiracanthium; species Cheiracanthium punctorium. Next base: position 730,440 of record JAWZYV010018464.1, on the reverse strand, counting down.
CCGGTATTGATTTTGGTGTGTATAAGTTTTTCTACAGGGCTCCGACAAAGATTTCTTTTACATTATGGCCCATGGGGGAAAATTCTTAAAGGTGCGCTATCGTTTAAACGGTACATTCGATCGAGCTTAAATTGGGTATATATGTTATAAACCACCATCGTAAGACCGGTATTGATTTTGATGTGTATAGGACTTATAGTTTTTCTACAGGGCTACGACAAAGATTTCTTTTACATTATGGCCTATGGGAGGAAATTCTTGAAAGTGTGCTAGCGTTTAAAGGGTACATTCGATTGAGCTCAAATTAGGTATATATGTTATAAATCATCATCGTAAGACCGGTATTGATTTTGATGTGTATAGGACTTACAGTTTTTCTACAGGGCTACGAGAAAGATTTCTTTTACATTATGGCATATGGGAAGAAATTATTGAAAGTGCGCCAGCGATTAAACGGCACATTCGATTGAGCTCCAGTTTGGTATATATGTTTTTGGTATATATGTTTGGTATATATATTTTATTTATTTTAATTTAAGATCAAATTAAACGCATCCCACAGATAGACATTGCCGTTCTGTCTTTCGTTCGTGTCAACTTTCACATGCACACGTATTTACATATTTTTTGTACAATCAATCAATACAGTCGCCTAGTGGTGTTAAAACGCTGGTTGGATGCTATCTTTTTAGAGATAACCTGGCTCACTTTTCGCCGTATATTCCTCCCGAAATTTTCGGGCTATTTGATTGGCCAAGGAACTGCGCGCGTCATCGGACAAGATGCTCTATTATCAGCGCATCTCTTTTCGGGTCGGGACGATTTCCTTTATGACCAAAAGATGACAGCAGTAAGAATCTTGTATAAACAGAGGTTTCTCTGCAAAACCAAACAAGAAAATAATAAAATTACCTTATAAGCCTTTCCTTTGCAAAAAAGATTATTCTATTGCGGAAATTTGATAAAAGTAGGTTTTTAAATACGCTGAATTCAAGTTCAAAACTCTTCGCATTTTTCAGAAACCTGCTACTCAGTGGCGGCTCGTCATTAAGGGCCAGAGGGGCCTGGCCCCACCGTCTAAATCAAAGTATCTTCCTATTATGTAAGACAGTTCTTTCAATAATTTACCTTCATTAAAAAAATGCACGCATTTTAATACTATCCATTAAAAAAGCGATAGTTATACGATTTTCTCCCTATCTAAGCCATGCATGGCTTGCCCTAAATTTAGCGTAATTTCTCCGTTCATCGGTTTGACATATTTGGCATTGAGCCAAAAGTCATATTGACGCGGAATTAACTTGGCTTCCAAACGGTTTATTTGGCGCTGTCTTCAGGGCCCAGATCTTCGGGCCCTCGCATTATGATCTCCACGACTGTACGGGGAAATTTCGGCAATCGGTAGCTATTGGCGAAATTTTCCGCTTAGGAGGATATCATTTTTTTGTGCGCGATCGCATTTTTGCAGTGCAGTCAGATATTTTTCTGTTTTGTTTTCTTGTTTACGAAAAGCGATGTACAAATGTCTTTTTTTATATGTTGATATTGATTTTAAAATAAATAAATCATCTAAAAATTATGAACAAGCAGCTATAAACATAAATATTAAATAATTAAATGTGGCTTTTTGTGTAGTAATAAAGTAAACTTTTCAATTTAACATAGTTAGGTAAAAAATAGCAGAAGTTGAATAGCAATTTTGATAATCATTTGTCATTTGAGAAATTTGAAATACTTACACTTTGTGCATGTGGGGATAGTTTGGTCTATTTGTATGTATACTTTCGCGATTTTAATGGGCACAATTTTTGGGGGGGGGCCCACCACTGAAACAGGTCACTAGCCGCCACTGCTGCTACTCATCTACGCATCGTGCGCGGACTGAAGGCCTCGCCCCTAATCGTAGCCTATTATAAGTTGTATTTTATGTGTGTGTTTTTCACTAAGTTTTTATTTATTTTGTCGTTTAACCCCAGTATTTTGAGTGTTTTTTACATATAGGCCCTTATTCAGATAGATTTAGCAGCTACTAACCCTATTGTTTAGTTACTAAATTTAGTAAAGTGGATTCAGATAGAATTTGGAGGCGGAGATACTAAACACGTGACCAAAACAAGCTGCTAAAATCACATGACCGAACAAGCTGCTAAATCGCCAACTAAATAAATGCACGCCTGGAACAGGCGCTCTGATTGGTCTACTAGCTTCCCTGTTAACTTATCCCTACATTTTCCCTGACTTCCCTTGGTGTTGGTCACGTGATTTAGTACTCAATGTATCTAAATTCCAATTTACGAGCATTTAGTATCCCCGCCCACATATTAAGGCTACTGTGCAGATAGATTTAGTAGCTACTAAACCTATTGTTCAGTTACTAACTTAGTAAGTGGGCAGAGATACTAAATGTTCGTAAATCGGGATTCAGATACATTTAGTACTAAATCACGTGACCAACACCAAGGGAAGTCAGGGAAAATGTAGGGATAAGTTAACAGGGAAGCTAGTAGACCAATCAGAGCGCTTGTTCCAGGCGTGCGTTTATTTAGTCGGTGATTTAGCAGCTTGTTTGGTCACGTGATTTTAGCAGTTTGTTTTGGTCACGTGTTTAGTATCTCCGCCTCCAAATTCTATCTGAATCCACTTTACTAAATTTAGTAACTAAACAATAGGGTTAGTAGCTACTAAATCTATCTGAATAAGGGCCTAAATTTATCTGAATAAGGGCCTAACTTAGTAACTGGACAACAGGTTTAGTAGCTACTAAATCTATCTGAATAGTAGCCATAGGGGAGAATGCTGTATTAATATATTGAAATATGCAATAGTTACGAAAAACAAATCTTTAAAAAGTATTACAGTCTTTTAAAGATTCAAATAAAATATAAATTAATATATTATTATTAATTTATTACATGTAGAAGAAGGTCCTAAAAAAGCATTAACCCATTTGTGCCTGGATATTTTTGCGACTTTCTTCGATTTTTACTGATAACAGAAATAATAGATAAATTTCTGATGTCAACTTCTTGAACAAGGGATGATTTCTTTTAAAATCCTTATGCATAAAAATCGAAATATCAACATCCTACTTGGTCATGTTAAAATATTTTGTAGAGTTGAGGCTCAATACTCATCAATAAAGCCTAGGAAAAATAAATAACGTTTTCGACTAATAGCGAAAATGCCGTCCCAAAAAAGGGACACTAGGCATAAATGGGTTAACCAACTAACATTTTCTTAAATTTTTTTTCAATATGAGCATGGATGAAGAAACGTTTCATAATATTTATAGATAAAGGTACATTCTGCTTAAACAAAAAAAAAAATCAAGGATTTTTGAGGGTAACATCAGCGCCACGGCGGAGAAAATGCCAACTACCGCGTATTCGGAGTTTTGGTCCCGTTTGGAAAGCCAAGCAACATGACAAGCTACTACAAAGGGCAACAGGATAAATTTGATTGGCTGTTGAAGAATTCACGTTTATAAGCACTGGTTGTAAAAGTATCCATCCAGTGCTGTAACGTTAATTAATGATATTAAAGCACCAGATTCCTGTAGTATTGTGTATTTTTGAATAACAGCCGTATATTATTGACTATACAAGTAATTATTATTGTTAAAATCATATTGAGTACCTGTGACGTTTTGTTACGTCTTTTTCGCTAGCCAATCGGAATGTTTGTTTAGTTGCTGTCTCTATCTCTAGTTGCTTTGGAAAACCAGACGAAAAACATGGTTTCTTTATTTTCATCGTCTTCTTGATGTGCTTGATTTTCATGATCTACCGTTTTATTAAATTAATCAATTAAATTTTGCATGTGTAAACATTTCTAACGTAATAAAATGAAGAATAGTCTTGGAAAAGTCTTTATAACTGTGGGTTTGCTATCCCTCATTCATTCTGCATATTCAGCAGCACAACGTAAGTTAAAATTTCTTTCTCTGTAAATAAGTTTCTCTTTAAAACTATACACAATGCAAAGTACAAATTCTCGCATAGTTGTATGTGTTTAACGTTCACTCTTATTAAAATGCGCCCGTATGAAAGTAAAATGTTACTTTCAAAATGAAACTTTTCTTCAGGCTTCTGCGATGCATTTTAAAAAAATGACTGACCGGTTGATTAAATTAAATTAATTGGCAACCCAAAATAAATTTGTACTGCTGTACTTACATGTTCTTCCTTGCCACATAAATGCAAAAAATCGTCATGGTAACTGCGTATGTTTAATTATCACTACCTCCGCTAGAGTTCGGGGATTAATGTTGGAATCAACGGAATGGCCTCTGAATATATGATCTGCCCCTTCTTCATTTTTATTTTCAGTCAATAAAGGGTAAATAAAATTTATATGTGAAAAATGGGGAATAGTACCGTAAGCGGAGGCAGGTTGAGTTGGCGCCTTTTTTTTTTTTTTTTTGTGGCCAACGTCTAATACTAGCGACTTTTTTTTCTCGCCAAACAAATCACAAACATACGTAGATACATAGGGAACAAAATACCCAAAACTACAAAACACTTATCTACACACCGTATTAAAACATACACATATTTCAAATGCAATAAAAAATAAAGCAAACAAATTAAACACTTCACACATCCACATTAACTAAACACACAAAACCTACACTACTAAAATCAGGATAAAATCAAAACTCATTACAAACAACTCAAGGTACTTACATATTATACCAGCGGTCATCCCCGCCAAACTATTTTTTCGGCAAATGTGTTGGCAAACTGTTGCCAGCCATATCCCGAACCATCAATAATTCCATGTGTCTGACAAAATTTATAAATTTTAAAAGAAACATGGTTCATTTTATCCATAGCCGAACATACGATATTTTGATGTGCAATAACAACAGAACTGCAAAGTACAAACCCTTGGTGAGTAATTCTTCACTTGGCATGTCGACGGTATAATACACAATTACCAAACCTTTATATAAGTACGACCCCGTAAAACAATAAAAATCCTCTACGTCAAACCAATATAACTCTTATTTCATATCACTGATGGTAGTCTGAAGCTCGGGCCGAGCCCGTCTCATCTCTAGTGTGCGCATGCCAGGCGCGGATACATTCAAAGATTTTACAGATAGTTTTCCGGTAATTCCAAGTTTTTATTTTTTTAAATGGATAGTTACTTAAAAGAAATATCTTTAAGTCGCTATAGCCACAGATATAGCCGGTGCACAGATAGCCGGTGCTATCTATATAGCCGGTGCACAGATGTGTGTGCATATGCATATACACGTGCTCATATATGCAATATGTATTTAGTTATCACGAACTATTATGAGTTCGCAGATAGTTTTTTCTTTTATCTGACTTTGCATTTAACATGAAATTTCTCTTAAGATGAAGGGAAACAGTATCCCAATCATGTCTCCCATTTGCTGTTTTATCAGTTAACACGAATTTTGATTAATACTAAAAAATTTTTGCTTCCCTCAGACTTTGTCTTAATGAGGTTCAACTGTATCTCAAATTATCTCACCACATAAAGTATTCGTAACCAGGGGTGGTGCCATCGGCGGGGGGGGGGGGGGCATGCACCCCCCTGTTGGGGAGTGTCGTCGGGGATTTTTTTAGAGAATTTGTTGGTTTAGAAAAATGAAGTTTTGCAACCAGATAAAAAATTCCATTCAGTGTCTGACCCGACTGTAGAGGTTCCGTTCACTTCCATTCTCATTCTGCTTGGAATTATACGATATTCACAGAGGCGTAGCCAAGGGGGGGGTTAGGGGGGGTCATAACCCCCCCCCACCATGGGGAATTTCTTGCCATACAAAATGTATATTCTTCACTACATTATCACACACACGTATACATATATATGAGTTGTAGTCGTAACCCCCCCCCCCCCCCCATGAAAAATTTCTGGCTACACCCCTGGATATTCATATGCTGAATATTGATTATCTGCAGCTCAGAGTATGTTTCTCAGGATTCGAAGGAACCAGCGAAGAAGATCCACATTTAGACTAGATTCCGTATACGGTGCTTGTTTACATATCAATGTTTTTGTTTACAAATCATTGGCGAACAATCTGACGCTAGAGTGAGCGATGCACCGCCAAAGTGAAGTTACCTGCCAGTGGTAGTTGTGACTGGCAACCATAAAGAATACGTGTTTCGTCAGGTTTGGGAATTTGAAATTGTTTCTGTTATTGATGGAAGGGAATGAATATATGAAAGATTGTGCTGTAGTTAGAATATAGTGGACTATAAGCAAATAAGAGAATTTGTGTGTGTTTGTTAGAGATATCGTGTGAATATAAAGCTAAATAAAAAAGCATGCTGTGTTACGTTATAAGCCGGTGGGTGTTGGGGACATTTTTGAGCGGTTATTTAAAAAAATATGAGTAAGTGCCTTTTTTAAAATCTTTGCAATGTTTAAGTTTTTATTGAATTTAAATCGATATTGATGTGTTATGTTTCGTAGAGCTATTACGTGCATTCCATCATACTGACTTTGAGCCCTTGATATACCCCTACCTTGATTTTTGCGACTTTTTTTGGCGCCAAGGCCGTTTTCGACGGCGCCAAAAACGAAAGAGAAGTGGCCAAAAATGCCGTTTTCGACGGCGCGAAAAATAAAAAAATGGCCGTGAAACCACTTCCGAAAGCAGAAAAACTATAAGAATTAGAAGATTTCCACAAAAAAATTTAGGGTTAAAATGTAAAAATGGCCGCGAAGCAACGTTTTCAGAACCGAAAAAAAACTATGAGAATTAGAAAAATTCTACAAAAAATTTAGGGTTAAGAATGTAAACAACAATAAAATCAAGAAAATTTAAGAATTCATGAACGTAGAATTCGCGTTTTCGAACAAGAAATTAGAAATAGAAAAATTGTAGAAATAATTAAGGGTTAGGAATCTAAAAACGAATAAATTCAAGGAAATTTAACAATTGATGGACACAGAAATCGCGTTTTCTAGCAAGAATTTAGGGTTAAAAATTTGAAAAAACCTAAATTTCACAAATAATGGGATTTTTATGTGAGGGGGGCTCTGCACCCCTCAACCCCCCGTTTTTTTTTTTTTTTTTTTTTTACGAAAAAGGTAGTCGGGAAAACTGGAAAAATAAGAAATCGAGTAGAGCGTTTTAAGAAAAAAGCCAAAAACTGTGAAGCCATTCGCCTGTACAAATAGTGCAAGTTACCACGATGCATAAAGCGAAACAATATTATACGTTAGCAAAAATATCTCGGAAAGGTTAAGCTCACACTCCGAAAGGATGTCTCCCTCAAAAAATCCAAAAACTTCTCCTGGTCCACTAACAAATAGCTCATAACAAAAATTATATTAGCTACACCTTTCTTCCCACACGTGGGATTTTTATCAGACCACTTTAACGTTAAATTTTGTTCAAAAATACCCTGATAATTTTCAATTACATTAGCTACGGAGGCTCTTAAAAAATCATAAAATCCTAACCAAAAATATAAAAAAAAGTACAGTAAAATATCAAAAGATCACAGTACCTTTGCAGAAGTGCTTTCGGTCAACTTACTACCTCTCTCTAAAAATGTGAAAAAAAAATTCTCACATCTCACAAGCTTGCACGTGCAGGAGCTATTGCATCACGGCGCTCTGTCATTGGCCGGCCGGCCTAGGTTGCCATAAATAGCCTCCCCCCATTCTCGCCAACGAAATTCGTTTGGGAAACCAGAAAATCCCTTTTATCGCCAAGCTTGGCGCGAAAAAAGGGGGTAACGAAGCTTAGCCGCAATGTTTAGGTCTATGTGAATTAAAAGGATATGGAGGTGTTATATTTCGTAAGTGCTATTATGCTATCTAAAATACTGACTTTATAAGAGGTGTACACCTAGGTTGTTGAATCCACCAATGTTTTTTCGAGTTGAAAATGCGCCAGTGTTTGCCCAGTTTACATTAGCTGCACAACTAGGTTGTTTAATTCACTATTGTTTTTTTAATTAAAAACGGTCCACTGGTTGCGTAGTTTACATAACTGTACAACTAGGTTGCTGAATCCACTGAGGTTTTTTTAGTTAAAAATGGTCCACTGGTTGCATAGTTTACATAACTGTACAACAAGGTTGCTCAATCCACTGAGGTTTTTTTAGTTAAAAACGGTCCACTGGTTGCATAGTTTACATAGCTGTACAACTAGGTTGCTTAATCCACTGAGTTTTTTTTAGTTAAAAACGGTCCACTGTTTGCTGATTTTAAATTGCCTGTTACTGAATTTGCAGACGTTCTTTTGGTTAAATATGGACGTTGTATTTTGTTTTAATGTTTTTGTAAGTGGAATATTTGTGCAATTTTAATGTGTTAAAATACTTTGCTGATCGTGCAAAATGGTTGGCGACAGTCGCTGGAGCTTGGCAGTTGCCAAGCTCCAGCGGCTGTCGCCGTGTTTACATGGGGTGCGCACCGGCTTGTATGATATTACCCCACATTTCTAGGGTAAGCAGAGTTGCATGATCTGCTGACAATTGCCTTCGTAACCACCTTTTTAACTACGACTTTGGTGAAAATCACTGGGCTTTCCTGTTAACCAAGAAGAGATAATTAATGACCAGCTCATCATAATAATTTTTAATATACGAAACCAAAGTAGGAAATTTATCTCTTACTCGAATACTTTTTTGAGAGGCTGTGCAAGTACTGAAACGTAAAATTTGGGGGGTTTATCGTTTGGCCCCCCTGTCGGGGAAGATGGCCCTCCCGTCGGGGAAAGTCTGGTGCCATTACTGTTCGTAACATATTTATTTGTTGCTAGTTTCTTGAGTCTTTAAGAAATAAACAAAGGCATACAAAACTGTAAATAAAACAATCTGTCAACGTAAACAGGCATGTTAAATTTTAATAAAATAATTAAATAATAAGAGGAGGTGGGGGCAGAAATCAGCAATTTTTAACCCATCAGCCAACTTGTAATACGTATATAATTTTTTTTTTTTCACCCATTCCCTCATTTTTAAGCGTTTTCCCTTATTTTCAGCAACATTTCATTTGCGTAACAAAATTAGCTATTGTAAATGACAATGACTTCATTTTGATGTCATACTTAACAGCTTATTCCAGATTTATAAGTTTATTTATTTATTTCTTTTATTTTTTAATAAAATGATTTCCTCCAGATGTTCACAGCAAAACAAAATTTTTCGATTACGAAGAGTTTCCGTACCTTACCAGAAGAGCATGAAATTTGATTTGGGTATATACACTGCTGGCCACCCAAATTGCAACACCAAGAAAAACAAGAGATATCACAACAAAATTTATTGTGTAGATAACATGTTGACCAAGTAACAAATGATTAAATTTACAGCATTCTATGAAGCGTGGTTCCTGCCAAAATCAGTACCCAGAGTAGCCGCCGTTGTTGGAGATCACAGCTGCCACACGCCTCGGCATTGATTCAAAGAGACTTTGAATGTGTTCTTGGGGTACAGCAGACCAAGCAGCTTCCACACGTTGCCAAAGTTGATCTGGTGTGACAGCTGGGGATGAACTCTGGGTCAGTCGTTGAGCAACCATGGACCACATGTTTTCTATCGGCGAAAGATCCGGAGAGCGCGCCGGCCAGGGAAGCAATTCAATCTGGTGATTGACGAAGAACCCTTGGACAATGCGTGCCACGTGTGGCCGTGCATTATCCTGCTGAAATATGGCTGTTGGCAAGCCCTGAAGGTAAGAAAGGACAACTGGCTCCAACACCTCGGAGATGTAGCGCTGGCTGGTTAAAGTACCGGCAATGCGTACTAGAGGAGTGCGAGAGAGATATCCGATACCGCCCCATACCATAATACCCGGTGCAGGACCAGTGTGACGGTGCATAATGCAGCTGTTCAGCATCCTCTCTCCACGGTGTCTCCAGACTCGAATCCGACCGTCGTGGTGTTGCATACAGAAGCGTGACTCGTCAGTAAAGAGAATTTCATTCCATTCTGTCGTCCACATCCTTCTTTCATCGCACCATTGGCGGCGGAGACGTCTGTGGTTCCGCGTCAGAGGTAGACAAAGCAACGGACGTCTTGCGGACAGACCATTCTGCTGTAAACGACGTCGAATGGTACGCGCAGACACTGGATGATGCGTTACAGACTGAATCTGCTGTGATATGGTTCGTGATGTGACTGAGCGGTCCGTCACTGCCATGCGTACAATCTGCCTGTCATCACGTGACGTGGTGCACTGAGGTCGATGCGGTCGATCACGTCTGTCCGTCGTACCCTCCTGCACCCAACGATCACATATCCGCATCACAGTTGTTTGGTTTCGTCCAATACGACGACCGATTTCCCTGAAAGATAACCCACGATCTCGGTATGCCACTATCCTTCCTCTGTCAAACTCGGATACTTGATCAAAAGATGATCGTTGTTTCCTACGAGGATAATTTATCGTTTTTTTGAAAAAAAAGCAAGAAAAACACAATTGCTGTACTTGAAACCGTCGAAATCTCCAAGCCTTAAATAGCGCTTTGAGGTGGCGCCACAGGCACGCTTGATGTGCGTCTGCGCTGAAATTCTAATCATTTGCATATCTCACCTCAGCTAATGCATGTTGTAAATTTCATATTATTTGCATGCTTCCTTCAGGGTGTTGCATTTACGATGGCCAGCAGTGTATAATAAAAATTGAATACGAAGTAATTTATTTTAGGTGGACGAAGATGAAATATATTGAGTGTAGACACGCTTTCGTTAAATGTTTTTTTTTTTCCAGCACCTGTTGCAATTGCTTCACAATGTCTTTGACTTCTAGTTTCAGAGATATTCTGCTATTTGTAATGAAACATAATTTATTAGATTTTAGCGCATGGAAAATTAATTTTAGACTACTAAGTCTTCAAAGAATAAATTTTTCACTCTCCGTGTTTGTTCGATACCATTATGTTATATAAAGTGAATATTTATATTTTTAACTCACCAACAAGTTTGAGTGGTGTTATGATTTCGGTTTGTTTGTCCGTTCTGTTGTCCACCTCTCCAGTGTTCTAACTGTCATAAATATACATCGATATGTGCCAAAATTTCCAAGGGGGGGTTACCCCCCCACCTCCCATGAGGAATTTTTTGTCATACAAAATGTATATTCTTTACTCACTTCTCACACATACATATACATATATGTGAGTTACACTAGTCGTATCCCCCCCCCCCTCAGGAAAAATTTCTGGCTACGCCACTGTATGTACCCTATTGAAAATGGTGTAAGTAGCATTTATAGTTCTTTTATAGGAGAAAAAAAATCCAATACATATCGCACTCTATGGGCAGTCATTCTTGAAATCGTATTTTAGAGATATTCAGTTTTTTTAAAGGAAACAAATTTGGCATACATATTATTAAGGCTCTCAGAATAATGCTGTGAATTGAAAATAATGTCTGTATTATTAATCATGGTTGCCACGAACCTTGAAAGTCAATGAAGGTCAGGGAAAATATATTCAAACTTAACTGTTTGAGTCCGAAGCAGTGCGATCGCGCTGTTGAGATTTTATGTCTGAAAAACCAAATACATTTCGAACATTACGGACAACTGATGGTGCGTTACTGAATGTTGAAGTTGTGTGCTCAGATTTACTGAAGGAAGTACATCATGCAGCTCTTTTTAATGTAAATAGTACATTTTACAATAGGTAATGTTGATGGTAATGCAATAGGTTTATAATTGGGATTCATCAATGTAAAATAAAACAAGCGCCATCGTGCTGCTTAGGTCTTTCCGTACTAATTTAGAGAATGCACCATTGCGTTGTTTGGGATTCTTCGGCAGTGTTTTTCCAATTCCCCCTCGGACTCGAACGGTTAAGAAAGTAAAATATACTTATTTTGGCACCAAATGTCATTGTCATAAACTTAGATTGGGAAGGACCTCCATTGGCAATGGGATTTCTTCCCAATTCAAAAACGAACCTAATGCCGATTTGGTCAACAGATGGCGCTGATGATTCATTGCTTTGAACTTAAGTATAGTATTGCTACGACAGAAGTTGCATTTTTTTAAATAGGTGAATTAATTATTTTCTGAATTTGAGATGGCCAGTGTGTGTCTCCTGGTTGCACTTTGGGTTATACAAGCGAAACAAAGAGAAATGCTGCCCTTGGATTAAAGAGTCCTAGTTTATTGAAAGTTCCCACCGTAAGCCTTGTTTTCTGTGAGTAATAGAAAAAATTTGTCCCAGGTTCGTATATTTTAAAAACATGCATAAAAACTCTTTTAATTTGTAAATTATTATATACCATAAATGCATGTAAAATGTATTATTTTAATAACTATAGCCTTTTATTGCTAAGTGGAATGGGTGTGTTGGCATTGTTGAGTGTATTTTTTAGGACCGCGATGGTCAGGGAATTCTGTCGATTGTGGTCAGCGAAACCATGTTTATAGTTCTACAGGAACACGGGAAAGAATTCCAATACATTACAATCTGTGGCATTTGAGGGATACTAATACATTTCTAGCACAAGACAATAAGTATAAAATTTTTATATTCTTCAGTTAAACAATGGGGAAAAAAAAAATTATTCTCTATTACAGGGTCTTATAAAACTGCATTTATAGTGATAATACAACATTATCTCATCTCCGAAATCTCGCCAGATTTAAAGAAAATACATTGCCAAACATGTTTTAAAAATACTGATGTGTTGGAAAGTGTTTTATAATTGATGCGTTTGGCATGATTTCTCTTTCTTGTTTTGAAAAATCTTTTTATTAAGTAGAGAAAACAAGAAAACAAAATAGCTGTACTTAACTATTTGTAACAAATGTGTTTGATTATATTTCAATCTCGCTTTCACTAGCTGAATCATCACTGGAACATTCAGTAGCAAGTGTTTTAAAGTGCATGAACAATACTTGGTGGTACTGTCTGAGTTTCATTATAACACCTTTACCCTCAAGTACCACAGTACAAATGCAACTGTGCACAGCAGCCGACAACTCTGGCATTAACTTTACACTGACAATACCATTCAATGTTTGGGGTTTATGATTTATACCTGTTCTTGTCCATATGTTATGTACTTTGTACTTGTCAGACTCAAGTTGAGATCAATACATACAACTGAGAGATCTTGGTGTACTCTAGCATATTCCCTTTTGCCTAGGCATTCGTGAGTGTAAGATCAACTCTGCTTAAGGTGATATATCCCAAGCTAGTTAAATGTTTTAGCTCCTACCCCCGTAGCATAAAGTGTGAGACGCGAGACATACGTTGCAGATTTCTTTTTGTCATGAAAAAATTCCTCATCAAATTCTCAAAATAAACATTTTCTGTTTGAAAATGCGGGAGAATGAATATTTTACCCCCTCGCTGCTCTTGGGCTCTAGCACACCAAATTAACATGTATTTTACATTTTGCTTGCCTGCTGTTCTAATCAAGTTGCTGGCAATTAATTTTTCAATTAATATATTGTTTCAAAAACACTAGGCAGCAAATGTATGCAGATAGCAGATACAAAAGGAAATTTTGGGTCCTCTTTTAGTTGTTTATTGCAATGGCTGCACAGCTGGATAAAGTTGCTTGCTTGGAACGCAAGAATTCGATGTTATATAAGAATTTGAAAACACATCACTTATGATTTCATAAGGGGAAAAAATTAGATATAAATTGGTTTCCAATGCAAATTGTTAAAGGCTGTTAATGAGCTTTCAAAGAAAATACCTGTATTTATAAAGTTTTTTACGCACACACACTTTCAATTCTAGTATCAGAAGCTTCCTGAAAAGTTGGGGATCAGTCATTGAGAAAGTGAGCAAAATGAGATTAAGATGTATAGATGGCAATGACTAACAAGCTGTTGGAACTGTTGATCAGAGAGTGTTTATATTTCTTAATGGCCCTCCATCTGGTTATACAAGAACCAGAAAAATTTTGAAAGCTGCATTAATTTCCATGTTTGGAATCTCTTAAACATTTTGCTAGTCAGTATGGTCAGTTAGTCAGTATGGACAAACATATCTCTTCTCTTATTCTCATGAATATGAATATGTGATATCATGAATAATGAAAATCGCTAACTGTTTACCTTGCTTCGTATAATTAAAACTGCTATGGTGTTTGGCCTGATAATTAAACTGATGATTCTCTCTCATTTATTGCTTTTTTATGCAATTTAAACTAAGAATGCCACTATAAGTTTTGCTGTGTAACTATTACAATCTATCTAGGAAAATAATTTTTTTATAACACTGTCCTACTCAATAGATTATTGCTGTAAAATTTGAAAAAAACTACCAGAAATGGTTTTCTTAAGAATATCTATTTACATAGTTTTTCTCTTTATCCAAATCTGTTAACCAAGACAACTGAAGCAGGTTGTTATGTTTTATTCTCAATAAATTATATACATAAATTTCTGTTTGCTTGATCATGTCTAACTGATTAACTAACATTAGATAAATGCAAGCTTGTGATAAAATATACTTACTGAATCCTACAACCTTTTTCCATTTTTGTGAAATTATGCTGAGTGCCTAAAAAGCCGTTGCAGAAGGACAGAAAAAGTTCTGCTTCGGGGGCTCCTCCCGGGAAATCTGAAAGATCAGAGTCACCTAACGGAGCCTGACAGACTCGCAGAGAAGCTATTTAGTTTCGTATCAAATCAATGCACTCAGTGAACCAAAGCAAATGAATGCTAGTTTAGAAGCCTATTCAGAGTAATGTTTGAGAGACTAAAAAGTATTGTGGTTCATTAAGCACTTAAGAGATTTTTAAAACTGAAATATAGAAAAAGCATCTAAAATAGCAAAAATTCAACAAATATGTCAAATAAGATGGCCATTTTATGTGACTTATGAATTTTTTATTTTTACCATTTCAGAATAAATGTAAAGGTCAATGCCTAAACTTCATATAAATATAATAAAAACTTTGAATTTTCATGACTATGATGAGCAAAAAAAAGCTGATCTTTACTCTCCTTTAATTTCAAATAAAACCAAAAAACACGTTGCCAAGTGAGAAGCCATTTGCCGGAAATAAGAGGGATCCCAAATCAGGGTTTCGGACCCGCCCACAAACCCAAAAAAACCCACCCGGGTGGTTTTTTTTTTTGGGTTTTATTAAAAATTATCAAATTTTTTCCTTTCTTTCATTTAAATCATTTGTTATTTGACATTAAATACATATAATATTACCTACATAACTTAGTGCATTATATTAGATAAATATAAATATGCCAGTTTAATTTTTTTATAATTATTTTTCTAACTTCAACATAAAGAATAACCTTTTTAAATTGAGCCAATTCTATCTGCAATATTTGTTTTGAAATGAACAGGTGCAGAATGCAGGCAGGGATAACTTAGTAATTTATCTCTTTAATGAATAAGTTTTTAAATACGAATAAAATATGTAATTATCAGTATAGTGACCAAAAAAAAAAAAAAAATCCTTTCCCAGATAAGAGAAAAATGGGACATGTCTCTCTCTTACAACTTACAAGCATGCATCTCAAGAATGAATTCAGGTTCAGGAAACCATCCTGTATTCTATTAGTTGCTGCATTACTTTAGTACTGAGAAATATAAATCTGATACATTACACATTGTTTATGTGGGATTTAATATCAGACATATTAATTCTAGATTTTTTAAAGTAAAAAGGAATATATATTCAAAGCAAAAATGAATAACTATAAAGAAAATTATTAAATAAATAGTAGTTCTGCAGTAAGTTGGCCTGCAAAGGCTTTACTGACTTACATTCTAACTAGAAAATATACTATGACCTAAAAAACATAGCGGTAAAAAAAATTAAAAAGTTCATAAATTTAGAAAACAGCCAATCAAAAACAACATATTTTTCTGTGTGAACTTTTATCTATGGTCATAAAACAAATTAGGAGCCCTTTATAAACATCAGCAGATAAAGATAGTACTGCATTAAAGTTGAAGTTATTTTTACATTTTAATTAATTAATTAATTATTACTTTGTAATGAAAGTTTTCTTTTACACTGAAATTATTCTGTTTTGAAATAAAACCATAAAATTTAAATCCAAAAAGTGTTATACTATAAAAAAATCTTAATAAAACCCACCCGGGTTGGGTTTTTTTAAACCCTGTCCCAAATGTAAGAAGACGGGTCCAATCTATACAATGTATGAATTAAGGTTGCCATACTTAAACTCCCAATTCATCAAATGACAGGGTAACCATAATGCTTCATTGATCACACCAAGGAAAAGTCAAAGGAGAAAAAGCTCTCAGAAGGACTAATACAAAAGCTGTATCAATTTAAAATTCTTAACTGCACTAGATTCAATTAATAATTGTTTGGTAAGTAATTTAATTCCATTCCCTAAAAGTAGAATTATGCTAAAACAGGAAATGTACTTTGCAGAAAAGATAGTTAGTACACTTGCTGTACATCAATCGTGGTTGGGATATGTTTTAAATCTTTTATATTTATTTTTCTCTAGATCGCTCGTACCTGAGGCTGACTGAACAAGGTTTCCATTATTTACCTGTTGATGTAAGTATTTCAGTACTTTCCACTGTAAAGTCGTACAAAAATAGCAGTTCTTAGTTTTTACAGAAATGCTCTTAATAACATTGCATTCTTCTTGAATTCTTTGAAATTTTTAACTGTTTTACTTGACGCAACAATTAACATATTTTTGCCAATTAGGTATTAAATTTAAGAAATTATATTTCAGGGTTTCTCTCAGCTAGTTATTTTTAAATTGAGTTGCTAAAGCTTTGATTTAGAAAAAATACAAAAAATATAAGTTTGATGCTCGGTCTGGACAAGGTTGACTCCGCCTTTCATCTTTTGAGTGGATCACTAAAATAAGAACCAAGATTACTTAGGGAATTAAACACTGGAGGCCCCATGTCAGATTAATCGTCTTATCTGAGCAAATGCTTCTGCACTCCAGAAACATAATTGAGGAGCCGTGATTAGCCATTGCAGGACTTGGCCATTTGTAGGCTGTTGTGCCACTGAATTAGTTTAATTCTGTATTGGATTGTTTTCTTTACATAAATTTCTGTTAGAAATTATGAAAACTGTATAAATTTTGATTAATTTTTTTTTTTTTTTTAATGCTTCTTAGTCATCCATATACACTCCAATGATTGCATGAATAGAAACAAGTGCTTAAATTTGGTTGCTGATAACTTGACATATTCCTAGAAAGATATGATAGAGGAGCCGAAGTTGCATAATTTTGACCCCCATATATATGTAATGCTATAAATCAATAGTTTTCAAGACATTTGAATTTTGAGGTTTTTTCTGTAATAACCCAGATCTTGACATTCAAGTGCATATTTAAAAAAATACTAATTAAATAAGTTTAATTTATTTTCATAGCCGACGCTTTAACTAAGCTAACATAAACATGAAAAATATGAAACTACTTCAAAATTTAAATTCACAAGCCATTACATATATTTTTCTTAATTTACATGTTTCCTTTCAAAAAAGAAAATAATAATATGGCAATAAGCATACAAATTGCTAATGAACTTGTCCATTTAATCAGCTATCCAAGAACATATTAACAATTTCATGTACGTATGCAATTCATAAAGGTGAGTTTTACTTAGTGCAAGTAAAAAAGTATGAACCCATGTGCTTTGGTCAACTGGTTTTTACATGCTTAAAATCTTACTTGAAACCACATCAATGTGTGAGTGTCAAATGGGTATGTGCAGGGTCATTGTGTTAGTTTCAACTCAGGGTCGTGCTTGTACATTTTGCTACTTAAACAACAAGACATACTTACGTGATGCAGCACCAATCTCTTTGTACTTTTTATGAATAGATATGCTAGCCCACACTTTAACTAGAATGTACTAGTTAAAGTGTGGGCTATGAGTATAAATTAAAATGAAACTAATTTAATTAGTAGCTTTTTTTTTTTTGCATGTGAATGTCAAATTTAGGGGGGGAAAAATAAATTTTTCAAATTTTATTTTTGGCCATAACTAAGGCAGTTGAAATTGCAGCATTTTGGTTTCCCTATCAAGCCTGGCTAGGAATTTGTCGAATTACCAATAATTCTGTATACCAGGGGTTCTCAAACTTACCCAGCTCACTTCACCCTTAAGAAAATTAGAATTTTCTCTTGGCACCCTCGTCATACAATATCTGGTAGGGTGCTGTTATCTATAGATATAACTTTGTTTGTACGGGGAAGAACAAATTAGAAAAGTAAAGCAAGCAGTAAGAATGTAAACATTAATACAATTCTAATTCAGAATTCAATCATCATACTGTGGGCTCTTTGGAAAATCCTGCTGTATACAAATGTATATGATTGCCGCTAGTCAGGAAAAGCACTTGCAATAATTAGAAAAATTCTCGAGTTTTGTACCAAAATCTGGAAAATCTTGACACTTGGAAAATTATTTAAAATTCACATTTATAATAATTCTTTCTAGGGGGTACTCTGAGTATTAAGAGTAGGTAAAGTACGTCATCAAAATTGAACTTTATTCATGGTTTCTGAACATGTACCATGTAGGGAAAGTACTGTAGTCATGAAAAGTTTGACTTTGAGGTTTTGGTATATTTACATGCTTTGGGGTCTTCTGAATTCATTTATACTATTTTTATGAGATACGTATATGTGTGAGTGAACACAATTGCTCATAAAAGGTGCATTTGATTTAGCTCAAATTTGGTATACATACTAAAGACCGGCATTGATTTTGGTGTATATGGGACATAGATTTTTTCAGTACTGTAAAAAAAAAAAAAAAAAATTCTACATTATGGTCTATGGATGGAAATTCTTGAAAGTTCATTAGTGTCTAAAAGGTACATTCGATTGAGTGCAAATTGGTTATGTATGTTATTGGTCTTGATCAGATGACCTGTGCAAATTTTGGCATGTGTAAACCTGATTACTGTTCACAAGGCTCAAAAAAATAATTCTTATACGTTATGGTCTATGAACTCAAATTGTTTAAAGTGTACTAATGTCAAAATACTGCATTCGAATAAGTTCAAATTGAGTATGCATATTATAGGTTACCCTCATTCAACCTATATAGATTTTGGTTTGAGTAAGACTTAAAAGTTTTTGTACAGGGCTGCAAAAGAAAGTTCCAATAAATTATGGTGCAAATTCTTGAAAGTGCACTATATGGAGCATTCAATTGAGCTCAAATTAGGTAAGCATATTATAGGTCGCTCCTACATAACTGCATAGATTTTAGTGTGTGTAAGGCTGACAGTTTTTTTTTTTTTTTTTTTTTTTTTTTTTTTTTTTTTTTTTTAATAGTGCAACAAAAAAAGGTATTCTTATACAATGTGGCCTATACACTCAAATTTTTGACTTGCACTAGCATCTGAACACTACATCCAATTGATTTGAATCAAATTTATTTAAGCACTTGGTAAGATCAAGTGTTTGGAAAGTCAAGTAGAATTACTCCAGATTATCTTAAGTTAGAATTATAATTTCTGATATAGCTGTTTGCTATATCATTAATTTTGCAAAGTTTGTATGTGTAGTTTTTTATATAATATAAAAAAAGACCAATTTTTTATCCTATAATTATTTTTTCCTCTTTAGATTATTGTGCAAACTATTATTAGCCTGTTGCTGACAATTTGGGGTGTTACATTTATAGCTGGAGATTTCAAAGAAATAAGAGCTACTACTGAATTAGAAAGCAAGTAAGTACTGATGACAACGTTGATTTTGTTTTGAAACACTAATTTTAAAAAATGTTTTAGTATCAAAAGTTTGAACGTGTTTGATAACAAATTAGTGTGTATGATAAAAATTGTAATAAAATCCCTCGCATAACATACGTTCATATTCTGTTACAAATCTCACTGGCATATTATCATTATATATATAGCTAAGCATGTTATTATTTTTAAAACTTTTCCCGTGATGTCAAAAGAAAGAAAAGAGAAGAAAAGGGAAATTTAAGAATAAATTAGTTATCTGAAAAAACTATTTTGTGATGAATAAGTTTTGTTAATCAATAGAATTCTTGCTAATTGGGTCTTCTATATACCACCAAAGTACATTAAATTCTTTTAAAATATATTTTTGGTTCATTTAGTTACCTTGGGAGCTTTTGTTGTTCTCAATTTGCTGTATTTGCTATAACTATTTCAGAAAAATATAAAAAATTCCATACTTTATTTTTTTTATTTTAAATAAATGATTATGTAACTTAAAAGTTACGTATATGTGCATTTAATATATACTTTAAATTATAATGCATAAAAAAATTGCCCTATATTTTTTAAACACAAATCCTGTATATCTTGTGTATGTTTTTGTGTTATCGCTGCTACCATTGTATAAAAATTTACAAAAATGAGACCCTGCGAAAAATGCCTGCATCAACCTCTGTTTTTAATGGCATTAGAAAATAATGCTTAACAAAGGTGTAAAAGTGAATTCTAGGAATTCTGATTAAGTGGCTCTTTTTTAAAAAAAGATTGGAAGTAAAATAAATATAGAGAAACTCTGAGTCATGTAGCATGTCCTGAGTATAGTCGAATAAAAGAAGCTATCTGTGCACATAATCCAAAACTATCTGCAAACTCATAATAGCTCAGGATAACCAATACACAGTATGTATATGAATAGTTATATATGCATACGTGCACACATCTGTGCAATGCGCTTGTGCTATAGTGACTCAAAAAATTTTCTTTTGGGTAACTATCCATCTTTTAAAAAAAGAGAAAAAAAAAAAAACAACTTGGAATTACTGGGAAACTATCTGCAAGACCTTTAAATATATCCGCGCATGGTGTGCATCTGCATTATCTGACTACGGTCCTGAGTTTACATATATTTTAACTTTTTTCTAAGAAACTTTTATCAGTGTGGCTATTAAAATCATAAATTTTTAGGTATTTAATTTGCAAGAATGAAGATTGTTTCTAATTATTTTCTGAAATTTTTCTCATTAATTCATTGTATGTCTTCAGGTATATTTCAGTTTTACTGACATGAATATTGTTTCCATTTACAGATCATTTGAAGCAATCGGAAATAGGCCTTCATTTTATACATTTAGTCATCGAGGAAGAGTTTTAAGTTCAGTGTACAGCCAAGGTCATTTCTGAATTTAAAAGCTATATTTATGTATACCATTAAGATTTTTTTTTTCTACTTGTATATTTTAAACCAAAATCTATTTATATTTGGCTGAATAAAATGTAAAAATAATTTCTTTTGGTTTTATATTTCTGTGTTATCTTTTTTTGAAATACATTTCACTTTGTATCTGAAAATTCATAAACTTTGTATTTATTTTCTGTATATTCAAACTATTAAATATAATAGTAGTCCCAGTGGCAGAATTTTGTCATGCTTTCTGTGACAAGTTGCAGAAATAAAACATTTTTTCTGAAACACAATATTTATACATACATATACACACAAAGATGTGGGTCATTTAAACATTGTTAATTGAAAATTACAGTTACATGAAAGTGGTCTTCAGTGCATTTTTCAACTCTGCTGAAGGCAATTTGCCTGCAGAGGATCATTTTGTTTCTGTGACAATATCGCCGTATTGCCCTGTTTCTGCCACGGGGATAATAGTCTACTGTAAAAGCACTTATTTTCACAAAAATGAAGATATCAGTGATTTTGCAAGCTGAAAATTTCGCAAATTTTATATGAATAGAAGCAAAAGTTGAAAATCCCGAAAGTACCAAAATACAGAACCCCTTTTGCATAAGACAGTATAAGAAACCTCCCTTTTGCCCAAAAAGTTCGTCCCTCTCTCCCCAGTTTGACTGGCTTCAAAGAATCTGATCTCTAAAATACACTGTAATGAATTTCGGCCCATAGACCGTAATGTATTTATAATCTTTTGGGCGGCCCTGTAGATAAACTATCCTGTCAAATGGAACCGAAAGGGGAGGTGCTCAACTAAATGTTAAAGCAATCCTAAATATAAAGTTTCAACTTGACCAATAGTTTTTGAGATATGCAAGCTACATGCATACATACATACGTACGTACAGACGGCATGGGAGAACTGATCTAAATAGACTCACCGTTGGTCAAAATGGGTTGCAGACGCATTTATATCATCGTGCATGCTAGCGTACGATGAGATGCATCGAAAAAACTCTTAAAAGTCAAGGCAGTCATTTAAGCGTAGTCAAAATCTGTTTTTTCGTCTAAATTTGGCCGCCGAAATTTATCATGATCATGTTACTTCCTTATACTTCGTACAAGGAAGTAAAAATGATAACACATAGCTTCGGTGAATTGTAAAGGACCCATGTAATTTTCCAAACAACTATTTTGGATTTATGTACTTTTTACTTCCATGTACGTAGTATAAGGAAGTATGTGATCCCGAAAAGTTTCGGGGACCGAATTTCGACAAAAAAACAGATTTTTACTACCTCTAAATTTACTTTTAAGAATTTTTTCGATTCATCTCATCGCAAGCTAGCATGCACGATCATATAAGCACGTCTGCAACTCATTTTGACCAGCAGCGAGTCTATTTTGGCCAGTTTTTCCATGCTGCCTGTGCGTACATATGTAACTTGCATATCTCAAAAATTTGCTTGCAGAATGTTGACATTTTATATTTAGGATTGTTCTATGATCTAGTTGTGCACCTCCCCTTTTGGTCGCAATCGAATGGATTAAACAGGGAGGTTAATTCTGCGCCGAGCTGCTCCAAAACGCAAATCTTGCACCGAACTGTGCTTTTAGTAGATTTCTGCACCGAGCTGAGCCGAATACGTCATTTTGACTCTTTGTTAATTTTTTGCCACACTTACAAACTTTGCTTTTCTTATCTGCATTTATTGTAAGTGTTGACTCTAGATTGATTTTGCAGGGCACAGCGCCTGTCGGCCCTTTTATCGTCTTTTTAGCGGTCGGCTGCCCTTTTATCGTATTTTTAGCGCCCTGCGGCCCTATTTTTCTTCTTTCTGCGCACTCCTGCTTTTACATTTTTATTATTATTGGTCAGCAATCACCACTTTTTATTTCTTACATACCATTTGCGGCCCATCACGAAAATACGTTAATTAAAACGGCTCCTTCACAGAAATACGATTGAGTACAATAACTCCATCATAAAAATAGCTTTGATTGAAAGCGGCCCTTTCATGAAATCGGATCTTTCCCACAAATGCCTTCTTCAAATATTCTATTCTTTCAGATCGAAATACTGTTACTGCCTTTTTCATTGTATTTCCGCGAGCCGAGTAACCCGAAAAGGGGCCTCTCTAGTATGTTTTTGCCTACTCAATGAGAAGCCCGATCGGCCGGGCAGAACTACCTGGGCATTTCACTTAGGAGTTGGGGGAAGAAAATACGGTTGGGAAAATCAAAATTTTCTTAAGTTATCTAAAATTTGCGATTCCATCTGTCAATCCTCAAATATCAGTAGCTACTTTTGATAAATAAGTAGTTGTGAATTATCAAACAATCATTATTCCAGAGTTCGTCGCCAGCTGTACAGTTATTGCTCTTTATGTTTTTAATAGTTTTGCGCACTAGCCAGTTTTTTTTTTTTTTTTTTTTTTTCTCCCTAAACGATTTCCTCTTTTTAATCAGCTTTCTTAGTACATATTATTCTTAATGTATAACAGCTATTTACTAACCATACATAATTAAGAATGATACAGAAAGTATGCCATAGCAAAACGACGTTTTGCGTTTCGAAAATTTTGCGGGATTTGCTTCTTTGCTATGGCAAGCCTAGACAAGGGATATCTCCTAAGGGGGGTGCCTTGGTTGGATGACTTTTTAAAGAGTTCTAACGTGTATTGACGTTACATTTGACGAAACCGACAAAAACTCCAGACCGACAGTCGCGCGGCTGCACTTCAACACTTCCGGCGTCTATGTTCAGTGGCTATCCACTCAAATCGATCTAAAAAACGTGCGATTTGCAACGTTTTGCGAATAAAGCAATTGAAAGACATTATACTTTTGCCAAAAAAGGAGCATAATAATGATCTTTTGCTTTAGCAGTGTAGCGCTAGGGTTATTGGCACCTGGTGCGGTCCTTCAGTTTGCTGCCCCATTCATTCTAAGTTTCAGCATTCTGCCCCCATTTCGGTCCTTTAGTTTTCCACCATATTATTTTTAAGTGTCCTGCCGGCCACCATCTTTTTTTTTTTATCTTGCCACCCGGGCGCCCCCCCTCTTATTACGCCACAGTTTTAATTATATAAAATTAGAGTAACTGCAGAATTTAGTAAATCAGACTATTGACAAGATTTGGAATTCTAAATATTCATATTATATATTTTCTGGTTTTTTTTTTTTTTTAAATTCTCAGCATTTTAATGAATGAATAAAAAATATTAAAAGCAAAAGATAACTAGTTCTGGGAAAGGATGTCTTAAGAAAGCAAACTGTGTCATTAGTTAACAGCTAGGTTATTCATAAAATAAACTGTCATCAATTTAAGCTTATTTTCAGTTCTTAAAAACTTAAAAAAAAAAAAAAAAAATCGAAATAATTCTGGAAGGTTTTTTAATATATAATTTGTTTGAGTACTTCTGGCAAAAGGATGTTAATTATTTTTATTATTTTAAGCTGATTAAAAACATTTGATAGTTAAAATAAAATATTAATGCTTTTTTCATTTTCAAAAGATTAAAGCAAGGTTTAAGAAAGAAAATTTTTAAAGAGACCTTTTTAAGTATGTTACAAAAAATTAAAAATAAAGCTTTATGAAAATTAAATTATTTAAAATATGTTGAACTGTATTCCATACCTTTGGACAATTCTGCGAGTTAAAAAAATATTTATTTTATACCTGCTAAAAAACTTACATGTAGTAATTATTTTTATTTATTTTAAAGAATAGAGTGCTTTTTAAAAACCTTATATTCACTTTTCATGAATGAGCAAACATTAAATTAGAAGTGAAAGAGGTAGAACAAATATATTTCAGTGATTTGATATGGTGTACATCCAACCATTGGATGTAATACAAAATTTGCATGACTATGTCATTTATTCTAGCAATCTTCTGTGTTCTGAATTCAATTTTCCCAATTTCTATAGTTATCAATTAATGGATGAGTTGATTTGTTTGATGCAATTCCAAATAATGTCTAATAGTAATAAAGGTATATATTCAGTAACTTTAAAAATCTTTACTTGGTAATCATTCAATAATTATTGTGAACAAAAGAATTTAAATAAAATTATGATTTATATTATTAAATTTTATACATCCTGCACTGTGCAGAAATTTTATTATTTTTATTACATGCTAAACACATCTATCCTAATCCACTTACACTGACAGTCCTTTTTTGTTTAAAAGTTTGTACCAATATAGGTGAAATATCATATATGAATGTGATCCAGTAATTGTGGTCCAGTAGTGATAGTGTGATAAAATTGAGGAACAAAAATTAACAGCCCCTCTGCCTTCCCCTACTGCCTAACAAATCATCTCTGGCTAAAAATTTCTGAAACCTTCTTCAATAAATGTACTATTCTTATAAATAATAAACATCTACGTCACGTAATTTTGAGGAAAAAAAAATAAACAGAAAATTCAAAATTACTTAGATTAAAACTTCTTTTTTTTAAAATCAAAAACTTCCAGTTATGTACAAATTTAATTCACATATTTATGCCATGTTTAGAGCAAAATATTATCAACAAATCATTTTTCCTATTTAGCTTACACTTACTTCTACAGGATATTTTCTCCAAAAGGAGTGTGTGTGTGTGGGGGGGGGGGGGGGGGACTAAAGACAAACTGGAAAAAATCTAACTATGCATTGTAAGTCAAAACACATATTACAACTCTACATGTTAAATTTTTGGGGATCAGATAGTTTCAAACCAGTTTCTAGATATGTTATCTACCTGTACATTCTCGTGGAACCCCAAAGTGCCCTTTTTGAAATTTCCCCCCTGGCGGCCCTTTTTTCTAGAGTCGACACAGTGAAATCTTGAATTTTATGCTCCAAAATCATATTAATTCTGATCCCAAATCTTAGTTTTCCTCGCGGAAGCTAAATTTTTTGTGCTCCCAAATGAAATTTTTTCTGCTCCAGGGGTGCTGCCAAATCGAATGTTGAAGTTAACATCCCTGTGTACAGGACCAAAAGATTCGAAATACATTACGCTCTATGGGCCAAAATGCATTAAACTCGCATATCTCAAAAACTATTAGGCATAGACTATTGAAACTTTATAGTTTATCTACAGGGCTGCCCAAGAGATTCTAAATACATTACACTCTATGGACTGAAATTCATTAAAGCGTATTTTAGGACCGTGCCTTTTAGCATATTTTAGTCACGTGCCACCCTCTAGAACTACACCTTTGTTGTGCGTGTGTATGTATTTAAGTGTTAAATCTCGAAAACTATTAGTCGTAGAATGTTGAAATTTCATATATAAGATTGTTGTAACATTTAGTTGTGCATCTCGATTTTTGGTTCCAATCTACTGCAGAGTTTATTTACAGGACCACCGAAAAGAATTTCAATACTTTAATGTCTATGGACATCTTCACTATAATACAACTGTAGACAGTTATTGTTTGGTCCATGCCCAAAATCTGGCCGTCTGTCGTCGACCTTCGCGAGTTTTGTTGAAATATTGCCAAATTTGGCACCAAAAATTATTTCGTATTTTGTAGAACTCTAAAACTTTAACCATAGAATTTTGAACTTACTTTAAATACATTGAGGTGTATGGATGCATTCAATTCATTGAAAGTCTGTAGTCAATTACTACTTTGGCTATCCCTAAAATCTCGCAAGCTATCTCAAGCTTGTCGACTTTTGGTGAAATATAGCCAAATAAAGTGTCAGAAGGAAATCTTTCAAACTGAACTCAGCTTGGAGATATCGAAATATTTGGCTAGAAATTGCTAAACCTTACTAGTACTGATATTTTATCGGAGCCCCCGGGAAGGGAGGGGGTGGAGTAGACAAATACAAGGCGAGCCTGGGTACTGAACACGTGGAAGTGTTGTAACGTCACAAGAGAGGATGGACTTTCCTCCGATAAAAGCATTGGAATCATACGGAAAAGTAGAAGAAACTACAATGTTTTGTGCCTTTTTTGAATATTAATGGTAAGTCAGCAATCTCTATTCTTAATACAACATACTTGATAATAGTTATTAAGCTATAGTGTACATAAAAATATAAAATTGCCATATTTTGCCTTAGTTCTATTGATTTCTGTCCTTTTGCTCTAGCAATTACTATGCCTCCGTTTGCTGCGTCTCAGGCTGTAAAGCTAATTACAAAAGAGGAGAAAATGTAAAAGTTTTCAAGTTTCCCAAAAAACGAAGAAAAGAGGGCCAAATGGATTTAAAATATTCCAAGAAAAAAATGGTCCCCAGGAAAAAAAAAAAAACGTATGTTTGTATTGAGCATTTTCGAGATGAAGATGTTTTAAAAGACGATACTATTTTAAAATCAGATGGGGCACTTTTAACTGTAAAAAGGAAGCATTATAAATTAGAACCGATACTATCCAGTGCATTTTTTCAAGCTTACCAGCTTATATATCCGATATTAGCAAAAAGCAATAAAAATTGATCCTATTAAAAGAAGATAAAACATTTTGGAAAAAGATATTGAGGAAACCGAAAAAAATAATTCATAGGAAAATATAAATTCTTTTGAAGAATTGAAATTAAGAAATGTATCAGGAGTTTCATTGCAATTCTATGTTAAGAAAATCTCATCATCTATTATGAATTAAATGCAGATCCCCTTCCACTGCACATATCAAGCAGCTTAAAGGTCAATGCAGATCTCACGGTTGATTTATTTATAAACCAAAAAAGAACACAAAAAAAATCTGTTTGCTTGATACTTAGGGGGAAAAAATGGAAGGAATTTATTAAAGAAATATTCCCAGCTAAACAGTTTATTAGAATTTGTTGAAAATTCTGAAATAAGTATGAACACAGATTTGGAAACTCAAAAAAAAAAAAAAAAATGTATTACTGCAATGCTAGCAACAACAACAAAAAAGAATATGTATCACTGCAAAATATTTTACAGGCTACCCCTAAGAACATATAGGCAGTTTTACATATTCAAAGTTAGTTATACTCACTAATTTTTAAAATATTTAATTTTGTATATTTCAAATGTCTCAATGTGATATTCGAAAATCTTACCCAGAGAAAACTAAAGCACACACTAGTAGTGTTTTTATGAAAAACTTCATAGTATTCAGGGATGTGCCAGGTGCTCCAATTGCTCCAAATTGTGCCAAATCAATCCCGATGCGCCAATCTGCTACAAAAAGATCGTTTTTGGACATTTTTGCTCCAAATTCAGCAAAACTGCTACATTTTTAATTTTTCCATATATGTTTAAATGTTTGTAAATCTCCCGAATTTTTACAAAAGTCATCACACATTCTAAGCATTCCAATTTTAATCTTTCTCTATTAATATTAAAAATGAATATTTTTTTCTTTGGCTCTTTGTTTAAACCTGCCCCTTTGTTCCCCTTTGTTTAAACCTGCAATGCCTTAAGAGTAAAAATTGAGTTCTGTTTTAAATTTATTTTTATATAAATTTGTAACTTTTTGTAACCCATTTGTGCCCAGATATTTTTGAGACTTTCTTCGATTTTTGCTAATATCAGCAATAATAGATAAATTACTGTCAACTTCTGACGTTTAATGTCAACTTCTTGAGCAAGGGATGATTTCTTTTTAAATCTATATAAATAAAATTAGATTTTTGTCTGTACATTTCTTGGAATTCAAAAATTTTGCGATTTCTATCCGTTTCAAGCACCCGGGAATCCGATGCGACCCTCAAAAAAAAGTTTGTCTGTCTGTCTTCTGTCATTCTGTCCGTGACGCTTTTTTTGTTTAAGCATCACGTAAAAACGACAGAAGCGAATGATATGAAATTGGGTGTCATGATAGGTGGTCACTCAACTTAAAACATAGGCGTCCAATTTTTAAAAAATCTTGATTGGATTTTGAGATTTTGCGAAAATCCTTTCTATCTGCGTAAATTTGTCTTCAAGCATCACGTAAAAACGACTGAAGCGAATGATATGAAATTGGGTGTCATGATAGGTGCTCACTCAACTTAAAACATAGGCTTCGAATTTAAAAAAAATCTTGATTAGATTTTGAGATTTTGCGAAAATCATTTCAAACTGCGTAAATTTGTGTTCGAACATCACGTAATAACTGCAAAGGTGAAAAAATGATATCTGGTGAAATGATAGGTGGCCACTCACCTTAAACTATAAGCATCTAATTAAAAAATATCGATCCGATTTCGAGATTTTGTGAAAATCGTTTAAAACTGAGTGAATCTTTGTTCCCGCATTACGTAATAACGACTAAAGCGAATGATATGAAATTGGGTCACATGATAGATGGTTGCTCAACATAAACTATAGGTGTCCAATTTTTTAAACATTTTTATTAGATTTTGAGATTTTGTGAAAATTCTCTCAAAATACGTTTCTATTTCCTCAAACATCACGTAATAACGACTAATACGAATGATACGAAATTTAGTGATATGATAGGTAGTTGCTAATCTTAATTTATAGGCGTTGAATTTTTAAAATATTTTGATTACATTTTGAGATTCTGCAAAAATCGTTTTAGAATGCTGAAATTTTGTTCAAGCCTCACGAAATAAAGACTGCAGGGAATGAAACGAAATTGGGTGACATGATAGGTTGTCACTCAACTTAAATTCTAGGCTTCCAATTTTTCAAAAATGTTGATTAGATTTTGAGATTTTGCGAAAATTATTTCAATATGCGTAAAAATTCGTTCGCGCATCCCATAATTACGACTAAAGCGAATGAAATGATATTACTTAGTGACTCTGTAACCTGTAATATTTTAACAATACATAAAAATTATAACTTCGCTTTCTTTACTTTGGCAACATACTACATCCATTCTGTGTACTCCTGCAATGCTGACGGAAGTTCTTGCTTTTTGGAAATTTGCGTTCACTAACCCGTCAAGGACGGGTACTTCAGCTAGTCATATGAATAAAAATTGAAATGTCAACATCCTACTGGGTCACGTTAAAATATTATGTGGAGTTAAGGTTCTATCTCGTGAATAAAGGCTAGGAAAAATAAATAACGCTTTCGACTGATAACGAAAATGCCGTCCCGTAAAAGGGACGCTAGGCATAAATGGGTTAGTATAGTTTAGTAAATATTGTATTTTTGATTTAAAATAGATATTTTGTGTAGCAATGTATAAAATAACTGAATTTTTTATTTATTTCATATGCTTCTGAATCCCCCCCCCCAAAAAAAATGGTTTTTGTTATAAGCTAAGAGTTTTTAAGAACCTCCTTAATTTTCATTTTTTTTATTGGCATTTTTTAGTGACTTTTCGCTTCAAAAATAAATTTTGTATTTCAAAATTGACATTCTTATGCTCCAAAAGTGACTTTTCTTGCTCCAAATTGCTACACTAATCAGTTTTCCTTGCTCCAAATTGCTCCAAAAATGTCTTTTTTCTTGCTCCAGAAATTGCTCCAAAACTTAATTTCAGCTGGCACCTCCCTGAGTATTGTTTGGTTAGGTTTAAGTAATAAAAGCTTTTACTTTGTATTTTCTTGTTTTTAGTGTTTTAATTGCTTCTAATAAAATTTGATATAAGGAGTCTGTATAACATAATTATATATAGTATGTATTGTACAAGTTTTTAAAATATTAATTATATAAATTTCTAATTATATTCCTCGTGCTACTAGTGTATTTGACATTATTGATAAGATTTCTTCCATAGAACTCAATACAAACTCTAGAATTCAGTTGAAATCCCATCTTCTCTTGTGACGTCAGGAAATGGCTTAAGATGACTATTTATGAATCTGGATTTTTTAACATCAATTCTTTCAAAAAGCTTATTATAAAACAAAGCAAAATTAAGTAAAGTATTTCAGTTTTTAAGTAAAATTAAAAATATGACTTTATGCTTACACAACGTATAAATTTTATCCATATACATATTATTTTAGATAAATGATAACAGTAAGTAACCATTATATTATTTAGAATGTATTTGCTAGCCCGAAATGCATAACACACTGCATACAATGCTGAAACTGCTTCAAATTCCGCACCAATTTATTTCATTAATTTCTGACAAAAAATATTGGTAATTCACAATTATTAAAGAACAAAGTGTTTCAAAACGAAAATGCAATTTTAGTCCATCATAAAAAAAATTAAGCTACTCGTGTTTATTGGCATTATTAATTCCATTTCTTCCATTGAACTCCATGCAAACTGTTCCAAATCCCATCCTCTCTTATGACGTTACGAAACGCAGTACCCAGACCCCCTCTTGCAACCTCCACTCATTTTCTTCAGTCGCGGCGACCCCGATTTTATCTCTTTCAAACGATTAAGTTTAGATTAAGTGCATCAAAATTATTTTTGATTTAATAGACGTGCAAGGAAATCATGTGTTGGACACATCAGATTTTTATGTATTGTTGCAGAATACTCTGCTAGTTTCCCGAGTTTGTCGTTCTGAAGTCCAGTTGGTGTAGAAAGTTCTAGAAAAGAGTCCACTTGTCAGGATGGAACACAACTTTACTGCTTCTAGAATTCAGTCCAACAATCAGCTGTACAAAATTCACAAGCACAATCAAACAGTAATGGGCTTTTAACAGTCCGCTTAGTACCAAAGCTCTCACTAATGCTGTTATTCTCACGCAAAATAAAACACTTCCACCGGCAAAATTCACTGGAAATATGCAAGGGATATCGTACACAATCCCTTAAGACACAGCAATGAAAAATTTACACACAGCACTATAAAATCGGCTTCGAAAAGCGAGCGGAAACACCGCTTCTGTAGCGTCATAACATAGCAAACGCACTCGGCGGGAGCTCGACATACTTGTATTTATAGGCTGGACACACGGGGGCCTCGGACATGCTTCTATTTATAGGGGACGCAGAAGCTTCCAGAAGAGTCTATTTCTCTAAGATTCCACATAAAGCAGGAATTTTGATTACGTCATAGAAGAGAAATATTAGGCTATTATGCATTTTAATGCAGAAAAAACAACTTTACCAGCCCTATTGGGAAAATCGCGCCAAATGACCAAAATGTCGCCAAGCTTGGCGACTTTTGGCAAAATATCGCCAAAAATAGCTTTTTAAAAGTGAAGTTACCGAAGGCCTAGGACCAATCTCGAGATATCTCGAGATTGGTATATATCTCGAGATTTCTAGAAACTGCATACAAATGAATGGGGAAACCGAAACCTCCGGTTCTAGTTGACTGATTTTGATGCAACAAAAAGCAAAATTTAACTGTATGACGCGTAGAATACGAATTTTGAACTATTTGAAACCCCTGAACAGCGGGTTGCCCGAAAATTCGTAACACTGCCCACTTCCCAAGGGCTGCACGTCCGGGCAGTACAATCCCCAGTTAGGAGGTCACACAAATACCTACTGTGTATAACATTTAACAAGATCTTAACAACATAATTTAAGCAAGTAATAGTAATCAATAAGCAAATACACACTTATAAATAAATAATGAACATAATAAATAATTACACACTAATAAGTAATTTAACAAATACCCATTAATAAAAGCAAATATATATTACAAATATGTACACTAAACATGCCGTAAGTCGGTACTGAGTAAAAGAGTGTTGAAGAAAGAGGAAGAGAAGAGAAAGACAGGTAAGAAATGAGAGATGAAAAAAGGAGGAATTACGCCATAGTGACCAAAGTCTAATGTTTAATTAATTACAACCGCGGTAAATGTTTAGCCGATCGTAATGAACGACTCTTGGTTTCGAGTTAGGTGATTTACGATGACGTCGTTCAGTCTGTTTAGGACTGTGTAAGGACCATCCCACGGCGATTGCTTCTTGGGAGACAAGCCTTTCTGTCGAGTAGGATTCCATAACCAAACTTTGTCACCTACGTTGAACTCGTGTACCGTAGCCTTCGTGTCGTAGCGAGTCTTCATCTCCGTGTTCAGGTTGATCCGCTCCCGAGCAAAATGATGGACGTCTTCAAACCGTGCCCGAAGATTTTCCATGTACTCCTCTGGCGATGCAGGTGTATCTGGAGGCAGAGGCGGCGCGCGGAGCCTCATCTCTATCATGTCTTATGCGATAGCAATAAAATGGCCGCGATCGCCTACATTCGCACTCCCCTTGGGCCGGCCCTGTCTAGAGAACATCCGAAAGGTGCTGCAGAAATTAAAGGAGGCAAACTTGAAAGTGAGTACATCCAAGGGCAACCTGTTTCGTTGAGATGTGCGTTATCTCGGGCACATAATATCTGCCCACGGAATCTGAACCGATCCCGAAAAGACGTCCGAAGTGAAGAGCTGGAGTCGTCCTGAAAATGTCCATGAGTTGCAAAGCTTTCTCGGAATTCGAAAATTCGTGAAGATTTTTTCTCAAATCGGAAGACCACTTCACAAATTGACCGAGACTGGACCAAAATTCCAATGGACTGAAGAATGTGAGAATACATTCAACGGACAAAGACGGTGTTACGACTTTCTGACTTTCTGTTTCGGAATAAGAGCAAAATTTCGAAATTAAAGTATAAAATTGCTCTTACCTTCTGTCCATGTTCAGGGATGTTCCGCTCGTATTCCAATAAGATTCTACAGAGGAATCACTAAAAAAGACACTAATTTTCACATATAATTAATTTTAATCAGAACATATAAAAGGACGTCATGCTTCTAGGATACATAGCGAAGAACTGAAAAAGAGAAAAACATCAAGAGTCTGATAACACAGAATGCCTCCCTCAAGCGCACGTGCAAGAGGCCCAAAAAGGGGGTTACTGTTGATGCAGCATTCCACTGAGTTCGGCACAGACGGCCTTAACATCTGCGCCGATCTTGTCGTATCCTCACCTTGACAGGCCATTTATCCTGGACACAGATGCAAGTAAGGAGAATGTCGGAGCTGATTTGTCCCAGGAGATAGATGTGCAAGAACATGTCATTGCTTACTGGAGCAAATGTCTTTCGAAGGCAGAACGTAATATTGTGTTACGAGAAAGGAACTTCTTGCTATCGTCAAGACCGTGGAGCATTTCCGTCATTATCTATACGGTCGAAAGTTCCTGCTCCTAACGGACCATGCCTCTTTAACCTGGCTTTTAAACTTCAAGAATCCGGAAGGCCATATAGCCAGGTGGATACAGAGATTAAAAGAATATGACATAGAAATACGTCATCGGAAAGGAGCAGCTCATGGAAACGCATATCCATTATCGAGAAGGCCCTGCATAAGAAGTTGTCGCTATATGCTCCAGGGTGGAGAAAAATTACCATCTGAAACATCCCATTGTCCTCAAGTTACATCATCGGCACCTTCCTAAGATCCCTGGAGTGACGAACGAATCCGGGGGGACCAGTTAGCTGATAGCGACATCAAACCTATTGTGGAATTTTTGGAAAAATCCAGCGCTAAGCCCAGCTGGCAAGAAATATCGCCATATAGTACGGCAACGGAACAATACTGGGCTTTGTGGGATTCGCTTCGCCTGAGAAATGGAGTCCTGTATCGTAAATGGGAGTCCGACGACGCCAAGACGCTTCGATGGCAGTTAATACTTCCTCGTTCGAGGATTCCTAAGGCTCTAGAAGAGCTTCATAATGGCTTAACTGGGGGCCACTTTGGCATAATGAATGGCTCGAGACGATGTCGAAAAGCGGTGTCAAGCTTGCGACGCCTGTGCTTAAAGGGCCGAATAAACCCGTGGAAAACTACATCGTAATAATGTAGGAGCGCCTTTTGAAAAAATTGCCCTCGGCATCTTGGGACCTCTTCCGCGAACTTCGGATGGCAACAAGTACATCCTAGTTGGCATAGATTATTTCTCTAAATGGCCCGAAGCGTATTCTATTGCCGATCAAGAAGCTACAACCGCAGCAGAGGTACTGGTGCAAGAATGGATTTCCAGGTATGGAACCTGTCTGCAACTTCATTCCAACCAAGGAACGAACTTTACCTCTGCAGTTTTTAAAGAACTATGTCAATATCTCGGAATCGACAAAACATTAACTACGCCTTTACATCCGCAATCCGACGGCATTGTGAAGAGGTTTAATCACACTATTTTGACCAACCTCCCTCTCCTAATACATCCTTATACATCTCCCTCCCTCTCCTTATACCAACTACGCCTTTACATCCGCAATCCGACGGCATTGTGAAGAGGTTTAATCACACTATTTTGACCAACCTCCCTCTCCTTATACATCCTTATACATCTCCCTCCCTCTCCTTATACCAACTACGCCTTTACATCCGCAATCCGACGGCATTGTGAAGAGGTTTAATCACACTATTTTGACCAACCTCCCTCTCCTTATGTCTAGGAATCAAGAGGACTGGGACAAGAAACTCCCTCTCTTCCTGCTGGCCTACAGGAGTGTCGTCCATGAGACTACCGGCTTCGCACCTTCGCAGATGCTATTCGGAAGAGATCTTCGTCTTCCCGCCGATCTAGTGTTTGGTGGCCTCCAGCAGGGCCGGCCATGGGGGGTGCGAATGTAGGCGATCGCCTAAGGCCCCGCTCCTGGGCCATTTTATTGCTATCGCATAAGACATCATAGAGAAGAGGCCCCGTTCTTGCGCTTCGCCTGGGGCCCCGCGCGCCCCTCTGCTCTAGATGATTTTCAAAATTCTTTCCAACGATAATGATGTCGTCCAAATATACGGGACATGCTTCGTAGGAAAGTCCTCTCAAGACTGTCTCCATCAGACACTCGAATGTAGCCTGTGCGTTGCAGAGTCCAAAAGGCATAACTTTGAACTGCCACAATCCTTGTCCCGTGGTGAACGCAGTCTTTTCACGGTCGCGGGGATGAATTTCTATTTGCCAGTAGCCACTCTTCGGATCCAGAGTGGAAAACCATTCATTTCCCGATAAAGTGTCCTAAGTGTCGTCTATCCTGGGAAGAGGATAGCTGTCTTTCTTGGTAATGTCATTCAGACGTCTATCGACAACACAGAACCGGGTGGAACCATCCTTCTTCCGGACTAAGGGCGAAATTCAAGTGAAACACAATTCGAACGTTTTCCGCGTCGAACAGGGGAAACTTCGAAATATATCAATGTTTCTTATTCAACTGAAACAAAAGAATCGTGTTTTGATCACGTGACAGTGCGATAGGTTTGTTCATTGGAAGCATTCTGGGGATTGAACTAGAAACTGGGGACTGAAAAACGTTCGATTCGAACTCGACCGTGCGCGTTTCACTTGAATCTCGCTCCAAAATAATCGGCGAGGCCCAGGGACTAGTCGATGGCTCGATGACGACATTTCGCTTCATCTCCCCTAAAAGCCTGCTCACCTCTTCTTGCTTAGCAAACGGCAGCCGCCTAGGATGTTGCTTGCTGAGGGAATGGCTGCCTGTATCTATCCTGTGTTGCGTTGACTTCGTACGACCAAAGTTACCCGAAGTACGAGAGAAGAGGTCTTCAAATTCTATAATTATTTTCTCAGCAGCGCTTCTCTGTTCTGCCGTTAACTCCATGTCTTGTAATAATTCCTTCGTCAGACACTTAGATGATTTAGCTGTCGTTGGGTTACTGTTCATATTAATACAGCTAACAGGAGTGCATGTTGCCACACTTAATTTTTCTTTATCACCTTCGACTTGTCCGTCACATTTGCTACTCTAACTGGAATGCTTGTTCTCGACAAGTACACTAGTGTTGCACCCACAAGTACTCCTCTGACAGAATCACTATTGCTTGGGTGTTCGAGTTATCCGAACCGGAATTTATTGCTTTCTTTTACTGTTCCAGGAATTATAATCAGTTCTAGGGGGGAGAGTGATATCAGTCTGGGCTATTATTTGCGGAACAGGTAAAACAGCTCTTTTTCATATCGAACGCAACTATTTCTTCCGAGTCTGAACGAAGCTCATCATTTTTAAATTCCAAGCTAAATTTGTGTGATTTTAAGAAGTCCAGTCCAAGAATGAAAGAGTTCGTAACATTGGCGACATATACCACATTGCAATATCTGGCATTTCCAAACGTAATTTCCTTTCTAGCTTTTCCACCCACTTCGATCTTTTCACCAATCACAGTCTGGAGGGTCAACGAGGGCGGAGTCCAGATGGTCTTCAAATTTAATTTCTTGGCCAGATCTGACCTTATGGTGGTTACATTCGCTCCAGTATCAATCACTATGTGGCATGGAGAACTATTAACGTATCCGAGTACAAATTGTCCATTACTGCCGCCATTCACTGATGAAATCTATAAGACTTTTAGGTGGGGCTTTTCAATATCTGGCAACCTCTGCCCCACGAGATGTCCACCTCCTAGTTTCCCTCCATTCCGTTCTGAAATTTCTGTTGCTAGTAATGGGACTTTCGACCACAGTACTTTTATACGTGTCCCTCAATTCCACACTTCCAGCATTTTACTCTCCTTGGGCTGTCTCTGGTTCTATCGGATCCTGCTCTCCAAGCTCTCTGTGTCTGTATCAGGACGCCCTTGGATCGTTAAGCCGGATTCATACTGGCCGTACCGCACCGCTAAGACGCCACAATGACGTCACGTGGCGGAGCAACACGGCGCCCGCGCGGCGAGCATCGAGGGTTTGCGCAATATCCGGCGAGAACAGATATTCCGCAGCGACCGCAAAGCTACAGCCAATTACAGAAGAGCTTTTACAGCTACAGCCAATTACAGAAGAGCATTGGTGTATTTACTTGAGGATCGCAAGCTCGCAGCGCGGACAGCCAACGGTCCAAAACGGCGAAACAATACGGCATGGTTACGGTGCGGCGCGGCAAGTATGAATCCACCTTTACCGCTCTAACAGCATGCCGATCCTTCCTCACGGCCCGCTGGGCGGGCAGCCTCTAGCTTCATGGCGAACACCAGGGCAGACTTTTTAAATCATGATAATCCTCCAGCATGAGTGCCTTCTGCTTGGACATCATAAAGGTGATCCATGTAGACTAGATGACACAGCCTATCTATGTCCGAAGCCAGCTCTTGATATATAATTGATTTTCTGTTTATGCAGTGTTATTTTGCCTAAAAATATCAAGTCTGCGTCCTACCATTTTTAATATATGAAAGTTTATAACTGTTTATTTTATCGTAACATACTTTACAAACAGCAATTTTTATTTGACTGATTGTATTACACGGGTTTGGAAAAAAAAAAAATACTTTCCAATTGCTGCACGCAAGTGATGCTCCAGAGAGAAAAATCGTCTTTCCCTTGTTTGGTCATGGCTGACTGGGATCTTCCCTTCCCCGGCTTTCCAAACGGGTCTAAAAGCCCGTATAAGCGGTAGTTTGCATTCCTTCCGCCGTGGCGTAGTTATATGTCCTGAACAGAGCGATTTAAAGGGCCAGTCCATATGATTAAAAGGGCATTAAAACTGTCAAAAATGCTTGATTAAAATTTTTTTTTGTTTTGTTTTGTTTAAACAGAATGTATCTTTATCTATAAATATTTTGAAACGTTTCTTCATCCATGCACATATTGAAAAAAAAAATTAAGAAATTGTTAGTTGGTTAATGCTTTTAGGAGCTTCTTCGACATGTAATAAATTAATAATAAATAAATATATTAATTTATGTTTTATTTAAATCTTCAGAAGACTGTAATACTTTTTAAAGACTTGTTTTTCGGAACTCCTACATATTTTAATACGTAAAAAACACTCAAAATACTGGGGTTAAACGATAAAATAAATAAAAACTTTGTGAAAAAAACACACATAAAATGTAACTTATAATAGTTACGATCGTTTCGACTAAAAAATTCTTTCGGTCTGCATCAGAAAAAGTCCGAGACGCAGGGGCGTAGCCAGAGGGGGCTGCTGCCCCCCGCCCCGAAATGGGACAATTTACTTAGCTTACAATTTGATATTTAGCTTACAATTGAACTTTAGCTTTAAATTTGATACCCAGCCCACCCCGAAATGAAATCCTGGCTACGCCACTGCGCGAGACGAAGGTCTTTCTCTGATGAAGACTGAAAGAATTTTTGGTCGAAACAATCGTAACGAAGTTACATTTTATGTGTGTTTTTTTCACAAAGTTTTTATTTTGCAATACGTATACGTATGTTCGTGTCAGTGGCGTAGCCAAGGGGGGCATAGGGGGTCACCCCCCCTCCGATGAGAAATTTTTTGCCATACAAAATGCATATGCTTCGCTCCCTTATCACACACACTTATACACAAATGTGAGTTGCAGTAGTCGTAACCCCCCCCCCCCAAGAAAAAATTCTCGCTACGCCACTGGTTCGTATTATTAGGTTTTGGTTTAGTATACCCATGGCAAGGATAAATTTTAATCTTTTTGTGCTTTAACGAATTATTCTAATAATCAAAATAGGCGCCAGCAGGGGATCCAGGGGGGGGGTGCACGTGCCCCCTGTCAGGGAGCCAGTGACCCTCCCCTTTCGGGGACTCCTTATTCATTCGTCGGAGAATTTTTAAGATAAGAAATAATCCAATTTTTAGGCCAATTTTCATTTTGAAATATTTAAAAGAAAAACTAATTTTGTAGTACTTTCGCTTTTCAAAGATTTGTGAAAGGATGCGTTTACATTTCAATCAGAAACAAAATTTCAGATTAGTGGGGGATGTTCGCAGTGGCGTGGCGTAAGGGGGGGGGCGCCCGACCCAGGCAGAAAATTTCTAGAGGCGGTATAACGCCTATGGTTAAATTATTTTAAGAAGATTAAAATGTCATGGAGTTTTGGGCGGTTTTCTCCAGGTGAAACATGAATATGCCTTAGAACCCCATAAAATGTCCTCCGACCAAGCCCTCCACCCTTCTGCTTAGGTGTATTATTAAAAAGAAAAGAGGAAAATTCTCTGTGCAAGTTATTCAGGAGCTAAGTTAAATTGTTTAAAATTACTTTAAACAGATTAACAAAAATAATAAATAAAAATATGAAATTTTTCTGGAGGATGGGTTCAGTTATCTAAACAAATTATACTGCAATAAATAAATAATTAAATACGTAAGTAAATAAGACACTGAACATGGTAGATGGTGGAAGCGTTACGGTCCCACGTTCGGGCCTACCGCGCGGCTGTCGATCTAACGGTCTGCAGTTTTGTTCGGTTTCCTACAGATAGAATTTGAATACACGTTATTCCTACGGGATGTTCGCAGTGGCGTAGAGTAGGTGGGGCGGATGGGGCGCTCGCCCCGTGCAGAAAATTTTTGCGGGCGGCAAAACCCCTATCGTTGACTTATTTATTTTAAAGAGATTAAAATGACATTTTTTAATCTTTATATATATATATATATATATATATATATATATATATATATATATATATATATGTATATAAATAAATAAATAAGTAAGTAAACAAGACACTGAACATAGTAGATGGTGGAAGTGTTACCAATAAGCAAAATGAATTCATGTTTTCATTTCAAGTTTAAATGAAACCTTTGTAATTTTTTTTAATAATTCTTTGTTATTGAAATTACGTAATAAATGTTTCCAATGCAGCACTTTTATTTCGTCAATTCTTTGATGATTTGCATTTAACATTATTACTACGGATGTAGCAATGGCTTTCTAATGGTAGGGGTTCAGCTACTGGGAAGGGGGGGGCATTCTTACTTTAAAGTTTGATTTACGGTAAATCTTATTATAAATAACAATTTGTAAATGGTATTTGCAGGGGGGTCCGGACCCCCTCCTGGTGTGCGCCACTGACTCAAATGAAAAACTCTGCTTCAAATTCGCACATGTCCCAGAACAGATAATTTAAGTTTGAGGGGATAAATCCCGTTCTTGGTCTTCAAACTGGATAGACACATCCCTGGGGATACATGTGTTGGACACATGTTTAGGTCAGCGACCAATTGGAAATCTGAAAACAGTGGATCCTTTCCATGTCCATTGCTGCACATCTGCATGGAAGAACAGTCACTTTGTTTTTTCAGCGACTTCTGCTAGTTTGTCCTCTGTTTTCCCTCCTTACCATCGACTTCTTCATCATAAAGTTTATTTTGGTAGGTGTGAAATTTAATTATTCTTAGCTCTTTTGAATAATATATGTTTAAATAATATATTCACGTTCTATCTGTAGGAAACTGAACAAAACTACAGACTGTTAGCTCGACAGCCGCGCGGTGGGCCCGAACGAGGGACCTAAACACTTACACCATCTACCATGTTCAGTGTCTAAATTTAGTTACTTATTTATTTATTTATATAAAGATTTAAAAATGTCATTTTAATCTCTTAAAATAAGTAAGTCAACGATAGGGGTTTACCGCCCGTAAAAATTTTCTGCACGGATCGAGCGCCCCAACCGTCCCACCTACGCTACGCCACTGCGAACATCCCGTATGAATAACGTGTATTCAAATTCTATCGGTAGGAAACCGAACAAAACTGCAGACCGTTAGATCGACAGCCGCGCAGTAGGCCCGAAAGTGGGACCGTAACGCTTCCACCATCTACCATGTTTAGTGTATTATTTACTTACATATATATATATATATATATATATATATATATATGTAGAAATATTTAAAAATGTCATTTTAATCTTTTTAAAATAAATAAGTCAACGATAGGTGTTTTGCCGCCCGCAAAAATTTTCTGCACGGGACCAGCGCCCCAACCGCCCCACCTACGCTACGCCACTGCGAACATCCCTTATGAATAACGAATATTCAAATTCTATCTATAGGAAACCGAACAAAACAACAGACCGTTAGATCGACAGCCGCGCGGTAGGCCCGAACGGGGGACCGTAACGCTTCCACCATCTACCATGTTCAGTGTCTTATTTACTTACTTATTTATTTGTTGCAGTATAATTTGTTTAGATAACTGAACCCATCCTCCAGAAAAATTTCATATTTTTATTTATTATTATTTTAATCTGTTAGAGTAATTTTAAACAATTTAACTTAACTCCTGAATAATTTGCATAGAGAATTTTCCTCTTTTTTTTTAATAATACACCTAAGCAGAAGGGTGGAGGGCTTGGTCGGAGGACTTTTTAAGGGGGTTCTAAGGCATATTCATGTTTCATCTGGAGAAAACCGCCCAAAACTCCATGATATTTTAATCTTTTTAAAATAAGTTAACCATAGGCGTTATACCGCCTCTAGAAATTTTCTACCCTGGTCGGGCGTCCCAACCTCAATAAATAAACCAAAACCTATTAATACGAACCAGTGGCATAGCCAGAATTTTTTCATGGAGGGGGGGGGGGTACGACTACTGCAACTCACATTTGTGTATAAGTGTACGTGATAAGGGAGCGAAGAATATGCATTTGTATGGCAAAAAATTCCTCATCGGAGGGGGGTTGGTGACCCCCTATGCCCCCTTGGCTACGCCACTGACACGAACATACGTATACACGGAAGTATAGGCAGAATAAAATAAATAAAAACTTTGTGAAAAAAACACACATAAAATGTAACTTATAATACGTTACCATCGTTTCGACCAAAAAATTCTTTCGGTCTTCATCAGACAAAGACGTTCGTCTCGCGCAGTGGCGTAGCGAGGATTTTATTTCGGGGTGGGCTGGGTATTAAATTTAAAGCTAAAAGCTAAAGTTCATTGTAAGCTAAATATCAAATTGTAAGCTAAGTAAATTGTCCCATTTCGGGGCGGGGGCAGCAGCCCCCCTCTGGCTACGCCCCTGCGTCTCGGACTTTTTC
Source organism: Cheiracanthium punctorium (assembly GCA_038373885.1). Classification (NCBI taxonomy): domain Eukaryota; kingdom Metazoa; phylum Arthropoda; class Arachnida; order Araneae; family Cheiracanthiidae; genus Cheiracanthium; species Cheiracanthium punctorium. The sequence goes on along the minus strand of JAWZYV010018464.1, from coordinate 687,815 downwards.
TGATGCAGACCGAAAGAATTTTTTGGTCGAAACGATCGTAACTATTATAAGTTACATTTTATGTGTGTTTTTTTCACAAAGTTTTTATTTATTTTATCGTTTAACCCCAGTATTTTGAGTGTTTTTTACGTATAGGGAGAATGCTGTATTAATATATTAAAATATGTAGGAGTTCCGAAAAACAAGTCTTTAAAAAGTATTACAGTCTTCTGAAGATTTAAATAAAACATAAATTAATATATTTATTTATTAATAATTTATTACATATCGAAGAAGCTCCTAAAAGCATTAACCAACTAACAATTTCTTAAATTTTTTTTCAATATGTGCATGGATGAAGAAACGTTTCAAAATATTTATAGATAAAGATACATTCTGTTTAAACAAAACAACAAAAAATTTTTTAATCAAGCATTTTTTACAGTTTTAATGCCCTTTTAATCATATGGACTGGCCCTTTAAATCGCTCTGTTCAGGACATATAACTACGCCACGGCGGAAGGAATGCGAACTACCGCTTATACGGGGTTTCCTATTGATCCCAGTCAGCCATGGTTTGGTCAAGTGATTTTAGGTTTAGGAGCTTGTTTTGGTCACGTGTTTGGTAGACTGTTAGAAAATCAAAGTCAAAGGTACCGCTCTTGAATATTAAAAATCCAGTTTCTCCTACTGAAATACATTAATAAAGCTGCTTACCTGTACAACAGAAAGGGAAATGCAAACTTTTCAAAGCATAAGCGATCGTTCCGATGCTCTCTTTGTAAGTTGACAGTGGAAGTGCTCTTAACTCGATTCGACAGTACAAAACTGTAAACAGTTTCTGTCTGGTTAGTTTCATGCTGTCTTACAGGTTTTTCTTTTAAACGATTAAAATATAAATTTAATATGTTTGCAATTTTCATCGGATTATGGTCATATTTATATTGGTACATAAGGCCACTAATAAAGTGGTTTTTAAGGAAGACAACGCGGTTGTGTGAGCTCCAGAGGATTTGTTATGGTGAAGAATTCGGTTACTTGAGGGCGAGTAAAGTGGGTATGTTGTAGTTTATGTAGCTTAACGTGTATGAGATGTGTATATCATTGAAAAATTACGTTGCTACACTTGTTTGGGCGCAGTTTTAGTGTTTATTAGCTTTGTCGACTTATGAATTATGGGAGTTGAAAATTATTCCAATTTCTTAAAAAGAAATCGTCCACTGCATTTTGTTTTCCTCCATTGATCTATCCCAGCAGTCGCCAACCGGTGCCCCCTTGGGGAGCGCTGAGCGTCTGGGGCGAGTAAAACAGGCAAAGAGCAAGTGATAATACACGTCTTAAAAAGTTGTCTTATTTTTACACCAAAAAATATGTGTTTTCGCCTAAAATGGTTATTAAAACTTTACTGATAACATTTATTTGTAAAAAAGTGACTAAATGTTCATTGTTGAAGAATAAAAAACTATGTATGCTGAAGAATGTGAAGGAGGGGGGGGGGACGTGCCTTTGAAAGTTATCCTTTCTTGGATTATCACCATGCTAAAAGGTTGGGAACCCCTGATCTATACTATTAAAATTTAAAGGCACGTATGTCTGTCTGTAACATCATCTCTTTTAGAATGGTGGTTTTTTGGGTTTTGGTGGAGGCATCGTTGCAGATTTTTAAAATTCTGGGGTAGCCATTTCATTAAACTTAAATTTCAAAATTGAATTATTTTAGAAGATATTAATATAAACTGAAAAAAAATAAGCATAATGATAATTATTTTTGGCAGCATGGAAGGAATTATGCTTTTGAAACAAAGGGGAAAAGCTTTTCTGAGCATGCAAAATCCTGTGCATTCATAAAATATGAAGGGGTATTAGGACCTTTAAATCGCCCCTGTTAACAGATAATGCCGTATGTCAAAATCAATTGATGATCATCATAAATAAGTACTTCGTGTCCAAAATTAAACAACCCTATTTTAAAGTTGTCTACAGACAAAACGATTGTTGAGAAAGTTATGAAATTTTGTTTAGTACATAATGAAGGTATGAGAATTTTTTTGAGCGAATATAAAAATATAATAGTATCTTGTTTTTGCTAGTAAAAGTTAATGATTTGATTTTTTGTTCTTTCATTTGTAGAAATGTCTCTGAACTTTTCTCGTGTTCCAGAGATAATGCAAATGGTTCATCTTTTAAATAACAAAGCAGCTGAAGGACGCTTTGTAGAAAATACAAGTAGAAATTGTATTGAATATGCAGTTAGATTGACAATTGACATGAAAAATGTAAAACCTAAAGTACATATGCCGTAAGTTTTTAAATTTTTTATGTGATTATTCTTTTAGTTTTTTTTATGCATTATTATTTTAGAATAACATGGAGTGTTTATATTATTTATGTGGTAGTTTACTGATATATTGAATAGTGACTGTGCCAAATATGTGCAATATTTGGCTAGTTGTTTTGGCTCTGAAAATTGTTGTCAACTCACTTGTTACCTTTGAAAACCCAAACTACCATTGTGACAATTAAATAACTGGACTAATCTTAACTATTTTGAAGAAATTATACAAATATCTCTTAGTCTCTATCCCTATCAATACATCACTGCATACAAATTTTTGACAGCTCAAAGCAGTGCTGCAGGTCAGTAGATATCACCTTCTTCAGTAAAACTGCCTATTTCGCCTTCACTTTTCCTACAGACTGAAAGTGCATTACTTTGAGTAAAATTTTGTGAGCGGGAGCAGCCTTAGTTGGCAACTTTTTTTTGTTGTCAACGTCTAACTTTGGGGTCATACTGTATTTCAACCAAAAAATTGGGATCAGTCAAACCAAACAATCGACAAAAAAAAAAAAACCGAAAAATTGGAATTTTCATCCAAACCTCTCAGAATCCAAAGAAATTTGGTACATTCAGAAACACAGAAATTTGGTCTGTTGCATCTATAGAGAAATGAATAAATGTGAAATCTTTAGTCCTTATCGCTATTAGTTTTTGAAGTATTTAACTTTAAAGTGTGTGAAATTCATCAAATTTAGGAATTCTTGCACCACAAAATTAGCTCTAGTTTTTGTTCTAATTGTAGTTGATGTTTGATTTAAGTGTTTAGAGAAACTACACAAGCTGTCCTTTCATATGATATGCTACATGAATAAATTATTTAAATATTAAGGTAATTATTTTAAAATTACGAAATTTCAAAAACTACATCAATTTTTTTGAAAAAAGTTTTATTCTTCTACTTATTGTTGACAATATTTGAAAGTTTCAGTCTGCGACCACCATGGGTTTCTGAGTAATAAATTTAAGAAAATTTCTAGCATCTCAATTTAATTGAAGCACCAAAAGAAACTTTCTGTATTTTGAATTAACATTTCACTTTTATGTTAAAGCTAGTTTTGAGTGAACAAAGAAATTTCATGGTGTTTCACAACATTTCAGTTGGAGTTATTTTAAAAGATAGTAGAGTAAATCATTTGGACACCCCCCCCCCCCTCCTTTCAAATTATACAAATATTAATTTTTATATAAATAATTTGCAGTCTTAAAAAAAATGTTTTGAGATTGAACATTTTCAAAACTAAGAATTTTCATGTTTTACAGTACTTTTATTGAGAGTATTTCAAAAGGAAGCAAGGAGCGACATTTGCCCTCCAATGAAAGGAATTTACAGAATTTTTTACTAAATTTTATTTATATATTATTTTTTGAAATTTCTAGAATGTTTGAGATTAAATTTCTTTTGTTACATAAGCAGTTTGCAGTTTTTATGAATGTTTAAGTATAACAAAGGGTGATGGAAAACAGCATTTCAGAAAAAATATAAAAAAAGTGCATTAACTAGACTGAATATAAGATGAATTTTTGTAATATTTGTGTTTTTTCCTACACAGGTTATTGATTTTCCTTTATGAATTCCCTCTTACTATTTCCAAGTTGCTATCCATTTTCATTGCTATAGACTGTCTTGAGTTATATGTGGTGGTCTTATTTGCCTTCTATTAAAATAAATTATTAGATTTGCAAGATTTTGAAATTTGTAGTTGAAAGAATACCATTTTCTTTTACCAAGTTTTTGGCTTCTCTTACCATGTATTTACTGGCCTTAAATTCCTTTTGAATTCTTTTCACAGACCAACTTTTAGTTGAATGGTTAAAACCTGTACTTTTACACCTCCGTTCTTAGTTTTTCTAAATTTCTGTTTTAATTGATCAATCATTTGAGTTCAACTGCTTCAATTGACTCAAAGCTCACCTCACGTAAGAATTAAATTTTATTAAACCAAAGCTTTATATGTGTAAGCTTGAAGTCATTTTAAAAAATAATACTTTATATTAAAAAATATTTAAAAGCCATAAAAAAAATTTAGCAAATTTAACAATTGAGGATCATTAAACATCTCGAAAACCAGCTCCATATTGTATAGAGTTGGCATCAGCGAGGCAAACTTGAGTTGGCGGCAACATTTTGTTGCCAACCCAAAAAATTGCCAAAAGGACCAATTCTAAAGCTGTTCCTTTTTTTCTGCCCTCTTCATGATTCTTACACTTTAACTATTTGTAAAAGAACATTATGTAGCTTCAGAAGAGACTTCCAAGATGCTTTTGTGTCTCTTGTCATTATTTCAGCTGTTCTTAAAAGAACAACCTTAAGTAATTAAAAAAATTAATATTTACTTTATGCATTAGTGGTTGTGAAAATAAATCTCATTCTTTAGAACAAGACCAACTGATTTGCTGATTACACTAGTGCACAATTATTTTGGACTAATTATGTCTTAATCCCTAAAGCATCCTGGCATACAAAATGGGCAAGGAAGTCACTAGTGCAGGTCAACAACTGGTGATCTAAAAAATAAACCTGGTAGATGCAAGTTAGAATTGCCATATTTGTACTTTTATAACACACATTGCTTGTAATGCATATCTGTACTTTCATATAAAACAGCAGAACTCATCTCAGATTCCCATTTGTTTAAATCAATACATATATAATTTTGATTTAAAATAAATTATGTTAATATCATCAACTGAAACTAATTACTACTAACCACTAAAAAAGATTAAACTTTTTACACTTTTTATTACTGATTTGCTTTTGCTGAAGTTTAACGGTATCAGTTAAATTACCTTTTTCCTCAGCTACATCAATTTTATTTTAATTTATCCTCAAATAAATGCCTGCATTTTTAATCCTTATTTGCCATTGCTTTTGTTCAAACTGAGTATGTACATGAACTTTTGTAAAGAAAATAATTATAATAATTTGTCTGTTCATCACAAAATTCCTGGACGAAAAATTCATCTTCACATTCTTGGTTTTCAATCACATAACAAAATGTACTTTCATGAAAAAGTAGCATTGTTATCTTCAGTCAGTGTTTTCAAAACCATTTTACTTAAAATAGCATTTAAATGTATAAGTGCAGATTATATCCAAGGTAAAACTGTAAAAATAATATCCATTTATTTATCTGTTAAAAAGAACTTTTGACTGAAACACCACAATCTTCTGTTATCCTCTGTTTTCTGTTTTTCTGCTTTAAGAACTTTATCCATGCATGCACATGTCATATCATTCACTGCTCCCTTTGCCGTCATTATCTTCAAAGCTCCCTCTGATATGTGTAATTTCTACTTTGTTTTCTAGTTTTTCAATATTTTCAAAATTTATGTTGCTTCATGATCTTTAAACCTCTTAGGTAAGGGAACAATGAATGATATGATGTATGCATGTCTGAGTGTGGAGTGGATGAAGTTGTTAATGGTGTGAAGTGGAGAACAGAAGATAACTGAAAAGTATTGTGGTTTTTCAGATGAAGGTTTTTTTCACAGGTAAATTTGTCATGTTTTTAAAGTTTTTTTAAAAAATGTAGTTTACTTATATTGAGTAAAATACTGAATATTCCTTGTAAATAATTGCTTTTATTTTATGTTGATTTCATTTTTAGCTTGTTGCTTTTTATTTTCTAGATTTATTGAAGCATATCATCTATGTCTTTATCAAATCTATGGTTATAAGCAACTTCAACACGAGATAGAGCTTTTACGAAAAATTCCATATTCAGCTGAAAATGAGGATCATGAAAAGAAATTGCTTCAGGTAGTATGTTCTGAACGTCAATTCTCAGTTTAGCATGTCAAAGAATGTACCTTTCATGCTAATTTTTTTAACTTAGTATTAAATGTAAAGCTTTGATATTCATGTGAAAAATTGATTTTGAAGGTATGACTACTCTGTAGTTATTAGTTAAAAACATTAAAAAGCCAAAAATCTCCGTAAAATAATTAAAACATGTACCATGAGCGCTTTCGACAGCCTAGCCCGCTGTCATCATCAGAACTGAGCTGCTTGGCTCGTTCACCGCTTCTTCTTCACCAAGGCCTGCCACGATTGCTCGATTTGCGCATGCGCCATGTCGTTGACAGCTCCCTCTTGTGTCATTATTTCCAACGCTTCCCGTCTTAAGCCATAATTGTGGTTATTGTAATTAGCTATTTTCTTGCATTGGTGAAGAAAATAGCTAGTCACCGCTTCTTCTATTGGTGAAGAAGAAGCGGTGAACGAGCCAAGCAGCTCAGTTCTGATGATGACAGCGGGCTAGGCTGTCGAAAGCGCTCATGGTGCGTGTTTTAATTATTTTACGGAGATTTTAGGCATTTTAATGTTCTTAACTAATTACTAAGGTATTTCCGTGTTCAAATTTTAACTAAGTACTCTGTAGTTTTTACCAAATTAGGAATTTAAACATAATTTTACCTTTCTTTTTTTTTTTTTTTAAGGTTTTTAAATAAAATTATTTTACTTATGTGTATAATGTTTATATAGTATGTAATGTTTGTATTTCCTGACTATACAACAAATTATTAAAAATGTCTAGTAATTAGCTTTATTTAAAGACCAACATTAGAATCCAGTGTAGTTATAACATATGGTTTTATTATTCAAACATTTTCTTAATTCTGTCTTAACATAGCTCAGTTAAAAGTAAATATCAGAATGTGTGGTTTTCTATGTGCTGCTAACACTCTGCAATCAACTAGTGCAATTCCTGTGCAGGTTGCATGGTATGGTAATCCTGCATTCTCTATCCACGAAGAAGGCTTTAGTTTGAAACTATAGGTGTTGGGTTCCAAGATATGGAAGTCAGAAAAGAGTGCATCACACTCAGTAGAAGTCAGTAAAACAGCAGGGAAATGAGTCGCCAATAGAATCCGAAATGTTTCTGACAGAATGTTCTAAAATATTGCAAAATGTTTCTCTGATGGGAATTAGTGAAGCATCTGAGAATCAAGTTTGAATCATTTTGAAGCATTTTGAAGAATATTTGATGATGCTATAAAATGTTCTAGAAAGTCCAGTTTTTTTTCGAGATTCAAATATATTTCGGTGTATTTTTGAAAATCGAATGTTTGAATTATTTATATAGCATTTTCATCATCATAATTGAGTTTACACCCTAGAAAAATGCAGGTTTGCTGTTTTTGGTAAAGTAATTTAAAAATTTAACTCTCTTAATCCTTTTTTGGATGACTTTTCAAAAATTACTCAAAATCTGGTTTAAATATAAAAAAAATTTGCTGTTTTTCCAAAATAATGCCTTATGAACAATTTTTTTTTTTTTTTTTAAATTCTTCTTTTTAAAAAGTAAACTATCTTCCCTGTATGAAGAACAGAGGCACTCAGCTAGTAAATAAATAAAAATTGAAAAAACTCATATGCAACAGATTTACTTTCATTCTTAAGGATTATGAATTACTGAGTGAATTTTCTTAGATACTATATAAAGCTCAAAATAATTTGTAGTTATCAAATTTGATTAAAATTAATGACAAGATATATACATGCTACACCCAAAGAAAATAAACTCACTTGAATTCTAGTCTAAAAATCTTGTAAAAAGACCACTTCAAATAAAATACTCATTTCTATAAAGCATTTTACAAAACATTTTATGACAAACTATTGTTTGTCTTTCAATAAAGAAAAAAATTTGGTTAAATTATGCAGATTAAAAGCATATTTTTTGAAGCCATTTGGCTGTTTATAGTTGAATTTTAAATATTCATTTATAGCAAAACGATTGTACTCTTAAGATAAAAGAAGAAAAAGAAAGACACTCATGATAAATTGAATTTTTCAAATCAGCACATAAAAATGTCCCTGTAACTATGCAGTTAGTATGCACAAGCTTGCTTATTGTGGTTTTTCTTAAATATGAATTTCAATGTAAAAATTTAACTTTCATTCATTATTATTTTGTTTTAATGATATTGCATACTTACTTGTGTATCTGTTATATTATTTATAGCTTTGGGAGTTGTTAAAGCCAGATGAGAAACTGCAATCAAGAATTTCCAAGCAGTGGGGCCAAATTGGATTTCAAGGAGATGATCCTAAGACAGACTTTAGAGGAATGGGAATTTTAGGATTAGAAAATTTAATGTGAGCTCTTTTATTATTATTATTACAGATAATATGATAATATTTATAAAATTATTATTTCTACATTAGTTTCTATTTTAACATATATGGAACGATGTAGAGAAATTTCCACTTATAATTCTTTTGGTAGAGACTTCCTAAAATAGCATTGTTCAAAATACATTATGGGATGTAATATGAGTAAGGAAAGAGGACAGACAGACATATATGGAATGATATAGAGAAATTTCCACTTATAATTCTTTTCGTAGAGACTTCCTAAAATAACATTGTTCAAAATACATTATGGGATGTAATATGAGTAGGGAAAGGGGACAGACAGACAAATTTACGGACCCAATAAAAATACAATTTTAATTCATTTTAGTTTATTGATTTATTTTTTTCAGGTTGATTAGCATTTTTGCTGTTCAATTACATTGTTACATGCTTTGTATTTTCTGTATCACAAAACTTTAAAGCAGGGTTCGTATGCCTCCTGGAAATCCTGGAAAACTCCTGGATTATCATTTTAAAAATTAAGGACCCTTAAAAACTCCTGGATTTTACTGGAGACTCCTGAAATTTAGTAACTACCCCTGAAAATATTGTATATTTAAGTTTTACATCTGATATTTAAAGTACGAAATTTTTTTCCGTACTTGCAATCTACCGAAAATAATCTTCATTTTTTAACCTTCAACTTCCAAAACCCTCAAGGGAGGCTTCCATGCAGGTATGTAGCTTGTGTTTCTGTGATTTCATAGAACAAAGAATCTATGACTTTTGTTGGAAAATAAGTCAGTTCCCAGGCATGTTGGTGACTGCACTTACCAAGTAATATGTGAGTGAAGATTTACACCTTCCCTTGTTTATATTTTCTTTCTTTTCAAGTTCCCCCCCCCCTCTTCCCCCAGAGAATTTTCTTTCAAATGCCCCCTCCCTGGAGAAAATGTTCAATTCACACCCTGGTGCCAACTTAGTTACTGTGGCTAAAAAATATAGTCAGCAAATTGGCATTAAAACTAGTTAAAACAACTTAAAATACTTAATATATTTATGACTAATAATACTAATATAACTGATAATACAGAAAAAACAATCAAAATACTCGTGTTAAAAGATAAAATAAATAAAATTGAATAAAAAACATACTTAAAATGATACTTATAACAAGATATGATCGTTTCGACTGAAAACTTATTTAGTCTTCACCAGACTGCATAAATTTTAAGTGAAATGCATTCTGATTAAATCAAAGTGTAGCTTTTATGATGCTTTAATGCACATGCACTTTACATAGCTGTCAACTCTTCCTGTTTTCCAGGAAGACTTCCTGATTTAGAACTTTCCTTCTGTCTTCCTGCTGGAAGATTAAATCTTCCCCTTTTTGTACTTTTCCTGCCACTGTCCCATACATACTGCTAAAATTAAAAAAATAACAAATAAAATATTTTTAAAGTAAGAAGTGCGAAGATTTAAATTAATTTCACATTTGAAGTGTCACGGTTCTCCTTATCTTGCCCCTAAGTTGGGAGCTTTTGAACGAAAGACTCTTCTTCCCATTTTTTCTTCCACTCCCCCAGTTCGCTCTTTCCTTTGCTCATTCAGCCGCACCTATATTCTAGGCTAGGCTGGTGGCATAAAGTAGCCCTAATATGCATCTACTGATTTGTTAAGCATAAAAAAAGCAAGTTGGTAGTAAAATTTAAAATTAGTTTTCAATTGTTTTTGGCACACCAGTTAAATACTGAATGCTTATTTACAGAATTTTTAATAAAGTACAATTTACTAGTAAATACTGCCAATCATGCAAGCTTATGATTTTAAAACATGTCTCCTAATTCAAAATAATGAAAAAAATGTAAATGTGCAAGAATTAAATATTCTAGAATCTTTTTGGATGAAAAAAAGAAAAATTGATATGCAAAATTTGGCTTTAAAGCTGCAAAACTTTACTCGTGCTAAAACAAGCCAATGCTGTTTCTAACCAGCTATTCCCAAAAATGAGCAAATTTCAGATTCTTTCTTGCTTTCAGATTTCAGATTCTTGTCTTCGTTAACTAGATGATACTTGTTTTTCACTTACATGAATTTATGAATAAGCAAAGTGACTTTAGTACGCAACCAAGAAAATTGGGTTTAGTTGCCACAATATTTTATAATTAAATGGTTTAGTGCAGTGGTCCCCCACATCCAGACCACTGACCGATACGGTTTGTGAATCAAATTGTACCGGTCCACCCTAGGAATATTAAATTACTTCTGTTTTATTTATTGTGGTGTATTTTTCTCAGGTTTGTGCAACTTTGTCGAAATTTTGCTAATTTATATTTTTGTAACAGAAAAAAATTTAATTATCAAATCAAAACAATCCAAAATATAAACAGTCAACATCCCCCCCCCCCCCCCAGTCTTCAATAAACTTATCAAAGGTTGACCGGTCCGTGATGATAAGAATGTTAGAGAGCACTGGTTTAATTGACTTCTTCTATTATTAGCTGTTCTAGTATTACTTAAGTTACATTGTTAACAATAGATTTCAGATATGAAACAGTTATCTTACACAGCAAGATATCCTTGGAAAATAAAATACACACTTTTTGGAGGCCTCATGTTTGCATTTTTGTGACCTTGGAAAATATCAATAAATTCTTAATGGGCACACATTTGAATTCTCTAGTAATATATAATAATATTAATGATGTAAAGTAGAAACCCTGTAAGTGCACATCGATGTGGCAACTAACTGTTATGGTTTGTGCACGCATGTAAACTTGCATAAATTAACACAGGTAAAGTAATTTCCTATTGCAAATCTATGTATCTGATGTTAAATAGTATAAATAATTATACATATGAGATAGGTCCAGCCAGCTCCTGCTCATTCGCTGTTAATCTGTGAGTCGTTGGGGCAGCCCTGATCCTCGTTGCTATACAGCTGTTGTATGATTTATTAGCTAGCCATATATTTTAAAAAATATTAATTTATTTGCCATTTGAATCCCCAGGTCTCATAGTCCCTGGAAATTCTTGTAAGCTGTGGTGACTATGAGATAGGATAGCAAAGGGAGATGTATCAATTGCCTTTTTATTAAATTTAGATCCTGAGACAAATCCTTTGTTTGAAAATGAAAGCTGCCACTATGGGATTTTGAAGGGAACTAATAGAAATTTTTCATTTATTTTTAGATGTTATAGATATAAATTGTTAATTTTATAATTGCTTTATATATATGTCTGTGTTGGTATGTATAAAAATAATTCTAAATAAATGTAACTATGCATAGCTACTAAGCGTAACTGCATAGAAGCGTTTAAATAAGAAAAGTAATATATTTAATTTTGATTATTACAAAAATATAGATCAAATAAATAGAGTAATACTAATTTAGTCAGTATTAAAAATGCATAAACCGTAATATAATCTGTAAAAGAAGCCTGCTAACTTTTTCTGTATAAAATTTTTTGAAGTATGTTTGAAAAACTGATCTGTGAGTATGCTAATGTTTTTCCTGTTGAAATTATTGTTAAAACAGTAATAACTTAAAAACATTAAAGTTGACATCACCTCATTATATGTGGGTACAGATTTCAACTCTGCCTCAGTGTTCACATCAGTGCTTCCTTTCTCTGTATTTTCATAGTTTCATTATCTTTTATTATGTTGAAATTAAAAAAAAAATTTTAACTCTCCATAGCACTCTAAATTTCCACCTGTTTTCATGAACTCATAAAATTGATCTTCAGGAATCTTCAATTTTAAAATTGAACTTTTTTCTTCTAATGTTTCATTTTTCTCTCCAAATGAGAATCCAGTCTTTCTAAAACAATTTTGAATTGTAACAGATGTTACTGCCTAGATTGTCAACATGTTCAGTACTTTCCAAACATTGATGGATTTAGATAAACTACCTGAAGATTGTTCAAGAAAAAGAAGATGCTTGTGGACGATTTGTTGCTGCTAGTAAATCTTGAAAGCTCTAATTATTCCTTGATCTAGTGTCTGTATTGCAGATGTCATGTTTGAAGGTAAAAATTCTATTTTGATGTGTTTTAAGCTGATTCTGCTTACAAGTTTATGACATGTAGTATTATTGGCAAAGAGATGGACGTTTCTTTATACTTTTGGCAAGCATCTCATCTAGCTGTTGCAATAAGTTACTCCAGAGACAGCTTGCCATCCAGGCCTTAGGATCCGTATAATAGGGTATAAGCAAATTTTCTTCCTCTCTAAAATAGTGAGGATTTTTTTAATGCCAATGCAAAAAACATTTCTCTGATCCATCCATGTTGCAGATAAACAATGTTAGATATTCTTTCTGAGTTTTGATTTGTAAAGCACTCTCACCTTTTGATTCTAAATTCCATATGGCAGGCCTTTGTGAAAAAAATCCTGATTCATCAGCATTAAAAATATTTTTTTCCTTATAATTTTTCGTTAAACTCAAAAGCTCAGTTTTGGCATTCCTTTACTCAATTTTGCTCTGCAGAGGATGTCTCACCTTGAAATCGACGGAAAGAAACATTTTCTTTATTCTATAGTCCAAATCATCCATTACTTTGTTCAAAGTCTTCCATGCCAGACATTTGGGTAAATTCTTTAGCTTTCTCTATTATTGTAGGACCACTAATAATCGCATCCATAGCATGAATTTGTTTGAACCATACTGAAACAGCTTTTTCAATTTCATCATATTTCCCATCTTTAACCATTTTCTGGAAGGGTTTTAGTTAGATCTTTCTTTATTTCTAAGTTTTTCTTGTTTCAGTACTTGAGAAACAGTTGATATATCACATCCAGATTCTCTGGCAAATTCTTTTCTTGTTTTGCTATTGGATTTTATGAAATTTACAATATCTATCTTCTGGCTAACTGTCAAGGATACAAGTTTTCTTTTTCTATCAGCCATGATGAGAATAAATGCACTGTAAACTAAAAGTCAGTGGTGAGTGAACTAAAATATACAGGCTGTGGAGTTCTCACTTTGATAGTCCAGGCAGTGTCTCGGATCTTTTCCAGACAAGGTGGTGCCTTTGCATTGGTGCCAAAATAAAAATTAAAGTTTTGTAATGGACTAAAGGTTTTGAAGTTCAGATCTTGGTGTAAGGATAGGTGTCTTTCTGAGGTCTGCTGATAGTTTTTTAGAAAACAAAAATCTTGCCCCATAAAATCGGGATTGAGCAAGTCCTTCCTAGGACTGATTTTCTTTTTGTGTGTGTGCATGTGCACTTATGCAGTTAAAATTTCATTATTAATTTTTTTTTTTTTAAATGTGAAAAATGTGTACTATAGTGGTTTATGCACTAATGCGTATTACTAAAACATTAGACGCATAGAGAAAAAATTAAGGGTTTTCATATCTTGTTCACTTATGAGATGTCACTTATTCAGTTTCGACTGTATATTATTAGTGTCTTTCTCTCATTCTAATAGATTTTGTTTATTTTTTAGATTCTTTGCATCTCGACATACCAAAGCAGCTCGACACGTTTTGCTTCACTCAAATCATCCTAATTATGGGTAAATGTGTATAATTTTCTTCAGGTTTTAATAAAACAGTATTCTAAATTGTTACTTAAAATTCATGTTATACTGTGTACTTGTAAGCTTGGATATTAGAATCAAAGTTTGTTTCTACTTTGTGCTCAAATGTCAAAGCATGGTACCAAAGGTTTCTACATCATGTAAGAAATATTTCTGTAGATGACTTCACTATTTAGTGCTGTTCACTAATTATAGTAAAACCTCCACCACCCCCCCACCCCCTCCCACCAATGTTATGTTTAGCTGAAAGAATATAAGCAGTTACTTATTTATGTGTCTAAAAGGTTTGTGTTTATATTTCTGTAAATTAAGGCTTACATAATGTAGGTTTAGTAACAGATCTTATGTATTAAGTTTGTGAAAGCGAGTTAGAATTTAAAAAATAATCAGATGCGTGTGTGTGTGTGTAGGGGGGGGGGGACTGGAAATATAAAAACTCTTAAACATACTTTTGATAAAGGTGTAATGGACTCTATAAAAACTCTCAAACCATTTACTGAAATATTTCTTCAAATGAAAGTTAGAAATTTGCCAAAAAATCAAGCCACTTAAAAAAAAATTCTAACAGTACCACTCACATTTTTCATAAAATTTTCTTTTTGTTATGCATCTTTTTTTATTATGAATTGGAAAGTATTTAAACATTAAATCCTATTATACCTATTTTCTCATCACAAGCACTTTCAGCCACACACATGGCCATCATCAGGTGTCTTTCTATTTTTTGCTTCCCGTTCTTTAATACTTTTTAGCCACACCCACCCACTTTCATCAATGCGAGTCATGTCATTTAGTGCATTGACATCATTCGTTATCTCTATTGCTTCTCTCTTTAGACCATAGCTTTTATTTTTGTAGTGTGCTATTGTCCTGAATATTATCAAAATCAATGGTGAGGGGGGTGGTTTGAGCTAATCTTGAGAGGGCAGTATTTGGTTTACCAAAACATAGATATTTAATGTGTTCATTTTTTCTTTAATTTTCCTTTTAATTACACCAATATAGCTTTCAGAACTATAGTTTTCTTCAAATTTAAGATTAATTTTGTAGATGCTGGTATTTTCTTCTTGGTTTATTTTATTCTTATCAGTTCTAATACTATTGAAAATGTTTTTATTTGGCTTGATGGGGATGTGAAATTAATTTTTTGGCAGCTGTATTTGCTATTTTAGTGGCTATTCTTCTGCAGTATGGGATTGCTTTAGGGAAATTTTGTTCTGTTTTTCTGCACTGGTTATTATATTGATTTTTTTAATTCTTTCTTTATAGATATTGCTTATGATTCTTCCCACTCCCAAATGATTTTGCTGATAAGCCATCTTTGAGTGTTAACACAAGCATTTTATTTCAGAACTATACACACAGCCAGATGCTTGCTATTTATTAACTATTTTCAGCTGCCTTTTTACAAGCTGCTTATTTATTTATGGATGGATAGTGAATAAAGTGCTGAAGGAAAATGTTTAAGTTTCAAGCTATACAGAAATTAGAAATAACATAGCATGACAATTAAAACAACATATTTTGAAACTGGGACAGTACTAAATCAAAAATGCATTATACAATTAGGTATGTTACTCCATATTTTTTCACTCTAAGAAAAAGTAATATAGATACTTTTCTTAAACGGAATGTTTTAAAGTATTTACAGTTTAGTAAAAACTCAATACTTTAATGTTAATTGGAAGATGCATTTTGCTGGTGCCATCTGTTATTGAATTTTGTTGTAAATTCTGTACTAAAAATTTTTCCAGGGAAAAAAAAAAAAAAAAAGAAAACATAATCTGTGGCTGCATATAATACGCATCTTAAAATTTTAAACTTTTTTTACAGATAATCCACAGATTACGGGCCTGAAAATACGGTAACTAAAAGTTTGTTGCAAATTTATTTGTTTGATTTAAGTTCAGAAAAAAAAGACTTTCTGGTCCCCAAATCATAAACTTAACTGTAAAGAAAGAAACAACATAAATGAATTATTTTAAAAAAGGGATCCAATTTGGAAAATCATTTAATAAATACAAGAGTAGAAAAAATTAAAAATGTTAAATGAAGCTATTTAGAATGAAATGGAATTTACTTATCTTTCAGATATTCCTTTGCCATTGTTGGAATAAATCTTACAAGTATGGCATATCATCTACTCAAGGACAACAGTCTTCAAGTGCATTTTTACAATTTTGTGAGAGGGAGACCGTATGTTTGGCATTTTCATGATGTATATTGTAAGTTTAAACTTTCTTTACTTTTATGTAAAATGAAATGTTTAATAGTTAGATTTTTAAAAATATTAATTTGGATGTGGAAGAATAATAAGCAAATGTTTCCTTCAAAAAAGTAACTAAGCAAAATAATCATTTTTACTTATCGCATTTACTCTGCAAGCTTAGAGTAATGGATGAAAAATGTTTACAAGTGTTTGCATTTTGATTAGTTTCTAATTCATCATTAATAAATGGTGCTTGAACTTGATTTAATTATAACAGCTGCATTACATTTGTTTATTTTTTATTAACACTTTATTAAAAGTGAGACTTTAGATTTAAATTAAAGATTAATACAGTAGACTCACAATAACCCAAATTTTTCATTATCTCAAAAAAAAAAAAAAAAAAAAAAATCCCTGCACCTTCATTACTTATTTAATGAAATTTTATTTCTTTAACTCAAAGTTTTTCTTCTTTACTCTTGATAACTCAATTTTTCTCTCAACTTAACATTTCTTCTTTCTCTCCAAACTATGTGCCTCAAAGAAATTTTAGCAAACATAACTGCTGTATCATTCTTATCAATTCCCTTTTCTATTGTACTATATTGAAAAGGGTGCAATGAAGCCTCTCATGCCTGTTTTTTTTGTTTGAAAGTCGCCTGTCTGGATTTCCCCATGCCCATTCTTTAACCCTTTAACGCGCAGTGTTCCCACTCTGGGAACACCAAACTCTGACGTTTTGACTGTTGCCAGTCAGGAAGAATAG
Organism: Cheiracanthium punctorium; assembly: GCA_038373885.1. Taxonomy (NCBI): domain Eukaryota; kingdom Metazoa; phylum Arthropoda; class Arachnida; order Araneae; family Cheiracanthiidae; genus Cheiracanthium; species Cheiracanthium punctorium. The sequence goes on along the minus strand of JAWZYV010018464.1, from coordinate 670,893 downwards.
ATTGGATTTCTATAAACATAGTTGCGGGTGACATAGCTCCACGAGAATCCTTCGTCTTTTTAGCACGTCATTTCCCGTAAAAAAAAATTGACACGATTATTTTTAACAGCACTGACATCTGCTGAAAAAATGGAAGAATGTGCTAAAAGCTAGATAGATTGCCCAATGCTGAAAAAAGGGCAGCCGTTGCCATCGCTCGACTTAACTACCAGCAAGATGGCGGATCGTTCATCCGCCATCTTGCTGGTAGATAAGTCGAGCGATGGCAACGGCTGCCCTTTTTTCAGCATTGGGAAAGGGTTGCGCCTCAAAGGATTAAATCACCTGGTATCTTTGGCAAAGTGAGTCAGTTTCTTGGAAAGTTACTGATCACCTAGAATTCATTCTCACTTCTCACATGTTTTAAGAACCAGACAAGATTTGACACTATGAGACTCGACTCCTTTTCACTTTTCCACAGTCTATCGTATAGTGCTGATTTCGATCATTGAGAATAATGGCGACGAAATGCAAATGCAGTGCAGTGCACTTGCAATAGCAGAGAAGATTATTGATGCTGGTGATGAAGGAAGAAAGAAAAAAAAAATTGAAATAGCCAAAGACTTTGGTATTCCGAGCAGCACAGTATCGACAATTTTTAAACACAAGTAGGTAATTTTAAAGAGTTTTGCTGACCATCAAGGGAAGGACTCCATCAATGAGGAGTGGTGACTTCACGGAGGTTGAAAGTATTTAATGAAGTGGATTTTGCAGTGCTGGTCTCATAATATACCACTCAGAGGAAACATCCTCAGAGAAAAGGCTGAGAATTTGGACAACAGTGGGGATTCACAGACTTTGAGGCTAGCAGTGACTGGTTTGAAAATTTTAAGAAAAGAAACATTAGATTTTACAAAATTTGTGGCGAAAGTGGCAGTTTAAGCAACAAAGTTTCTATTGAATGGCTTAAGACTGACTCCAATTTTTAAAAAGTATGATCCCAAAAACATTTTTAAAGCAGATGAAACTGGTTTATTCTTCAAATGCCTTCCTGTTAAAACAATGGCTGTTAAAGGTGAATCATGTCAAAGCAGAAAGAAAAGTAAAGAAAGAGTGATTTTGTTGTTGTGCGCTAACGTAGACAGTTCTGAACAATTTAACCCCCTTATGATAGGAAAATTAAAAAAAGCCAAGATATTTTGCAGGCGTTAAGTCATTTCCTATGGATTATGAAGCAAATACTAGGACTTGGATGACTGGTGAGCCGTTTGAAAAGTGGCTAAAAGCATTAGACCGAAAAATGTCTTGTCAAAAATGCAAGATTGATTTTTTATAGGCAACTGCAAAGCACATCCCAGTACAATCAGATCACAGTTAGTCAGTAAGCGTGGAGTTTATGTCACCAAACACCACTTCTAAGCTACAACCTTTCAACCAAGGAATTATCCAGAACTTTGAGATAAAATATCGGCATGAAGTGATAAAAAAAATGCATTGCTGAAATTGATGAAGGAACCAAACCTGTTGTGGACAGATTGCAAGCAATGAGAATGGCCGATAACACCTGGAATTGTGTTTAAGCAAAAACAATTGAGAATTGCTTTAAAAAGGCAATCTTCATTAAGGATGTTTAAGTCTGCATTTCTGCCTAGGAAAATCTCATTGACACTCATGCTGTTGAATCAATCAATAAAGAATGGCACCTTATTTCTGCTGCATTCCAAGTTGACCCATCGACAACATTAGAAGATTTCGTCGAAATTGACCAGAATGTTGAATTTTGCAGAGACCTAACAGATGCAAGTATCATAGGAGAAGTGATATTGCTCTCGGAAAAAGATGCTATTGAAAAGTGTGTGTCTCCTGCAAAGATAACTTTTAAAGAGGCTTTAAATTCCATAAAAACAATGCGTGTATTCATTGAATCCAGGCTGAATATGACAACTGAGACATTTAGAGCTATCACATATTTGGAAAATGTAATCGATTCCAAAAAAATTCGAAATACCCACCAAACTGTTTTGGTTAGATACTTTAAATAAAACAGGGCAAGTTGATTAATATAGCATTATATGATTATTTATTTTTAGCAAAGCATTTTTTCACATGATTTTTGATAACTCGAATTCTTACACATTTCCCTTTGAATTCAAGATAGTGAGAGTTGACTGTATATGTATATATATATATATATGTATATATATATATATATATATATATATATAACCAATTCATTTTTAACATATAAAAATATTGATCAATATAAAATGTGTAGAAAGCTTTTAATTATAATTTTATATATTATTCCAGGTTATTTGTTTTATGAATTTGACAAATTTTGGTTAGCCGAGAAACCAAGAGACATAATGGAATTCAACAGAATTAGAAGTAAATTTGAAGAAAATATTCGCAAAAAGTTAGAGGACCCTAAAACTAAACTACAGCTGAGCTTTTTAGTAAAAGTATTGTGATATTGGTTTATTTATAACTTTGTATATTTTAAAACATTTTTGCTACATTTCTTAATGTGATTTTGCACATTTATATGGTACTCTTTTTTTTTCAATGGTGGAAGTCTTTTCTTTCTAGTATAATTCACTTATTTTATGTAGTTAAAGAACAAAAAAAGAATATCATCAGATGATATTTTTGATTACATTATAAAACAATTTTGCAAATTAGCTTTCTGTTGGGTGCTATGTGCAAAGTATGAGCAAGCCATATTATTTCATATTACTTAAGTGGAAATTTGATTTAACTAATGTCAATTTTTTACCAAAAATAGTTGCAAACAATGAAGTTTCTAATCATTGTGTAATGACTACAAGTTATATAACAAATAATTCATCAGTTCTTCTCTGTAAGTAATTATTCTGAGCAGGATGTAATGTTTTTAGCTGATTGAAATTGATTAAGCTTTGAAGCAAAGATGCTCATTATCTATATTAATATTAAAAAAAGTTTTTTTTTTCAGTGAAATAATATCAGGTACTAGCAGTTCAGTTTGAAAAATTCTTTTCATGTTAGATTGCTTATTTAATAAGGAAAGGCTTTAGGCTATGTAACATTATTGAATGATAATAATAAGCATGTGTATTGAAGAAAAAGGCAATGTTTATGATTTCTCAGTAATGTTTTCAGCTTAAAGCAAACGAATTTAATATAATTCTAATAATCTGTTTAAATCAACACCCAATGATATCCAGTCATTAAACAACATGAAATTAATATTTTGCTTTCAATAATTCTAGTTAGATATTGCAAGTGAAATTGACATTATTTTGATGTCAGGAGTTTAAAAATGCAGTTTAAAATTATGAGTTTAAAAACCTAATTAGGTTAGCAGTCCTGCAATGAGCAAAATATTAGAGTGTGAACTTATTTTTCATGAATTTAATAAGGTGCTTTAAATATGAATTTAAATTAATAATCTCCTATGTAAAAATTACATCCTGAGCAAAATTTTTAGTCACTTTACAGTTTCAGTTAGCTCAGAATATCTCTTAGGGGATCATTCAAATTTGTTAACTTCTAATTTGCGAGACTAGGGTGGTTGTTCGCAGCAAATCGGAATCCGTGAATTAGTCATTGGCGTAACTGGGTAAGCTTTTTAGATATTTCTAGGTGGGCTTTAGCCCTTCCTAACTTCTACCCATTTACACCAATGGAATTTGCAAAATTCTGTCAATATTGCAGTCAAGTAAAGAACAATGCAAAATACAGTATGAAAAGAATGAATTCTTCCTATCATGGCACTTGCAGAATGTTATTGGATACCGGATTCCAATTTGCTAGGAATAACAATTCAGTTTTTAGACACAGAAAATGCAAATACATAACTGCAAAATAAATAAACATTAACTTAGTGGCACTTTGAAAGGTTTAGGATTTTTAATTCTATTCTTGCAATTTTCAGTTTTATTTCCTTCACATATGTGACAACATTTTTACGAAGCCCATTAGAGGAACACTTGCTGATCATTCATAAGTGCACATTCACATATGCATTTGATCCCTTGCAGAGGCAGCAATGTTTACTGTGAGAAAAATCGGAACCGTTTTGAGCACTTCAGCTTCATAGATGATGCCTGTCTTTCAATATTAATCCATGATTAAAAATAATTCATTTTTAAATTTCCAAAAAGAGTTGCTTTTCAATGAGGAAAAAAAAACTCTTCAAAAATAACTCTTTGAGGACAATGCTATAGAGCAACATATTCTATTTGATACAGCCTACACTTTAGTATACATGTGATCTCTGTTAGCTAATGGCCTAAAATGCCTATCCTCCTTTGCAAGTATTTTTTAAAAAGACATTGGGTTTGATATAAAGATTATGATGAAAGCAATGTTTTTAACACAGATAAAATTGGACTTTTTAAAAATTGTACTTCTAATAGAAGTGACTAATTAGCAGATGCTTGTCATAGAGGCAAAAAGAGCAGGGAATGGTTAACTCAGCTAATATTTCTCCTGTATGTAATGTTTTACTTTCCTGTTAATAAAAACAAATCATTTTTGGTAACTCCGATTTTTTGGTGTTTTAAATTTTATTCTGCACCCTTCAGATCTGAGATATTGAGGTTTGAATATATTATAAAGCATTAAACCTCTGAACAACAGCCGTTTCCAAAGTGAAGTCACTTTTTCGTGGTCTAAGAAGTGTTTCTTGATCCACACTTCTATTGTATATAAAATTTAATTAATGCTTCATTGTGCCTTAAAGGAAAAAGAAAGAAAAAAACTTTTCAATAATTCATGATTTTTTGCTTCATTTCTTCCTAACAAGATTTTAAAAAATCATTGCTTAATTCTTTTGTCTGACTATGTAAAATTAAATCATTCCATTAAATCAATTAATAAACTTTTCATGATCTATAAGGCCACACAATAGATTTGGTATCAGGGACGCAGCCAGGGGATGGGCCATAGGCGCCTGGGCACCTCTTGAAATTTTGGATTTTTCTTAATTGGGTGTCAGTAAATTAAGCATTTTTGTGAGAAATTCTACATTTTTCACCTTTTAGACACCCCCTGAATTTTTTTTTCTTGCTAAGTCCCTGTTTGGTATTTTAAGAAAAGAAAAGTTGTGTCCTGTGCCACATTGATAATTACTAAATATGGCTTACTGTGTTTCAAATTTCATTTTCTATTTTAAGGCTTTTGTTATTGAAGTTATATGAATGTCTAGTACATGTTTGTGTGCAAAACTTATGTTTGTTATTGTGTAAACTGTTTTGTGATTTACTAAAATTATGTCTATAACTGTGTTATGTGTACACAAACAATATAAATGCAACAGTATGTGCAGTATAATTCCTTTTATGATGTATTGTATGAAAATTCAAAATTTTAAAAAGTTGAGCCGTCCTTTGTTTTGCTGCCTTATCCAATTAAAAAATTGGTATATTATATAAAAATTCTGGTATTCTAAAATTGGAATCTTGTACATTAAAAAATGATAATAATAATTATTAAAAAATCTTAAAATGATTTTTCCTATCACAAAACAGTTTATGTTTAAATATTGTGTAAGATTATCAGAATAGCTATTTCATATAAATAATATATTGTGTTCTACATAAGTAAGGTTGAATTTTAAAATTGTTTTAAAATAAAGATTTTAGTCTTTCACTCTACAATTTTACAGTATTTTTAGGACTGGGCATAAGTAATGCTGTCAAAATGTTTTAATTTAGAGTAAGGAAGTACTAATAAGTTTTATATTTATTATAAAGTCATTAATGATATTTCGACAATAATAAATTAAGAAATTGACATTGAAATAGAACTTAATATTTTATTTTTGTTGAAAAAAAAATGATTGTAGAATTTATACAAAATTAATGTTGTGTAATATTCCCTAGCCTTAATTTATTTACATTTATAGTATTCACTTGCCCTCATACAATTGCTGGTGATAAAATATATTCACGGGCTAAAATAAATAATGAAAATCAGTCATTAGTAGACACAGTAAAAATACCTTTATATGTAATACTGAGAACTTTCAGTCATTGTTCATGACCATCATGAGAAGTGGTACTGATAGCTACTCTCACCGCCTCTTCCTTTTTCAACTTCAGCAATGCCCACCAACTTGGATCAATCTGCACATGCATCTTGTCATTTACTGCCATTTCTCCTTTGAATATCTCAACAGCTTCCCATTTCAAACTGTAGTTTTAATTTTTATAATTGTCTATTTTCTTGATATTGATGAAATCTATTGTGCTGCTATGAGTTTAACTTCTGATGATGGTCATTAACGGTGACCTAAAGTACTCAGTGATACGGATAAAAGTACTTTTGCTGTGTGTACTAATGGATAAAAGCTCTGTATTTTCATTTAATTTATATTTAACTATCAGTCTTTGATAAATACGTGATGTGTGTGAATATACACCAAAGAGCCATTACATTATGACCATCTACTCAGTAACTTGTTGCGCCTCCTCTGGCCTTCAAAACAGCTGCAACTCGCCTGGGCACAGGGACGTGCACACATCTTGGAAAGTGTGTGTGTGTGTGTGGGGGGGGGCAGTCATTTCACCAGCCCCTCATCCCCCCCCCCCCAACAAATGTTTTTAAAATAAAAGGTATCAACCTTGGTACCAGGAAAATTTTTGTTTGTACTTCTATAGCTCAATTACAATAATCATTTTCTTTAGAGACGGGGCAGCTATTTTGCCACCCTCCCACCAATTTTTATAAATAATCGGCTTCAATCTTTTTTAACCTCGTCTGCACACCCTCTCAAAAAAGTATTCGAGTGTAAGCCAAATTTCCTGTATCAGTTTTCTTCGTGCGGAAGGGGATGGGTGGTGGCAGCTATTTGCCGACCCCCCCCCTTCTGTTTAAGCTAGCAAAATTTTTGTTTATGCCTCATTAGTTTCTTTAAATGACCATTTTCTTGAGGGGAAGGGCTGGAAAAGTTGCTTCCCCCATCCTGAAGAAGAAAACTATTGTAAGCAAACTATTGAGGGGGCTAAAATACAGAGGGGGCAAATTATATAGTTCGCCCCTTCTACTCATTTACCGAGGGGGCGATAAACCCCCCTGTTCGCACATGCCTGCCTGGGCATGATACCATGAGCTCTTGGTAGATACTGGAGATAGGTTGTATCAAGTATTGAAGCAGCAGCCGCACACAGTCGAGATATTGGAACATGGTGGTGTTTGAGCTCTGAGCTGCCAGGGAGAGAGGAGCAGCTGTTCTCCTGGAAGACAGCGTACCCTAAAACGACCATCAATGTGATGAAGGAGGAACTGGGATTCATCCTACCAGGCAACTCTTCTACATATCCGTGGTCCAGTCTCGATGTTCCTGTGCCCATTGTAGGTATAGTTGACAATTACCCTTGGTAAGCAGAGGCACATGAGTGGGACATCTGCTCCGCTGCACCATATCCAACAGTATCTGCTGAATTGTGTGTTCCGAAATACTTGTACTTAGACCTGTATTGTATTGGGCTATCAGCTGAGCCACTGTTTGCCCTCTGCTTTGCTGTACTTGGCAGGACAGTCTCTGGCGTTCTCTTTCTTTGATGATGCATGGAGGCCCCACATCTTGGCGTGTATTGCCAGTTCCACTGTCATTAATCCACTTTTTATAAATTCTAACAATGGCAGATCATGAGCAACTGACCAGTTGTGCAGTTTCGGAGATACTCGTTCTGAGTCTTCGGACCATTACAATCTGCCCTCTACCAAATTCGCTTAGATCAACAGCCTTTTCGATCACTCACAAACATAAGTGCAAGAATGATTCCATACCTTCTCCAGCAACAGTTAGATACCATTTCCACTTAATTATGTGCTCTCCATATCATCCAGGTTGTCCATCATTGGAAAATGTGTGGGTGGTCATAATGTAATGGCTTTTTTGTGTACATGCCCAACATCTTCTACACAGTATGCTCACTAAAGTCTCTTGTCATCGTCTTAATTTCAGAATGGCTGCTTCTATTTTTATAAACATGGTGTCTAGGTATAGTAAATTGGATATGCACTACCAAATGAGACTGCTCACAGCACCACTTGGTGGAAGACTGCAGAGTTAGCTTTCGTATCTCGAAAACTGTACGAGAGAGGGGGAAAAAGTGAATTACAAAGTTGTTGAGCATTATTGATTTAGTATGAAAAGACACCTCATTGACATGGATGTGAAAAACAGAACAGTTAAACAGAACAGTTCCGAAATTAGGAGAGTGACAAGGGACTTGAGTGAGCATACTGTATAAATAAATTTATATTAACCCTGTTTAGAGAGCATGGCTCCAGCCCTAGGGACAGGCATTGAACTTCTCATTTGGCTGGCGCTGGTTAATGGGAATAGGCAGTCAATTATTTGTTTGCCAGTGTCTGTCCCTGAGAAAGATGAAGAAGAAAAATTGGAACAAATTAGCTTTTTATTTATTTTTCCCACCCCAAATATCACTTGAGTGCTCATTTACTGCTAGTTAAATGGAAAAGACAGGAATCAGGGGAATAGCCTAGGGGTGGCTGATGGGGCTGCAGGCACCCCCGAATTGATTAAATGTAGGATATGGAGAAAATTACGTATATGTTGATAAATTTGAAAGTTCCCTTGATATCCCCATGGTACATTTGAGAGTTCTCCTTAAGAAATTTGAAGTTCAGCTACAGACCTAAGCCAAATTAAAAAATCTTTTCAAATGTGTTTTCCATCTGCAAAGATTTTAAACTCTATTTATGATTAAAAAAAAAGTCACCCTTTCTTTTATTTTTTATGCGAAGACTTTTAGGCAAAATAAGGGGGGGCACATGCCCCCCCTTCCCCGAGAAAAAAAGATGTATCATTTTCTATAAGTTATATTGCATTCCAGATTTTGAGTTCTCAGCCATCCCCCCCCCCCCCCCAAAAAAAAAAAAAAAAAAAAAAATTCCTGACAGGAAAGTCTGTGCCATGCTCATGTTAATTATAAAAGGGAATTTAGGTTGTTATATTTGTATTAAAAATGTGAGAAAAGAATTTTCTTAAGCTATTTGGATGCTACATTCCCCCCCCCCCCCAAGTCAAATTTTCATTTTTAACCTGTAAAAACAGTATGGCAGTCTATGGGGTGAAGACTCCTGTATTAAAACCTTTAACAATCTATGCATTAATTATTGTAGTATGCATTAAAATATCTTAAATATTACCAAAAAGTTTGTCTTTTATTATACTTAAATGATAGTCTGTTTCTGTATGGTCAGATATGTATAATTTTTTTTTACTCATACTGTGAAAAAGATTTTATTATGCACTTTTTTAAAATGTTTAAAATACTTCTGTTCAGAATTCAAGCATTTATATATTGAACTGATGCACATCAGGTAGCAATTTGTACTTGGAAATGGCTGTAAATTATGCATTTGTGATACTTTTTTATAAATCTTATTGTACTAAACAATTTTTTGCTGAAACAAATAAGGAATTAAAAAAAAAAATAGATTTAACTAGTTAAACATAGGAGGAAGAAAAAGTATCTCTTACTGTATTTAATATTTACTTGTCAACATGCAAATAATATTTTTTCACTTAAACAAAGAAAAATAAAATATCATATATTAGCCCAAATATGATACGATATTGACTGATTATTTCTCATTAAAAACCTAACTTGTGCTAAATCCCAGGTCTAAATATAGGATTTTTCTAATTATCTTAATGAAAAATTTCAGGGTCACTTTATATTCAGTGCTGCATTATATTCGGGCTAATATGGTACTAGCTTGTAATAAATGCCTTTCGGAATAATTCTCAATGCAAGCACAAAGGAATTTATTAACTCTTTTCATGTTTGTAAAATATCTTGCATAGCCATCTCATAAGTATTTGATAAAATGATAATTTTAAAAAAATTATTAACTCATTCTGTTTAAATTAATGCAATTTAACACTTAACTGTGTCCTGCTCAGCAAAATTTAAATCTCTAGAGTTCAAACTTTTAAAAAATTAGCTTAGTTCTTTATTAGCTTATTTTAGAGTTTTAAAAATTATTTTTCTTTCAAGACATTTAATGTATGTAATCAAAAATTTCTTTTGAGTAATATATCTCAGAGCTCAAGATCCATAAGCAGTAGTGATTGAAACTCTAAATTTGAAAAGGGGGGGGGAGGCATAGAAATTTTAATTAAAGCCACAAAACAGTTTTGTAATGCTACTGATACATTTGTTTAATTTATTTTAAAAAATCATGATTTAAAAATATTTTCATAGATTGTCTACCAAATAATAATAATGAAACTAAAATCATGAAAAAAACCCTGGTACCTTGAACAATCGCAGGCTCTACATCCTGACTGCATATTTCTGGCAGAATGAGAAAATTGATGAAAGGGGTATTTTTCTTTTTTCCCCCCCTCTATCTTCCATTTTTAAACTTTTTTTTTTTTTCTTTTCCAAGCTTCTTGTTGACTGAAATGGCTATAAATTGCATTCTGAATAATTACATTTTGTTTGTGACTTGTTTTTTGTGTTGTATATTTTATCTGAATGGAAAAAAATGTTTCTCATCTAGTCATTTTTAAAGAAAAATAAAAAAATGTGTTTTGTTAGATTGACTCCATTTATTCAGAAATATTCAAATATACAGTGAAACCCTGATTTAATGCCCCCATAGGAAAGAACTAACATAAAATGTGGGAAAATAGTAAACAGGGTTAGAGAAAAACAAAGTGCTGTCAATGAAATAAAGTGTAAATTTTTTTACACATTTTATTTCTTCCTCTAAATAATTTAGAAGTTAGTTTCCAAAATTATTTTTTAAAGAAATAGATTTATTTTACTTGCTTGTACTATTTGCATCATGGACTTCAATACATATGAATTTTGTAGTTTTTTCTCTAGAAAACTCTTCCCTCTTATTAGAATGTTCATTGGTATCTTTATCCTAAAGCTCAAAATCTTCAATTCTTGCCTTCTGAAAACTCTTCCTTTGCAAAAGAACTTGATGCGTTATGTAGAAGAAATTATGTGAAGAGCTTCGTGCATTATTATAGACTTTACTTGCTTCTAGCTTCTTATTCTGCATTGTTTTATAGAAGTCATTTTTGATGTTCACTTTAAATGATCACTTTATTCCCATAATTAAAGGTAGAATTTTGCTTGTTTGTGCAGTTGGCAGGGAGAAATTCATGTTATTTCATTAACAGGTTTTACTCTTATACAATAAAATATTAGGGTGATTAAAAAATATAGTACCAGGTTACCGACCCATGATCAGAATCTAAAGGCTCCTTAAGTGTAAAATAATGAATACGTAAATGCCTTGGCACGTATCAATAATCTTCATGGTTGCCAAAGATTTTTATTGCTGTCGGATCACCCATACATTATCAGGTAAGCTTTGGTCGGCATTCAATGTTACAATGGCATATACTTTGTTTTGAAGAGGGATGCTAAATATTAGATGGTCGGTGCCATCAAAGTTGAGCAAAAAGTAGTTTAACGTAAGGGCCTCCTTTCCTTCTGTAGCCGATCAGCGAGGGTATCAGCAAAGATCTTGGGCGATGCATTCACTAACAGCGTCTTCATTACTTCAGAAATATATCTGTCCATATTGAGGACGTTCAAATTCAGCATCAAGAATTTGAATTGGTTGAACTGTCAGATGAATGAGTTTATAAAAAAAATTCATCAAGAGTGTTATACACTGTTTGCAACGTAGCAGTACACACCAAAATCGTTAATAGTTTCACTCGTCATATACTGTGAACAATGCCATTGTAAAGTATGCTTTCAAATTTCGAATTCTTTGAAATGTTGGTGACATCGAAGAAACAACCACACCAATTCATTAGGAAATTCGGAATGTCCTACATCAATCTTACAGTCCCCAAAATGGTTTTGGTTAATTTTTGTTTTTACTCTTCAGAAAAATGCAAAGCTCCAGGGTGAATGCAATCCATGTTAAAAAGTTTTAAACTATGATAATAAGTATCCACATTTGTGGCAGCTTTGTAGATACTTAGACTGTTTACCTGAAGTATTTTTTGAGCTACACTTGCATTTACGTCTTTATAATACATCTATGATGATAATTCTTTACGATTGAAATTGTAAATTTCTCTATAGTGCTTCAATTCAAACATAAAATACTTATTTTTTTCTAATTCAAAGAAAATACGTCATGCATAAACAAATTCTACAAACGTAAATTCAATCTTATAGATACATAAATATAGATGCCATAAAAGTATAATCTTACATAAATATGCTTTAAACATAATTTTATTTTATAAACTCACGCTTAAGAAAATAAAAAGTGTAACGCAATTTAAATTATTAGTACAAAAGGACACTTCGAAATCATGAAATCAAAAACAGAATAGATCAAAAATATTCTTTTATAATAACCCTAACAACTACTTAAATGTTGACAATAATAGAACAAACGGATGGACTGAAGAAAATGGACTTCTAACCTCGAATATATCAAAAATACATCGCTCCTATATAGTTACGCTGATCCCTGACTCTGTCACAATTCCAGTTCAACCACTCAAAATAAAACTTTACCATCCAAACAGATTAAAAATGTATTGTCTAATAACTTAAAATTTACACGGTTCGTTGGTGCGATCAGCCTGAAAATTATCATAATTATGTAAAAAAAAAGAAAGAAAAAGAAGAAAGAAAAAAAAAATCTGATAATCCACCCATTCCCTGATTTTTAAGCGTTTTTTTTTTTTTTTTGTATTTTTAGCTCTATTTCATTTAAGAGAATAAAAAAAGCTAATCATTTGAGTGTCAGAATTATCTGTTGCAAGTGACATTGACGTTACATTGAAGTCACGGTTATCAGGCTTTGGAGGAAAAATTACGATTCCAATTCGCTTAAGATAGCTTTTCTAAATTACTACTCAGTTTAACTTTTTTTCAAAAATAAAACGGTTTTCTATGCATTAAGCATGGATATAGGAGAGGATGTTGATACCAAACGAAATGTTTCGAATACGAAATGTTTCTGCAGATTATACAATTCGAAGTTCGATGTATAATAAAAATTGAAAATGAAGTTATTTGATTTTAAGTGGGTAACTATTAAATATTCTGAGTGTAGACATTCTATCGCCCGCTGTAATTGTCTCCACAAAGGGCTTTATCCTTTAGTTTAATGATAGTACACAACACAAAACAACACAGTCTAATCCATGTCTAAATAAGAATTGAAAATTTATTAGAAAAAATCTTAGTAACCAGATTTCAGCCTCCCAATTTACTGCTTCCACATATGGAAAACTCCCAGCCTGCGGCCGGATGGGCCATGGCTTTTGGACCAGCCCTCAGAACAAGTCAAAACCCTGTATAAAACCTATATAAAACATTCAAACTTCCATATAAATCCGAATTATACGGCCCGCGATTTCGCTGACATCCTGAAGTCAGGCCCAGGAGGCCACTATCGTAAAGTTCTGCCCGCAACTTTTAAAAGGTTGTCCATATGATGATAAAATAAATGACTTGAAATCATCAACTGCAGTGAATGAAAACTAAACTGATGTCTGATCATCTGCAAAATTAATTTGAATATCGGCTGCGAGCCCAATTTAGGAATCGATCGTATCATTTTTTCATCAGAGTTTCGAACATCGTTTCATTATAAACGGTTGACCCATTAAAAAAAAAAAAAAAATCGTCAGGGTAACTACATTTAAATATTTATCGTCAACTTGGCAGAATAAGGCAGTTAAAATAGAATTCAACCTAGTGCCGTTATTAAAAAAAAAAAAAAAAAAAATTTCATGTTACGTCACAGGATCTTTTTTCTTACTGTGAATGACTGAAAAGGGTGTCATTTTCATTTAAATTATTCGGCTAAGCTGAAACTTTTATGCACTTTTGAAATTCGCATCATATGGATCAATAAAATACATGAAAAATATTTATTGTTTTAGTATATACGCGAAAATACATTTAGCTTTACGTTAGTTACAAAAGGATAATTGTAATAAATTCAGGCAATTTTTCACATAAGATTTACGAATAGTTTTGTATTAATAACTATGAATTAAGAATAATTAAATTATTTACGTATATTACATCAAGGTGCTTGCGGGGATGGCAAGGAAGACTCTTTTCTCTTTTTCTTTCGCTGGTTGCCAGGACGATATTTTGAAATAAAAATAACTTTTTAATTCTAAACAAATTTATGTAGCTGAATGGTGTAATATATCTAGTTACTAAAATATTTATTGGTCTGTGTACTGAATATCAAGTTCCATTTATTTTATTTCTTTGCTAAATTAATTTTTACTATTATATATCGATGGCGTGTATTTTTTAATCCGCCCTAAACTTATTTGAGCGTCCCTTTTAGGAAGATTGCATCAAGTGTGTTTTTCAAACGCTCAATAGATGGCGCTACCGTCCAAAAATTTTAAATTTTGAGCGTTTTAGAGTTTTTTCAATCAATTGACCTAGCTCAATCGTTTCAGGGGCCCAAAAAACCCCCAGGTACGAAATTTAAAAAGAATCCTTAGAGCAGTTTTCGAGATCGTTCGGACATACACACACACAAACATTCCTTGTTTAATATAAGAGCGGATATGCAAGGAAAGAGGAAATATGCATTGCTTCTGCTGTGTAGAACTATTTACTACTACTTCCCTTAACAATTAAGGAATGATGGAGGGTGTGAGAGTGGCAAAGGCGGATGTATTTATACATACCCTTATATAGACCTCTTTTGAGATCTGAACATATACTAGACAAAACAGAGTTTTGATGCTTAGTTTAAAAGTGCGTAGTAAAAATCACTTGTTTTAAAATCTTAATTTACTATTTTTAATTAAAATTCTATGCATTTAATTTCTATAAATGAGAACCAATGTCCAAATCCCTGTTGGCTGACATTTTTTTTCTGATAAATGTTTACCAGAGAGTCCACACAGGGAAGAGATAAAAAAGAAGCAATAAGTCATAAAGAACTGACCAGGACAAAGGAGAGGAAAGCCTGGGAAATGAACAAAAACCCACCAAGATCTTGTTTTGCCAGGAGCTGGGTGTCCACCAGTGACTAAAAAGGCGAGTTTTGCTGCTAATTTAAAGATAAGGTAACTTGGGCGACTACATGTTACAAAACAGAATTTCATTTTAAAAAAAGTTCATGTAATCTCCTCTTTTGAAATTACTGCACAATATATTAACACAAATTACAATTACTTATTGTTTAATTGGTTGTAAGATAACTGTTGAAAAAGGATAAACAGAGCATTTTTAATTTCATGAAATATTTATTAACGTGGTATGTTGTGATTTATCCATATTATCCTTACAAATCTACTAATACTACCTATTATGTATATTAATACTATCTATCTTCGCTTCTCCCTCTTCAAGGCTTGATTAAAAAAAACAGCTTAGATTATTTGGCACCAATGGGACCTTTTTATTCATGGCAATTCTTTGCAATTTATGCCTTAGCATAAACAATAATAATTTCACATAATGGTTGCCATTAAAGAAGCTCTCCATATATATTTAATTTATGCATAGTTTTGTTAGATTGGCATATTTAGCACTGCAGAACCTTTCATCTCGCCATGGTGGAAAATATCCAAGCAGTGCTATTTTAAATATCCATATATCCAATATAGTGATATCTTATAAATCTTCCATGGTTCTCTCCCCTGAAAAACATCAAACTGTGTATCTCAAGGAGCTATTTAGAATCGCTTTAATCTTGACAGAACATTAGAGTTGCAGAGTTCACGCATTTTTTAAATTTGACGTCACTGTTTAATAGGGTGGTTTTGCTGCCTATGGAGAAATTTTTTTTTTTTGAAAAGTTAAACTCTCACGCTCTAGTTTGGTGACATTATGCGAGTTAATGCCCCTGTTAAAATATTAGATCATTTAAAGGTTATTTAGAGGTAGCTCAAAGGCTTTAAAGTTTCAGCCTTTAGTGTATATGGAGAACAACATGTTTTCTGTATAAGAATTTACATTTCAATTGGTATAGCAATAATATGTGTTTATAAAATATATATTTGTTTTAGTGACAACAAGTTTAGTATAATTTAAGTTTCTGACAAGGATTAGTCCTTGTCTGGAACTTACATAACAACTTCTCAAACTCTAAATAATTTTTACTCCAAATAATAACTTCTACTCCAACTCAAAATAATGTTACTGCAGCAACTGTACACAGTTTAGGCCTTAAAGTTGATGACTACAATATATCAAAAATCAGTGTAAGAAAAGCAAGAATATCTTACCGAAAGGAAGTGGCGGAAAATATTAAAGTTGATTTTAGTGCATCAAATCCTGATATAAGTTTTGTGGTACACTGGGATGAGAAATTACTTCCAGGGATTTCTTGCAGTGGCACAGAGAAAATAGATAGGCTTTCAATCTTAGGTGGATTAGAAAAGTTACTTGGAGTCCTTAAAATCCCAAATGGCACAGGTGAAGCAATAGCAGCAGTTACAGTGAAAACCTTAGAAGAATGGAAATTAACTGAGCAAGTCAAGGGATTATGCTTTGATACTACATCAAGCAACACTGTCATAAATTTTGGAGCTTGCACTCTCATTGAAAAACATATGGGAAGAAACCTGCTGTACTTTGCATGTCCGACATCATATCCATGAAACTATTCTTGCAGATGTATTCACTCTGTGTTTTGGGTCATCATCTGGACCAGATGTTCTTCTTCTTAAAAGGTTTAAAGAATATTGGAACTTCATTGATCAAGAAAAGTTTGAAACATATAAAACTAATGAGATTGGTCAAAGAATGGTTGCTGCTGAACTGCAAGAGCTGAAGAAAAGTGCTATAGAATTCGCCTTTACAACTTTATGAAATGAGGAGCAACCCCACGATGACTACAGAGAATTTCTTGAATTAGTATTGATCTTTTTGGGCGAAACTCCTCCTAAAGGTATTCACTTCAGAACTCCGGGTGCCTTCCATCATGCACGGTGGATGGCAAAGATTATTTACTGTTTTAAGATATGGCTATTTCATCAACAGTTTAAATCAACACCAAGACAGAAGAATGCTTTGATAGAGTTTAACCTGTTTGTACGATTTTTATATATGAAGCACTGGTTTACTGCTACTATTGCAACAGAAGCTTCTGTTCATGATCTGCAGTTTTTGGTAAAACTTCACGAATATGCAGAATTCAACAAAAACTTTGCAAGCAAGGCAACAACCGCAATAAAACGACATCTTTGGTACCTAGGAGAAGAACTGGGTGGGCTCAGTTTGTTTTCTAACAATGTGTCTGCAGAAACAAAAGTGAGCATGGTTCAAGGTTTAGAAAAAGAAATGACACAAAAGCAATTGAATTGATGACAAAACAAATTACATTCACCTAAAATCTTTAGATTTTGTGTCAGTGAAGTCTCTGACGCTCTTCAATTCAATGCAACTTGATACTTCATTCTTAGAAATAGATCCCTCAGAATGGAAGGGATTATATTTTTACAAGAAGTCCAGAGATATAGTGAAAGGTGCTAAAGTGGTTAATGACTGTGCTGAAAGAGGTGTCGCTCTTATTACTCAGTTCAATGACAAACTAACCAAAAATGAAGAGCAGAAACAATATCTTTTGAAAGTGGTTGAGACCCATAGGGAGCAATTCAAAACCTCTGAGAAGACTAAACTGATGAAGTTGGGTGCTACCATGCAGACTGCTAATACCAGTACTTCCTAAATCCAAAGCAATGAATTTCTAATCCATCCTAATGTGCATTTTAATTTGTTCAGTATTTTAGTTTTACAGATGGGCAGCATTACTTGACATTATCTTGGTTGTATTTTTATAGGTAATATTTCATGATTAAATATAATAAAACGAAACTACTATTCATTAAAAAACTTAGTTATTACCTTTGATTTACTGATGTTTATTTACTATCGTTATAATACAAAGTTTGACACTAAAATTAGCAAACTTCAAAGTCTTTGAGCTACCTCTAAATAACCTTTAAATGATCTAATATTTTAACAGGCGCATTAACTCACATGATGTCACCAAAGTGGGGGGGTGAGAGTTCAACATTTAAAAAAATATTTTTTTGAAACCACCCTACTGTTTAACTGCCGCAAAAAATACCCTGGTTGGTTGAGGGAGTTAATTTGGATATTTTGCTCAGTAGTTTTCAAACGGGATCATATTAAAACTTGCAGTGAAAAATTTTTTGCTTTATATAGGACCACTTGGGCGGAACGTAATCCAACGTTAAAATAAAACTATACTCAACACATGCATATGTTAGGAAACAAACATTTTTACATAAGCAGCGAATTAAAATACCACTTATAATAATCGTGAATTTCTTAGTTTATTTCTATAGTATGTTTTAAAAAAGAAGAGCAGGAATAAACACATTAAAATTGTGGTGTAATTTTTACGTATCTTAAGCAATTGACGTCATAGATCCTCACTTGTGAATTGAAAATCTGATGCCCCATTTAAAAACTCTATCGATAGGTTGAAAAGAAAACCTTTTTTCTAATCCTTCCTGTGGCAACTCAACATAAATTTTCGTGCAATTATTTATTAATGCAATGGCGTAAGCTGAGTCTGAGGTTGGTTGCTTGGTGGTTGTCTGCTAAGCTAGAAAACATTTGATTTCAACTTTCAATTTTGTTTATTTCTGCATTCGACAAGCAAGTGGTGTTGCTTATTTTTAAGCAGCTGTTTTGAGCATTTTTTCAGTGATACAGAGTTTGTGTCACCGCTCTTTTTGTAGTTAATTCTGCTTTGCTTTTAATCTGGGGGCCATCTCTTAGCAGTCTAGTTCAGGTATTTATAGTTTTAATTCTTCTGCATTTGGTTTGCTTTGGTCCCTTTTCACTATTGGCTTCCCTTTCTGGGGGTCCCCCTAAGTGGGGAGGTGTGTTATGGCACACTTGCTGTTTAATATAGATAGCACGCCTTTAGCAAACTCGTCTGATATGGAGCTTGATTCTTTCGATAACCCTAATTATTTTCATGGCACAGTAGATGAAGGTTCTGCCTTGAGAAAAGCAGCCGCTAATGCTAGAACAGTGTCCCCAATTGCTTTCGTACATTGTGGGGACAAATTGCAAAAAAACACAGAAATTGGGCACTGTCCCCAAAGAACGTTTTAGCATTGCTTGTCACACAAAAGGAGTATTTTCGTCAGCATATTACATGATCTAATCAATCTATGCCAGGGATTATGTTCTGCGATTTTTTTTCAAAGAATCGAGAAATGATTCCACACACACCGCTCTTCGCGACGGAGTTAACAATATAATTTATATACGTCGCCACCTCTCATTGATATCATTTTTCTCTCATAGATCTTGCTTCTTTTGTGTTTACTTTATCAAGGCGTGATATCTCGCTAGATATTTAGAGTGGAAATTACCTGCAACTTTGGAAAAGGTTAAAATTTCAGAGATCTTTCGAACTGTACAAAAAGTTTTTCATTTTAATTAGTAAAATTTAAACATGACCACCAGATGCATTGGGAGTGATGAGTCGATCCTGGCAGCGTTACGAACTGGACTTATTATTTAGATAAGTAGGGATTAGCTGAAATTTCGGGCTCGGTATCAGAGTTAAATAATATCGAGTGGGCGGACTTGAATTTAAAGTCCTTGGTCTCGGGCTTTGAAAAAATAAACCCGAACTCATCTCTAGTGGGGTGCCTTTCGTGAGTGTCTTGCTAAAGGTCCTAACCTGTGTCTGTGCTAAGTTTCAGAGGAAAACATGGAAAAGTACAAATGGTTAAGTTGGCGGACACGACCTAATTTTGAACCAGGCATCTTCTGTCTCTCAGTTCAGAGTGCTATGCGCTCGGCCACTGGTGGGGCTCCAGAGTATGAGCTTGCCGTTGTGGTACACTTTTAAAATATTTCTACTGCAAAACTGAAGCAATAGATTTTATCAAAATCTGATAGGTTTATGTTGTCTATATGGCACTTTCACAATACATTTAGTTATCAATATATGATTGATACATTATTTGCTTTTTTAAGCAGTTTTTTTCCCCCTTCACAACCTTGTCACGAACAATTCCAAACCTATAATGTACTTTTGAGGTATAATAATGCTATGTTTAAACAGTTTTTAAAGCAAATCAAATTGTGCCATTGACTCAAAATATTTCTGTATCTTTGCAAGTTATTTGCGTTAAGAAGTATCCAAAAAGAAAAATAAGCAGTTGAAAGTTTAAGGGCAATTTTGTTTAAGTTTTGAAGCAGACTGTATGCCACGGTGTAAAATCAGTGTTCTTCGTCGGCGTGCCGGTGACCTCTACTTGTACCTTGAGGTCTGCGCCGCCACCCAGCATTTGTATCATGCTGCCGCTGGCAAGGTCTAGGCTGGCGAAGTTTGCTGATTTTACAGTGCAGGTACAGACAGCTTAAAATTTTTTTTTCAAAATTGTACATAAACTTTTAACAGATTATTTTTCTGGATACTTCTTAATGCTAGTTATTTGTAAGATACAATTTAAATTTTTTGAGTCAATGATGTAATTTGATTGCTTTAAGGGGTCTTGTATCTTTTAAAAGCAGTGAAAATTGATAAAAGTGCTTTCACGTGTAGAATCCTATATTTACATAAATAATTTATTGATTTATTATTAATTAAACATTAATTGGCTTGGGATGAAAACCCTGTTAATTTTTCACAAGTGATTTAAAACATGAAACTAAGTACATCAATGAAAGCATAAGCTGCTTTGTTTCACAAATAACAGTAAATTAGGTGAAAATAGCAGAGAGGGTACATCTAATTTGTTTGTTTTGTATAACTTAAAAAAAAAAAAAAAACTTGAAGAATTAAGGTGAATAGTTATACATCCTATTTTATGAACATTGTTAGCCAGTTTGTAACCAAATTCCTTTCCTTCAGTGAATGAGTATTGCTTGCAAGCAGTGAGGGGGGGGGGAAAAAAGAAACCATTCTATATAGATATATATTTTTACAAACTAGCTTTAATGAACGAAACAAGCAAACAAACAAAAAAGTTAATGAAAAAAATTGCAGTACAATGCTTAAACAATATAAATTATCAAACATGAGTTTTAGCATTTAGTTACATTAATTTCATTATTAGTTTCACATTTTTCAAATGTAACACACTGAGGAATGATCAAAATACTTCTGACAAAAATAATATTGGTGAAATCCTCATTCATTCTTTTTGTTTTAAAAGAAATCTTTTGACTAATAGCTAGTTTCCTTGAACATTTTCTACCAGTCTTTCTGTCGCTTTTTCTCACAAAGTAACAAATTCATTAGAAAGAGGAACCTAGCTTAGAAAATAGCACAGTCCACTTGGCACTTAAGAAATTCTAGTTCACATTCATGGTTCAACCAAGAATGCAGCACAACATACAAATATAATTTGATGGAAATGTGTAAAAAGTTCCAATTATTTCCATTCTTATTTCGGAATTTTATTTTTTACATCAGATCTTCAGAACGTAAAATATACAGAATGCCTTTTTCAACAGAATATGAAGAGATATTCAGCATTACCATGAACAAATCAGACATTTTTTCAGAAATTTTGTCAGACCTTTAAAAAAGTGGAATGTAATACAAAATGAATGCAAATTAAATATTTTTGTCTTACATACTGAGAGATTTCCGGTTTCTGAAATTAATTCTAATGTATAATACCAGAATTAAATATTTCAAACCTGGTATCACAGATGAAGTAAGGAACTGCTCCTGTAAGTAGCTTTACAATTGTGGTTTGATTCATTTCTCCATCATAGTGTCCGATATATATAAAAGTCAGACTATTGGTTTTAGTAAGGCTGTTACGGGTGAGTCTCTGCTCACGTACTATGTTAGTCTTATAGTAAACATTGTTACTTAACAGAAGTCCTTTATATACATGAGAAATTAAAAGAAGAATATTCTGAGGAGTTTTGTTTTTTTATTTCCATCTCTCTCGCTCCTTCTTCACTGGCTCTGGTTTGTTTGAATTTGTGAAAGAGGGTGTGCGACGCACTGTTGGTATTCTTGTGCCAGTGTTGGATCCACGACCTGATGTCTGTGATGAGGCACTTGGGGTCCGTTGGCGTGCTCCCGTTGATCCCATTTTGCGGGCTCTGTAGCTGTCGACATTATCTGCAGACAAGTCACTGGCAGCTCTGCTCGGTGGTCGGCTGGAAGGTCTGCTTGATGGTCGGCTTCCATTACGAGCAACTACAATAAAACCAGACCTTTAGGAATTTCATTTTAAAAAATCATTCACTTTCATGTTTCTTTGTTTATTGTTTTATTCTTCTTAGACTCTGCATAAATCTAATTGCATTAGTTACAAAAATAATATTCATATAATGTTTCATATATTAAGGGGACAGTTTACCCCAAATTTGGTCAAAAAATCAATTTTCTTTTTTAAGTATGAGTGTAGTGAGTATAAACTAAATTTTCAATGTTTGTTCAGGAATAAATGATTGACGTCTAATAAATTCCATCAGTTAAATACTGTCCAACCAATTCTTTTTGAGTAACATTTACTTAGAAAAGATCACAATTATTAAAGAAATCAACATACATAATTTGACTTACACTTAAATACTTTTTTTAGTAATAGTAAATAAGCATAAAATGGATGCCTAGAAAGGGCAAAATATTAATTCAGTTATCTGTTAGGGAAAATGTGTAGTACAGTATAGAACCTGTTATCCGGAATGGTTGGGACTGGATGTTCACTGGTTGAGGATTAACATGACATCTACTGATTTGATTGGTAGCATAATTAGAATTAAACATTAAATTGTTAATATACTAGAAAAGTAATATAAAAAAACTCATAATATATTCAAGATAAATAAAAATCATTTACAGAGGAAGTAGTAAATATATGATAACTTCTTGAAAACTTAGTCACACACTAAAAAAATGAATGAAATACCTTACCAGATTGCTTACTTTATAAATTCTAGCTGTAGTACTCGAAATAAAAAAACAGAAACATAAGAAATATTAAAAAAATAAACTCATTTTTTGCTTCTTTCGGAAAAAATAGGAATTTATTCGATTGAAAAATGATTCCAGATAAGAGGTTCCATACTGTATTTTTATTTTTACGTGAGTTAAAATTATTTTATTTAAAAAATTATGCATGAATGCACCACACTAATATCAATGGAATTATTTGTATCAAATGTGATTTACAAGAACTGAAGTGGATATTGAGTCTTAACTGACTTATCAAACTCATAATCCTTAACACAATTACAAGACTCCTGAAAATTAACTTAAAAATTCACTATAATTTAAATGAGTATAAAAGAATGTTTCATAATTTCGAAAATTAAGCAGTATTCAATTTAAAACAAAAAGCTTTGCATAAAATACACAAATTAGCAAATACAGGCTGTTACTATGGTTTTTAAACAAAGATTTTAATCTCATTTATTTCTATCAGCAGCTTTTTTGAGTGTTTTTAATACCTACAGGCTTCTTGGATAAACCAAATTTCCCCAATGAGTATCACGTTAGATTTTACCATGTACAAATACTTATATAAAAATAATAGCAGTTATTCTTTTTAAAATGATAACGGTAGGAAATATCTAATTATGTATACTTAATACAATGTCATTAATAAATTGTTAGTTGACTAGACATAATTTGCAACATTCATGACAATACAAACATACACTTAATAAACCAGTGTTGAAAACTAAACGCCCATAGCAATTAAAAGTAATTTTACAACACACAGGGTCTTCCTTCTGCCTGAAGAAAATATAACCTTTGCATCTCCCAAAACACATGTAGAGTTTATTTTATTATTTAATCTGCTTTATACAAAGAAGGTTATTTTCAACTGAAAGTTGATAAACTAGTATGGCAAAACCTTATTTCTGTACTACACAGCACTCTTATTTATTCCTTTTCTGGAGAGTTAGAGAAGCATTTTGCAGGGTACTTACTTCCAGGGGTAAGACGATTAGGTGTACCTCTTGACCTTGCTGATTTTGAACCAAAACTGCTGTCAGCATCACTGTAGCTAAAATCGCTGGAAGAATCTAGCCCTCTCTGATGGCGCATAGGTACACTTCGTTCACTCTTTTCTCTAATCTATATTAAAATACTTTAGTAAGTAAACAAACAAGAAAACTAAGAACAAAATTTAAATTTTTACAATAAATACGTACATGTTTATATGAGCAGTATTAAAAAAATTTAATCTCTAAATGAAAAATAATTTCTTATAATTTATTTCCTTTGACTTAACTGAAAAAATAGTATGAATAACAGACAAAATAACATTAGTGAAAAGTCAAATCTATTCAAAAAATTAACCTTGCATTTATTGTTTGAAATAAATTTGTATTCAAGTAGAATGTTGAACAACTAAGAAAAATAGAATAGTTGCTATATTAGTGAAACAATCTAGAAATTTATGAGTAGTCTGGACACTTAAATCCATTTTTTTAAAAATTGATTTAACTATTACAGCTCTTTCTCCTCTTGCCTATTAATTCGTAATACATCCACAGTATGAATTATCACATTACTATCATTTTAAAATTAGTGAATATCCAAATTTATTAGTTCAGACTAGTTTTGTAATGCAAAAATAGCAAAATTCCTACAGATAGTGAATTAACATCAGTGGATTTGGCAACAGACAACTGATGTTAATTCACTATGTATATTATTCAAATATATATAAACTAGCTGCAAAGTACAGGAGCATTAGGTATTAAGGCATAACTTTTCAAAAAGAAATTGTCTGCTTATATGTTTAATTTATTCCCATGGCTTATTTTCACAACAATTAATGCATGAAGTGAATATGAATTGGAAGAACACTGGTCTGCATATGTGTGCGGTTCTTCAAACATATTGTATGTAAATCTGTTATCCAACAATAATTTTTTTAAAAAAGTAAATTCTCAAATAATTACTAAAATATTATCGTAAAAAAGTTTAAAAAAATCTTAGTTCCACTGTTTAACACTTTGTAATTTAATAGCTATTTAACTAAAAAAATAATAATAAAAAGAAAACTGCCACTCCCGTTATCCTAAAATTAAAATTGACTTATTTTCACAACCATTAATTCATAAAAGCGAATAGCTTTCTCCGAGTGTTCCTCCCTCCCCCTTTCAACCACACCTGCCTAGTTGCCTTGGAAACACTTGAGTGTGAGGTGAAGCGCATGGGCCAATAGCATAGAAGGCATGGAAAACTAATTACTAGATTGACAAACTGAGAATTTTTACTTAAGATATTTCAAAATATATTCCTTAAAAAACTTTTTAAAAAATGTTGACTCCAAATTATCATAAATTTTTAAAAGGATATTTTCACAAATTAATTTTCACATTTTTAAAAAACTAATTTAGCTATGATGTTCCATAATAGCTCACTTAAAAGTATTCTCTGGGCTTTCCAATGATATAAGAAATGCAGTTTTTGGAAGAAAATTTAGCTTGTCATAATACAAAATGTGCAAAAACTGGACAAAAGATAGAACTAAGAATCAGACTGATTTTTTTTTTTCAACAATATATTTCTCTAGTCTTATTTAGTCAGTGTGCCAAATTTGGTCAAGATTCGACGACTGTCTAGGCACCTAGAGTGAACACACAGACAGGAAAGCTATTTTATGCTTTTAGATGAGCATTTTTGAACACTTTTCTTTAGAAATTTCAAGACATTTTTAACATTGAAGATTATGATGAAAAGAAAGGAAGCAAATTATTGAAAATATTAATAGAAGAGTAAAAGAACATTTGTTACCCATTGGAAGACTGGGATGCGAGAGCCCTCATCAGAGGGTACAGGATTATAAAAGGAAGGCTCTGGAGTTTTAACAGGAAGACATCGAAGTAGAAGGCAAGGAGCTGAAATAAGCAAGGAGCTTCCCGTCACCCAACAATTTAAAAGCAAGATTTGGAGATGAGAAGTTTAAAATAGTCCAAGCAGCAGACTAATGTCCATGCAAAGCAATGCATTGTTGAAATGTATAAAATAAGCAATACAAAGTGCCAAAAAAAGAAGGGGAAAAAAGAGCAAGTCAGGATTTTTTTTTTCTTTTCATTTGAAGAGTATGCTGTAGTACATGCAGCATGCAACATATTAAAACATACAAAGTGGAAAATAAAAATCCAGAGGAAATTACAAGTAATGATAATCAAATAAGATAGATGAAAAAAAATAAGTAAATAAATAAAACCTCATATTAATACCTTAATGATACGATATTCTTAAAAGAAAATAAAAGAACAAGGATAAAATAAAATTTAGTGAAACTCAAACTAAAATTGACTATGTTCATTAATAGTACTACTTAAACTAATTCAAGCATATGTTGAAAAGCATGCATAGAACTAAAATGTAGAATTATTACTTTGTTATAATACAATCCTGAACAATATTAAAATATTATGCAGAACTGTATAAAATACATCAATTAATTTATACAGACTAAACATTTCAAAAGAAAAAAAAGGAATTCTTACATAAAATATTTATACAATTGATGTAAATTTTAGTTACTTTGTTTTCTTATACGCAAGTAAGTTTTACAGTACTAAGTAAGTCAAATTTTTATTTTTATTTATAGATTCAGCAGATTTACAATAATAAATTAAACCAAAGTTATTTTAGTTTGCAAAGTTTTTAAAGAGAAGTAACCCCCCCCCCCCTCCTCTTGTCCAGCACTGATGAGAAACAGAATTAAAGTAAAAACAATTATTATTGCAAAAAATATTTTAAATGTCTTTTCTGATCTTCATTTTCCCTTTACTTTCTTAAAAAGCATAAATGTATAATTACAACATTTTTAATAAAATTAAGTGCTTTGAGCTCTATGCATTCTAATTATTCAGCAGGTGCTTGAATGAAACATGCTTTGAAATAAGATTTAGCATTTACTCACTAATTTTTCGTACATTTAAGGCATACCAATCATGATAGGTACATAGAGCTGTTGGCATATATATTATTTAGTATTAACTCAAAATTGATGACAGTAAAACAAATTATGGACATTCATTAAGTTATATGAAAATGTAGAGTAATGACTGTATACTATTACAAAACACACAACATTAAGAAGTTAAAACATTGTAAATACAGACAGATCTTTTTAAATCAAGACTTCTACTGCATGCATCAACTAAGGGGATTTACAATGTTATCTGCTCTATCATTATTTAAATACATTTAATGTAGCTACATCAGAAAATATTTAAATTTCACACGTAAATCATTTAGTATAAGAAAAGTTACAGGTATACAAGCATGATAATCTATGCAACAACTAAAATAAAACATATGATTAAAAAAAAGTGCATTACTGTTAATTATTATTTTATATATTTAGATAAGGAAAGATACTACAAATAATTAAGGGAAATGGAAATTTTAAAAGGATGTGGAAGGGGATAGCAACAGAAAGCTTGGAGAAAATGTATAATTGGAGAAAAATATGTGTCACATAAATACGTAACTAAATAGTGATTAGTACATCCTGTTATATTTATAAAAAGTGAAGTCCAAATCCTGGTCATAGTGCACCAAGTATGATTTGTATGTGGGTACATTTATGTGGCATATTAATAATGATATAATAAAGTAAAGGAAAAAACATAAATCATCAGTTGTTAAGCTCAAAGCTTTGAAAAAAAAAAAAAAAAAAAAATCCTCTTTGTGTTTGCACAAACACAATCTGTAATGATTATTTAAAGAAAACAACATTTATTTCTTTTTAAAATCAAATCTTTCTCAATAGTTTAAAGCACATATGGGCAACCTCCTGCATACTAAAACCCTTTATAAATAATTCAAGATCCCATATAAAGCCCAGTTATATGACCCATGACTTCACTAACATCCTGAAGTTTGGACTGCTACTTTTCAAAGGTTGCACATACCTGGTTTTTAAACCATCCAAAGAAAATAATAATCTTATATATGTCAGAGATTATTTTTATAGGGATAACCTTTGGTATCGTTTACACCACTTTGCAACTACAACTGAGGATCTTAGGAGGGATCTAAACAGCTTTAATTTCATTCATACATAAAATGGAGAGGAATTATATCAATATCTATTGTGCCTCATTTTCCCCCAAGTTTTTTAAATTTTTATTATTATTAAATCTATTAAAAAAAGATAAATAAAGCTGTACAAATCATACTGCATCTGACAAAATATAAAGTAAAACAGAGGACAAACATACAGCCTATCATGAAACAAATTACATGATTTCGCAATCCACATGTCACTCTTAAAAGGGACAGTAACCCTTAAGGTTTGTTCAAACAAAGGGTTTTCAGGTTATCCCAGCTCTAACAAACTTTCACAATAATGATAAAGCAAAGGAAATGATTAGACATTTAGTTTGAATGATCTAGAAAACCACTGTCTGAACACACCATAGAACTAATCTAAAATTTCCATTGGATTCATTTCATACAAACAGATCTCGGGTACAGTTCAAAATATGTCATGAGTGACAAAAGACAGTGTGTAGAAAACACTGTACACACTAGTTAGGAATATTCAAATTTGGCATAAAAAGAATCTATAGAAAATGGGGGATGGCAAAAATGGAAGAAAAAAAAGAAAGGTAAAATTTAGAACAATATGACAATAAGCAAAATGCTGGTGATTGCTGTAATCTAAAATATGTCAATAGAATGCATAAAAAAATTGAGATATATTAAATAAAAATATGGTGCATTTATGCAATAAATAAAGAATCTAGCAAATAAATAAATAAGTCCAGTGATTTTTCAACTTTAGTGCATATACAAATTCAAAAAGGGAAAAAATGCAATTCTCTAAAATTCAAAGTATGCAAATTGCTGAAATTAGATAAATTAATTTTCAAAGGAAAAATTGTCACGATAAAAACTAAGACAACATTAGTATATAAAAAAGCAAACCTTTGTAATTGGGCCTGTAGCTGGTAGTGACATTCCAGAACGGTTAAATGAGGAATTTCCACTCTGTGAAGACTGTGAAGAATTGGGGCTAGCTTTAGGTTTAAATGGTTGAAGTGACTGACTAACTCCATCAGCCAGTATGAATTGTTCTCGCAATTCAAGATTTGTACGTCCTTTAGCTAAGGTATAACAAAATAAAACAGATGCAAGCAACTAAAATCATGCAGCATGCAAAAAACTAATATGCTTATCCAACACATATAAACTATATTAAGTAAAATAACAAAAATTATGCAAATAATAAAAAAAACCTCAAATTTGCATGCATTATAATGGCATACCTTTAAAATTTTTGGTTCAAGAACATAACTTTTTGTTTATTATTGCGTAAAAATGCAACAAAGCATATAATAATCCTTTGCTTGGCAAAATTAAAATGTAGCAAGCCAAAATAATTATAAAAATAAGATTTTTATCTTTAGAGGGAATATATGAGTTTGTAACTTATGAAATATTATAATGCGGTCATAAATAAGACAGGTTAAGACTTTGCAGAAAATGTACTCAGCTAAAATGACAGCAGGAAAAGTAAGTAAACTGTTGATATCTTTGTTTATGGTCAGTAAGAACAACCTTGCAGAGCCTTGAAATGAGATATCTGAGCACTCAGTGAATGCTTTTAGAAGAAAGATATCCCATCTGTAGTGCTGAATGTGTTACGAAAAGACATTTGTGGTGAAATAAGACCTTACAAACTGATTTAATCAGTATTATCATGAGGAATTTTTAAAACCGGTTCTAATAGTAAATGAAATGTGTATATTGCAAAATGCTATCAAGATTTAAAAGAAGGAAAAAAAAAAAAAAAAAACCACCACCCTAACAGAAAATATACATTTGGTTATATATAGTTCTTTTACTTTTTTTTATTATATTTATGTGTACAGAAGGGAAAAATAATTAAGAATTGCTTAAATTATATGTACACATACATAATTATTAAACATCAACACGGAGTATTTTTCTTAAAATTTATGTCCAAAACTTGTCTTAAATATCTACATAAACTGAAATGTTGTTTTAGTTATAAATTATGTAACTTTATCAAATGAGGTTTAAATATGCATAAAATGATGAAATAATGTTTAGAAAGTATCTATACATACCTCGACAAGGGTCATTTTTGACAAGGAACTCATCAAGAGCTACCCACCCACCACCAACACGTACCATCACAGTACTTCTTAGAATTCTTACTAAGCGTAATTTCTGGGACTCTCCAAACTGAAAATTGACAGTTAGGACAATATCAATATTGGAACCAAATAACTCGATTATACCAAGAAAATGTTTATGATAGGAGAAAATACATAAGAATACATTAAAATACAATGTAATACCACATACATGAAAAAGTTTATTTCAACATGGAAAAATTTAGATGGCATTTGAAAACAATATATTCTCTATTTCCTGTGAAGGCCATACAAGCACAGTGGTAAGTGCAACAGATCAGTAAATGGAGGGTTATGGGATTGATATGCTAATCCTAGGCTTTAGTGATAACCACTAAAGCCTAATGAGCAACTTAGTAAATGTGTGATGGACTTAGGATGTATTTTGATACATTTGAACTATGCATGATTAACTCAACTTTATAATAATTGCTTTGTACGTTTACTGAGTTGCATAATTTATTTTTTGAAAGTATTATGATTTAGTACATACCCTATATTTTCCTTCTCCAACTTGATATACTTTAAATCTATGAACACATGTACACTGTGCAACTTGACGCTGCACTTCATCTTGAATTTTCTCAGCCTCGGTGATTGGCCCTTTCTAAATATAAATAAATAAATAAATATGCAAAATAATTTTTAAAAAATAAAAGTTATTCCACGGAATAATAATAATAATATATATATATATATATATTTAAACATACTTCTCTGTCAGGACGAAGTGTATCGATGTATTCTTTGTGATCAATAAAACCATCACCATTTCGATCAAATATTTCAGCAACTCTTTCCATTTCTAACCTTGTTGTAGGGAATTCTAGAAAAAAAAAAAAAACATTATTTTCTTTTTCAAAATATAAATTATTTTAGAGCATACAAAGGACTAAAAAGAGAAATGGGAAAAGACACAAGAAAACATAATTTTATGACTTAAACAATGTAGAAAGTGTGTAATGCAATATAAAATACTATTTAAATGTTTTATATAGATATTTTTAATAGGAATATTTCACTAAACATAAGAAAACACCTAATAGTATTACACAGCTAATAAGACTATAGATTAAAAAATACTGACTATTCATTATCAAAGGAGTACAATTTATATTTGAATTCAATATTTCAGTTACTTGCTAATGCAACATGAACAATTGAAAAATATATATATATGCATTGATGTTGGAAAATTTCCCAAATTATGAGAATAAAACATTTACAATAAAAATAATAAAAAAAACTTACTTGATTTTAATATGCCATCTATAAAATCTTCATATGTGACTCTTCCATCATTATCTTTATCAATTTTACGGAACAGATCCATTATACGAGACTTTTTATTATTCATCCAAGCCAAGAACTATGGAAAGATTATAATTTAGAGCAATTAGACAAAAGATAATTAAAAATCTATTGTCTTATGAATTGTGTCATCTATATATTATTTTGAAACATGTTTTTTTTTTCGACAACCGAATTGAGAGAACAGCTGGGTGTAAAAACTCGGTTGAGGTGTCTGAAGAAAGGTCTCGGCCCGTAGATGTGCCATCAAGAGAGAAAATCAGAAAAAGTCGAACGGTTTAGGCATGGGGGAACGGCAAAGGTGCAATAGAAATAACATTGTGGTTTATTAACGCAGACGATTGCCTTAGCTCCGTAAGGCTTGATTTATTTGGAAAAATATTTGTTAGAAATTGCATCTGTTTGTAAATGTTGTGTGGCAAATGTGGCAACAGTGTGTAGTGATAATAAAAAATGTGTTGTTCTAAATTCTGATTAGAATAAGCGCGATTAAAAAAAATAAATGAAAACCGACTTCAAATTACTTCACCACAAATAAAAATTAATCGCATTCTAAATTATCTATATATTATTTTGAAACATGTTTTTTTTTTTCGACAACCGAATTGAGAGAACGGCTGGGTGTAAAAACTCGGTTGAGGTGTCTGAAGAAAGGTCTCGGTCCGTAGATGTGCCATCAAGAGAGAAAATCAGAAAATGTCGAACGGTTTAGGCGTGGCGGAATGGCAAAGGTGCAAATTTTCGCCATAGAAATAACATTGTGGTTTATTAACGCAGACGATTGCCTTAGCTCTGTAAGGTTTGATTTATTTGGAAAAATATTTGTTAGAAATTGCATCCGTTTGTAAATGTTGTGTGGCAAATGTGGCAACAGTGTGTAGTGATAGTAAAAAAATGTGTTGTTCTAAATTCTGATTAGAATAAGAGCGATTTAAAAAAATAAATGAAAACCGACTTCGAATTACTTCACCATAAATAAAAATTAATCGCATTCTAAATTAAAAGGCTTTGGCCAAATTTTCATGAAGTATAGCAGATATTGCTAAATTGAGTTTAGTCTTGGAGACTTATTTTTTTATGACAAACTTGGCGATAACTCGCCAAAACTGGTAATATTTCGCCATAGAAATAACATTGTGGTTTATTAAAACTCATTCTTGGCAGCTAAAAATGCCTTCTTTATTTTGACGCTTTATTGCTTATCTGTTAATCTGGAACTTTTTTTTACTGTATCCACTAATTTAGAGAATGGCTAGGTGTAAGAGAATTTTTAAAGTGTCTAAAAAAGGCCTTAGCCTGTAGATGTGTGATCAAAAGAGAAAAAGTCGAACAGATCAAATATGGCAGAAAGGCAAATGTGCAATTTTTCGCCATAGAAATAACATTGTGGTTTATTAAATACATCTGGAAATCAAAAGAGCTTTCTTTATTTTGGCGCTTTATTGCTTATTTCCTTAATTTTTTCTATATATTAATTTGAAACATGTTTTTCCGGTATCCACTAAATTGAAAGAACAGCTATGTGTAAAAATTTGGTTGAGAGGTCTAAAGAAGGTCTTGGTCCGTAGATGTGTCATCTAAAGAGAAAAAATTTCAAAGTCGGAGGGATCAGGCGTAGCGGAACTTAAAATGTGCAATTTTTCGCCATAGAAATAACATTGTGGTTTATTAAATGCATTTTGCTGTCATAAAAAGCCTTCTTTATTTTAGCGCTTTATCGCTTATTAGCACTAGGGTGCTATTTCGTTCACGCCCAGACATTGTCTACTCGATTCTGTCGATATGATTTGTAGACAGGTTTTGTAGAGATGAACTGTCACGGAAATCTTTTTAAATGTGTTTGCCACATAACATGGAAGGGGGGGGGGGAGAATAAGTCTGACAAGGTTTGCGATTTTTGATAATTGATCGCCAAGTTTGTGGGGAAAAAAAAAACTTAAAAACCGAACCATGCCTGGTGATGGTTGTAAAATAGCTTTAGTAGGCAAATTTAATATCGATATTAATTCCAAAGATGTGTTTTATGCAACGAGAAAGACAAATATAGCACACTCATGGATTATGATGCTCATTCCGAACAGTATTTAAAATGGTGAAGTATAGTTGGAATATGCTTGGCGAAGATTGTAAAACAGTTTTAGCAGCTATAGATTTCGATTCCAAAGAAGTGGTTTGTGGAACAAGGAAGAAAAAAACGACACGGCCATGAATAATGATACACTTTTCAATTTAATGAAACAAGGAAGAAAAATAGGGACGGCGCATGGATTATGATACGCTTTTAATATACAGCACTTTAGTGAGTATTTAAAATATGAAAGTGTTTCACATTCTTTTCAAACTTTTCTCCATACAAATACATTGTGGTTTGTTAACGACATTGACGGCAGTTATAAACTCCTTCTTTAGTTAGCGATTTATCTTTTATTTCTTTAATTTTTCAGTTTTCTGTCTGATACTTGATCTTTACCATCGAGGGTAGCTTTAGAAAAGGGCAAATAAAGCAGGGAGCGCGCAATCGCCATTTGGCAGATTAGCTTTTTTTGTCTCTTACAGAATTCCGAAATTTTTCACTATTTTCGCTTCATACTTTTAGCATTTACCTTTCTGCGCCTGTATTTTCTCATGGAATGTTGTATGTCACTCTTTCAATGGTTAGATCAAAGAATGCTGTGGCAGTCAAGATCATTTAAGAGAATTCACCTGGACGTTTCGTGGTCGATGACTTTACCAAAATATCGTCTTCAACGAACTGCTCAATTAGAATTTGTAACTGTATTTGCTCATTCATCATTTAATATCTACTCTTCTTTTTTTTTACTTAATAAAGATAGTTAAAATTAAATTTTAAAGATTTCAATCATTTCATCGTCATTGTACAGTTGCTAAGAACTGGCTTGAAACCTTTTGTTTACTTTCTGTCACAAGTCATGTTCTGTCTGCATCACTCTTTGATTTTTCCTGTTAGTTTTGGTCAAGACCTTGGTGACATTCTTGATCGTTCCCATTTATTTTTGAATATTACAGTCAATAAAGTGACCGTTGAATTCGACAGGTTCCAGCTAGTAATTTTTCTTATTTCAAATTAATACAACTAAATCATAAATCAACTGCAGATGAGAACTGGGTCTGTTTTACGACCCATTCACAAAATTACAATAGATTAAAACAGAGCCTTCACAAAAATACAATTGATTAAAACAGCCCTTCATAAAAATTCAATTGATTAAAATAGCCCTTTCACAAACATAAAATCAATTAAAATAGCCCTTCATTTAGCATTTTACCCTACATTTTAATCTGTTTTATTAATTATTTTAACAAAAAAGTGAATTTTATAAAAAATTGGTATGAAAATTCACAAAAATAAGTGTTGAAATTTACAAAAATAAGCAATTTTTTCAAAAATGGGGCTCTGAAAAAAATTCCAGGTCAACCCCTGGTACTACAGAACAAAACTGAGTCTAACTTCACTGCTTAAAACTTTGTGAACCTCATAATTAATAATACTTATTCCATTTTATTTTTTGTTTTAATTTCTTTAGCATATAATATAAATAATTGGTGAATGATACATGTTTTTTTAGTCATAGAAAAACTTTACCATTTTTTCAACTTTTACAGTAAAACTAATTATGGAAAATGGTAATGTATTAAATCCACAGAATGCCAGATTTCAAACTTTGCCGGTAACATGTAAATTACAATTCGACTCATGTCTTACCTTCTTTCGCCATTCATCAAAATCAAAGTTCTTTATTCTTTCAAGCTAAGCAAACAAATAAATGAAATTAGTTTCAAGAAAAATCATTGTCATTTGCAAAAGTTGTAAAAAAAAATAAAAAATAATAATAATAAAATTTTTAAAACCTCTTTGAGGTAGTTAAGTTTATCTTGCAGACGACGCTGCCTTTCCATGGCTAAAAGCCATACATTGCGCCACCTCTCAACAAGCTCTCGTGCTTTAGGATTCTTTATTTCTGGCTCGAAGGTCTGCCTCCTGCAATGAAATTATTTTTAATGTATACACCAGACAGGATGAAGTGAAATTCAGTGACTTGGACTTTTGCAAATACAAGAACAAATTGGGAATAATTATCCCATTATTATAACAGAAGCAGATATAAGACATCTTACCTCTCCTAAATTTCAAAATAAGTTCCATCTATTAATCATACAATGAACTTTAAAATGTAAGAATGAAAAAATAATGTAAAGTTCTAAACACAAGTTGTGTAAAAAGTACAGTATTAATTAAAAAACACACATATTTACACATGCATGTATAATAAAGCATAAATATTATGCATTTCATTATTATTGTTTTTATTGGAGAAGGGATAAATAGTTTCTGCTAATAATGTTGGATCTTTACGGTTCCTAAAATGCTTTAAAATTAAGAGTGCAGATATTGTACTTATTTAAAAAATAAAAAAAATGTGGAATTTTAAACTATGAAACTTTAGTTATTAAATAACAGAAAGAAAAAAGCAAGGTAATATAATAATAATAAAAAAGGACACATACACTGGTGTCTTTGGAATAGATGGAGTTCCTCTACCAGATCTGCGATCTGACTCATGTCGTTCTCGACCTTTTTCTTTACCTGGTGGGGCTTGCTGTTGAGGTTGTCTCTTTGACTGGAAGGCTTTAGTGACTCTTTCAACATCAGGCTGACGTTTTGTCATATCATCCATGAACATCTAGAAATAAAAAACAATATAATCAGCAACATTTAAAACAGAAAAGCAGAAAAAAGGAAGTCCTTTTTCCCCCTTGGGTGAAAGGAAGATAATAAATTCAAATAAGCATGCCAAAGGAAAGTTTTAGTCTCATGGTCTTAGCTTTGGTCTCTCTTCTTTGTGAATAGTATGGTAACCTCTACATGCCTAAATGCTTATTACTAAAGTAAAACATTGTTTGTAGCATTATGAGTACAGTTCTTGTACTCTTTTAATACATTCGCTGCTGATTCTATACCAGCACACTAATCAGACAATCAATTTTCCAAGCTTTGATTAATGAAGAATAAATTTAATAATAAAAAAAAACAACTTAAGGGTGACATAATTACACAAGAATCATTTACTTCCTAGCACATAATTTCCTGTAAAATTGTCAATTATTTGTAAAACTGGAGTCAAAATTATTTTCATTAGTACTAAATAGCCCCAATGCAGCTATTGCTATCCCTTAATTAAACTACTGTGCAACATGGTGGTCAATGAAATTCAATCAGCTGCCATATTGCTAGTAGTTAAATCGAGAGATGGCAATGGCTGCACTTTTTTCAGCATTGGTAGTATATACAGTTGTTCTGTACATTCATGTGAAAATGGTTGTGCTTCAAAGGGTTCTGCCTTATTTTCGTGGATTATGGGGCTTAGGCACTTCTGCTTTTACAGCATTTTGCACCAATACCAAATCTAGACTAGATTGATAGTGGCTATACCTGCCAATATCTACCACAAATTCTCGAAGAGTTCATTTCTACCTCATTCAAGAGCCGACAGAAGGCAGCACTACCAATTGTTACCAAGGCTTCTTAATTTTGAAGCAAATACCAAGCAGAAGACCTTAAAGCTTAGTTTTGCCATCCCCAGAGGGATGGTTTATGTATGGGAAATTGGACAACATTGCAGCCACGGCATATTTTAACATACCCCAGTCACCATTAGTGAGCACGACAGTCTTTGGTTGGTCTGAGGATCACGCCTACAACCTTTTGGCAACGAGATCGACACCTCTCCCAAATGGGGTACCATGGCCCTTTCAAATGGTTAAGTAATGCTAGATTTATAAAAACATCATTTTATGATGTGAAAATTAGAAAGAAATACTTGATCTGCAAAAAATCTGGATGAAAGTTTGATAGATAAAAAAGAGCTTATGGAGTAGAAGAAAAAAAATGGAAGTCTACCTGGTGATCTGCAATAAGTTGTTCTAGCGGTGGGATCTCGTCAGGCAAAGGTTCAGCTTCCAGGGCTGTCAAAGTGGCCTCAGCACCAATAAGCCAGTTGAGGAGCTCTTCTAGAAGATCTAAAATATCTCTTAAAGAGCGTAAATGATCACTCAGTTTCTGTTCCCGTTGTGTTGCCCATAATGATACCTATGGATTCAGTAAATAATATAAGTTAAATCTTGTTTTTTTTTTTTTTTAAATCTCAAGTTGTCTAAAAATAATTATTAAGAAAACTAAGAGAAAGTAACTTGTAATGCAACTAAAATGCATAATGTATAATACTATAACATATCATCAGTTGAACTGATGATAGTCATGGCGGTGGTTGAAATGTATTTTTTACAATTTTTATGTGGTAATAACTTTTTAAAAGTTTTAGGACTACCTTTTTTATGGGGAGGGAGGGCACATGTACTTTTGCAAAAATATTTTTAAAAAGTACATGATTCATTTCTCTAAACTTTAATAGTGAAAAATTTATTTCCAATTTTATCTAGCATCTCAATCCCATCAATACTTATCTTTAAAATAACGATATTTTCTTAAAATATTTGCAAACAAGTAAAGGAATTACAAAGTCAAAAGGTACTGAGTGGCCATGCACATCAAATGCAATATCTTTCTCTTGCTTTTTTTTGTTCATTTTAAAGGAAAGGGGGGGGAAGCTATTTTATAGATACTTCTGAATAGTCAGAGGATATTTTCCTAGTAAGCATAAGCTAAGCTTGTAATTTATACTATGAGAGAAATATATTTCACTATACACAACAGCCTGATTGTTTATTTTTTCCCTTTCTGCTATTATTAAAATATAAATACTATATATATATATAGATAGATATAAATTATAAGCTACATCATAGCACTAATACTTTAAATCAGCAAATGATCCAGTTAGGAATATTCAAAGCCACTGTACATTTGTCAATTCACTACCATTAAAAAATTTTAGAAAATAAGTTAAGTAACAATACTGAAACAGTTCTTAGGAAAATAATTAAAGAAAAAAAAGTTCAAAATATATAATTGTGCAGCTAAATTAATTTTCTCTCATTCTGGTGTACTTTCCTTACTGAAATTTAAGTTGTTTTTCTAATTCTGCATAAATATTTATGTATTTGAAAAGCTTTTAATACAGATTCTATTTATATAGATTTATTGCACATAAGCTAATGTACTCTTAATATTAATTTTGTACATTAACATAAAAGACAGAAAATCAATCAGTTATGAAGAGGATTATTATGATTTTAGCATGCGAGTCCATAGATCATTGGATCATTTCAATTACCTCTTCCCATCTAGACTGAATGATGGTAATCCAATGACGAATGACTGATACTCCATCAGGATGACACTTTTTGAGAATTTCCTGAGCGTGAGCTATTGTTCTGTCTTTGTTCACTTCTTGTTCTATCATTTCTTTCATAAAGTTTTGATGGTCTGCAATTTGTTGTTTGGTGGTCTCTTCATCATCAGGAAGGGGTCCTGCAAACCTAAGTTTCATTTCAGCATCAGACAGCCATTCCAACAACATATGGACTGCTTTGTGAAGTTTTTCTGCCTGTGAAATACAAATATAGCTACATAATTTCCCAAAGACTATGATATTTGGCAGCAATAAGTTTTTCAATCTAAATTTAAAACAAAAGTATGAAAGTTTCAGATTTTAATGAAATATTAAAGTACTTAAAACTTTTTTTTCCTGCAACATTTTTTAAACTGGAAAATGACATACCATAGTTATGTTTTTTCCATTCATATTACATTTCTGCATGCATTCATTTTCTTATTTAAATTTTTGTTGAAATATATAATATCTACACATTGTATATTTGTATCAGAGCTACCAACCGAAAAAGAAAATCAGGACACTTCCCCAAAGTTTCAATGAAGATAAAAGGATTTTAAATTATGTCAAATGAGGAGAAATGTATTAATGGAGTATTTTTGTTTAGGCACACTTCATTAACCATGTCAAAATCATTTTGTTGTGAAAATTTTAATGTCTGCCCTTTACAGGGATTTTTGCATTTCATTAATTTATGAAAATTTTCATCCAAGATCAAGAAAACTTTAAATACATCAATTGAGACTCAGATGAACAAAAATTTCTTATTACAGAAGTACGTATACAGAAGTACATTTTGGAGGAGGGGGGGAGAGAAAAAGAAAATTTGATTGAGAAACAGAAGAAAATAATACTTAAACATAAAAGCTGGAGAAAAAGGTAAAAAACAGGAGTCTCCAGTGAAAAATAGGAGAGTTGGCATGTACATTGGAAAGGGGGGGAGGTAAAATGTTACCTCTTGTAGAAAATAATATTTTCAAATAGGTGATATTTGAATTTTCTTGAATTTTAGAAGGGGGAGGGGGTAAATTGTCCCCTCTTACTAAGTTATGCCTATGTTTCTGACAACTGTAGAAAGAAAATGAAGTAAACAGATAAGGTAACAAATTAATTTTAAAATAAAAGACATTTGACTATTACATCTTTAAAATTGGTGTATGAGTACATTGCAGTTTTATCTCCATGAATTGAAGCATTAAGTAGTTTCTTAGATGGTTTTTGTAAACTATGTGTGTGATACCATTTATATGTATACATTATGTCTATCAACCAAGGTCCAAGTGTCATCTTGTTTTGTATCAGAAAATCCGCTTGAAAAACTATGAATAGATGGTTTTAGAGGCCAGCAATGTGCAGGCAAAAGTTCTTAAATGATTGGAATTCTTTTAGCTAACAAAATATTAGTGTTGAGCATATATATTAATTCACTGAAAAATGCTAATTTTGATGCAGCAAGATTTTTTTTTTTTTTTTTTTTTTTTTTTTTTTTTTTTAATAGACAGCCAGGATTTAAGTATTCTTATTACCTCTTGTAAAGCTTCTTCCAGTCTCCGCTGTTTATCATCAGAAAGATTTGCAATTTCAATCCACATCCTGTCAAGCTGAGTTAGTTGCTCTCTAATATGTTCTGAATCTTCATCATTGGCTGTTTCTAATAATTCTCTTGCAGTTCTTCTAACTGATTCTAAGTTGTTAGCTCTACTTTTAAGTTCATCTTGGAAAGTCTGTAAATAATTCATAACAAATTTAATGTTAATCACAAAAGTATAAAATATTTAATTAAATTGGTTTTCAAAAATTATTTTAATTGTGTATAAACAAATATTATACCTGGTATCATCATAAAATTAATAAATTTAAAATAAATAGTAAAAACTATTAAAACAAAATTGCATAATAATTATCACTTAGGATTGTTACACAATCTAAATTGTTATCGATAAAAGATACAAGTGGAGAATACAATTTTGAATGTGGGCAGTTGAATAGCAATCATTTAACAGGTCACATTTAAAAATGTTTCTCTATTCCACCCCTCACCTCCTTTTTTTTTCCATATTGATTTCAAACGTAACTGTTTGGTGCATGGTAGCAAAGTAGTAGTCATCCAATTGGTAACCACAAAGTTGTGGGTTTGATTCTAACATACAACTAAAAACCTCCAGGTTAGTGTATGTTCACATTAAATCCACAGTTCTGAAAGTTCCCTCAATGGTCACAAGCAGTTTCTGAAAGGTTCCACTATTCAGAAGTCCTCACTTCTAATGAGGATACAAATTGTGTCAGGAAACTCCAGGAAGAACATAGCCCTTTTACTATATATTTTTACGCAATCAGATTTACTGACTTCACATTGCTTGAGGTTTTATAACACAGGAAAACAGGAGACAATATTCAAACACTGTCAGGTATTCCATTCCAAATCGACTGAAATGTTTTAAACCATTTTTAGTTAATTTTTAATAGCTGTTTTATGATTTTTTTTCCAGCATTACACAATTAAGAATATTTAACAAAATTTCTCATTTTTTATGTTAATATTGCGCTCACCTAGATTACCTAGATAATATAATCTATGTTTTTGTATGGGAAATAATTAGATAATAAATCAAATTTATTTTATAAACAAAAAATGATTATTCATTTTAATCTATAATTTTAAATATTTCATAAAATAAGTAAATGCGATTAACAAAAATATCCCTTATAGTCTACATAGTAATAAAAAAACAATATAAATGTTGGAGTTCAGAGGATAAAGCATATTTCTTTTAATACCTTATGTTGGTCAACTAATGCCATAACAGTGTCCAAGTCACCATGAAGGAGTTGATTTTCAGTTAAAACTTTTTTAGATTTTTCTAACCAGTCAATAAGAGCTTGAACAGCATCTTTAAACTGACCAGAAAATAGCAGAGCTTCTTCAAGTTTCCTTTGCCTGTAATTAAAGTAAAATACGTAAAAGCATTATAGTTGCTATAAATTATATTCAAAGGATTGCATTATTTATCTAAAAGTCATACCATTTGCATTTCCCTGAACAATAAATAAAAACTGTGAATTTTGAAGTGGAAAATTTGTTCGGTTTAAAAATTAACTGTTCTGAGGAATAAGCAAAAAACAATGTTCTATAAGTACTGGATAACTATACTTTATAATACCACAAAGAAAATTGTTTATTTATTATAACATGTAATGGCTTATTATTTTGAAAAATAATTAAAAGACAGTTTTTCCATATTAAAAATATGTAAAATCTCATCACCATAATTGTATTAAAACAAATTATTTTTCATACCCTTTAGTATATATATAAAATAGTTACTAATTTGACCAAATTTCAAGTTATGTTTTGGTTCTTTAATTCCTCTTCGCATAAGGAAAGAACATACTACATATATTGATCAATAATCATCTTGATTTTATGTTAATATTTGTATGTGCTCATGATTTTAAGAGTAAATACATCTATGAATTTGCCATATCATGTCTGAAAATATATTGAACATCAGATAATCATATTACATGCAAAATAAAAGCTGTAAACACTGATGTTAATACTTACTTGTCTACGGACTTGGAACACACATTGTTCCATTTATTCTTAAGCTCATCCATCATATTCTGAAGTACACTCACATCAGATTTTGGACATTTATCTTTCAAATTTCTACCAAGTTTCATAGTTCCATCAAACAGAGGTTGTTTGGCACCTAAAGATCTCTGGAATTCTTTGTGTTTGGTAAGCATCTGTTTGATTCTTTCAGGGTCATTACCAACATGTGTAAGAACATCAAGTTGTTTCTCCGCATCATCTAGCCAATGACTGAGGTCTGACCAGGCATCATGGAACTAAGAGGATTAGGAATACATTTTATATATCAACATTATATATAACTTATAAAAGTTTCATTAAACAATGTTTCTTATACTCATAAAACTTCCATTGAACATTTGAAAGGAAATTTTGCCAAGAGAGTATTATGAATGTTAAGTTTTAATAATTTACTTAGTGCTGTCAAACGTAAATTTATTATGTTTTAAATTCCCCCTCCAGAATTTAATTTGATATTTAATTTAAGATTATTTTATAGCATATATAAAAGAAAATATGTAACATTACCTCTTTAGCTTCTTTGTATCCATGATCTAAACCTCTAGTTCTTTCAGCAGCTTTGGAAACAACTCTTTCCCAACGATGCTGAACACTTATCAGCAAGTTCTTTATTAAAATGACATCTTGCTTTTGACTAAAATATTTCAGGTGAGTACCTTTCTTATCCAAGTTCAACATGACTTCACGGTGAGATCCTACTTCTTTTTGGAAAGCCTGCAAAAGACATTATTTGATTATCATTTGACATAAAATTCTACTTCTGATGGCAGTTAAAAAAAAAAAAAAAAAAAAAAAAAAAAGAAAAGAAAAGAAAGAGGTGTAAATAATTTACCTTATGATCTTCAATTTGTTCTAACACAACATCCATCACTCTACTCACAGGCTTCAAATTTGATAAAAATTTCTCAGCATTTGTCAACCATTCCACAAAATCTTGAAGAGCTTCATGGAATTCAGTGGCTTCTCTTAAGGCTATTTCTAATTTTATCTAAAACAAGAAGTATGCATTCTCATTTAGTAACTACAGATATAGACAGTAATAATAAATTTTCTTTTGAATTACTATGATCATATGCTCTAATGTAGATAACAATTGTTAGGTCGTAAGGAATAAATAACATTTAGACTAAGTGGGAAATTAACAGGTTTTCCTGTATTAAAAGTTCTGATGTGGAAAAATGAAAATAATTAAAGAAGGTTATATTTAAAATAATTTTGCCCAGAGAAATTAAGTTCTTCCATGATGGGTTACACATATGTTGAAAACTACTTTTAATGATTATGATAATTAATTTTGTATTTAATAAATTTTG
Source organism: Cheiracanthium punctorium (assembly GCA_038373885.1). NCBI lineage: Eukaryota > Metazoa > Arthropoda > Arachnida > Araneae > Cheiracanthiidae > Cheiracanthium > Cheiracanthium punctorium. The sequence continues at coordinate 627,248 of JAWZYV010018464.1, read as the reverse complement.
TGTTTTTGGTGGCTGACAAAATTGTTTTTTTTGTGGCTGACAAACATTTTTTTTTATATAACGATCTTTTAGTTCCCTTAAATAATATATTAATATTAATAAATTTTAACATTTCTAATCCTTTACTAAACTTCTTTTGATTTACAACAATTGCTACTGGGTAGCCATTTTCTTTTGGAGTCATTGCAATCTCGGCAGATACATGCGTTCCCGCATCTTTGACGTTGCCAGATTCAAGGAACAAGAAATTTTACGGCCGTTCACGATGTGTTCTACATCTTGTAAATTTTTAATAAGGAGTTAGGGTCATTCCATGTCAGATCAACCAGGCCATGACACCATCCGTCACAGATTTTGATGAAATTTGGTACATATGTGCAACTTTTGACGCTGATCATGAATATATCAATTATATTGAGATTAATTGGGGGATTCAATAGTTATGAGCTTTTGAATTTCAGCTGAGATGCACTGTTGGTGGCCATCTTGAATGACACATATACTCATATAAATAGCCATAACTTTCTTAAAATTTGTCATACAAACTTCATTTTTGTTTTGTTTTGATCAGAATAAAACACATTTTCACTTAAACAAAATTAAATTTATACATCTTTATTACAGTAACTGTGAAATCCGTTTATTTCTTATTTTTTGTACGACAAAGGGTGTAACTTCAGCAGCTAATTTCGAGCAATGCCCCCCTTTCAATTTCCACCAAATTTTGTACACACGTAGTTAAAAGTATGTTATAATATCTGATTTAAAAATTTTGATGGGTATTTTACAGCTAAACTTTTTAGAAATGAAATTTTGATTTAATTTTTGCTATCTCTATACCAATTAACAATAAAAGGCTAAAAGGCAATTATTACCATTGTACAAACTATAATTATTATAATATGCACATAAATGATAGCCAATCATATGTTGTAAAAATACTAATTAAAATGTTAATTGAATGACAAAAATTATGATAACTTTATGATCTGAATTGCATCTGAGTTCAGTTATTTAGGATAGAATCAAAAATTCAACAAACTTAAATCTTATATATTCTTATATATGATAGTATTTTCTTGGTATATTAGAGATTTTTACTATGATATTCTATTTAGATTTATAAATCATATTTTCTCATTTTATAAACTATTAGCATATTGCCAGTAAAAGACAAGAATTAAAATATAATAATCAATAATTAAAAGTAGTTTCCATATTGCACCCTTCAGTAGTTGGTTTCTGAGAGCAGGTGTTATAACTGTTGTTTTTACAGGCAGCTGCTAATAAATAATAACATCTGTAACATCTAAGACTCACTTTATTTAGCTATTATTCACTTAGCTTTTAAATCTCTTTGGTGGAATACTAAATTTTTATTTAGTTATCTGCTAGTTTTAAAATTAATAATGCTCTAATTAAAACTGTGATATTTTGTAAGAAATTCTAATGGATACAAGTATTCAATGCACTGTGGGTGAAAATTTATCTGACAAATGTTCAGGAAAAATACAGAGTGTCAAAGATTTGAGTAAAGAAAATCAAGAACTTCTTTCTTGGAGAACTGGTGTGAAACTGGAAGAAACAGATACTTTTTGTGCTCATCATGAAAGTAAATATCTGCACAGATTTTCACTTAGAGTAAAAAAATGCTGCAATCCACTAAACATTCATAAAAAGAAGAATTACTTCTAGTTTAAGCATAATAACCCTTGATCTGGCCAAAAATTTAAAGGATAAAGGGATATATGTTGTTCCAGGTAACAAATTGTGCACAACCTGTAGACATAAAACAGATATTGTGGAAATAGAATCTAAAAAGGATGACCAAAATACCTTAAGTGACTTTAGCCCTGAAGCAACAGTACCAGATGAAAGCGAAGATAAAAATTCATTGAATGAAAGTTTGCAAATTTTAGGTGTATCACCAGTTAAATTTCATGCTATTTCACAACATAGCAGAGCAAATAAGGCTAAACGCAAAATAGAACAAGCATCCGAAATCCTGAAAACCAAAATAGCTAGAGTATATTTGGGAACAGAAGCACAAGATAACCAATTTGCTTCTTAGCACAGCCAAAAAAATGAAAGCGAATCAGAAGAAAAAGCAGTTGCTTTTGACAGTTTAATGGAAAGTATGAAATTAAAAATTCATCAAGCTTCACGGAGAGAAAAAATTCAATTATTAACGATAGTTCCATTAAGTTGGTCTCGAGAAAAGGTAAAAACAACATTTAATGTTACTGATTATATGGTTAGACAATCACGAAATCTCCTGAAAACTGCAGGGATTTTGGCAATGCCAGAGCCAAGACTAGGGAAAAAAATTGCTGAAGAAACTTTTAGAATAGTAATTGAATTTTTCAGTGACTCAGAATTTTCCTGAATACTACCTGGGATGAAGGACAAAGTCAGCATTTCCAGGAATGTATACGAGCAGAAAAGATTAATATTATGCAATCTCAAAGAACTGTATGCTGCTTTTAAGCTTAAGTATCCAAATATGAAAATTGGATTTTCTAGGTTTTCTAGCTTACGGCCTAAGCAGTGTATTTTAGCAGGATCATCTGGAACACACAGTGTATGTGTATGTACGATCCATCAAAATGTTCAGCTTATATTAGCCGCTATTGAACTTGAGGAATCTTACAGTGATTTAATAAAATTTATGGTATGTGATATAAAAAACAGGGAGTGCAATCTAAGACTATGTGAAAAATGCCCGAATGTGTCATTTTTAAAAGAATTTTTAATACATAAATTTGAAGACTATGATCCTGATGATTTAGTAGAATACAAACAATGGGTGTCAACAGACAGAATGGATCTTGTTACATTACAAACTACATTATCGGATCTTATTAATTTATTAATGAATAAACTTGAAAAGCTTATACCACATTCATTTATTACAAAATCCCAGTCAGAATACTTAAAGAAAAGATAGCTTAAATGAAGATTCTATTTTATTTTTGATGGATTTTAGTGAAAATTATAGTTTTATAATACAAGATGAAGCTCAAAGTTATCACTGGAACAATGGTTACTGTAGCCTTCACACAGCTGTGATATATTATAAGATGAATGAAAGTGTCAGATGCAAAAGTTTTTGCATAATATCAGATGACTTAGTGCATGATGTAACTATGGTGCACAAAACTCAGAATATTATACTATCCTCACTAAAAATGATGTTGCCAAACATAAAGTTTGTAGAGTATTTTACCGATGGATGTGCAGCGCAGTACAAAAATTGTAAAAATTTTTTAAACATGTGCTATCATGCTAAAGATTTTTATGGAATTGAATGCAAATGGTCATTTTTTGCTACAAGCCACGGAAAATCAGCATGTGATGGCATTGGAGGGACCATAAAAAGACTAACTATTAAAGCCAGCTTGCAGAGACCATTTAAAGACCAGATTAGTAATGCTTTAGATATGTATAACTTTTGCAGCAAAACAATTAAGGATATACACATCTACTTTGCATCAGTTGACGAATTAAAAGATTTACGTATGCAGCTATCTAAGCGTTTTCAGAAAGCCACAACTATTACAGGTACTCGGAACTTACACAGCTTTGTGCCAGTATCTGAAACTAAAATAGCTGCTAAAAGAATAAGTTCAGATGAACAAGTCTGTATCTTAAAAGAATTTGATTTGCCACCACAAACACATAGTGATTACAACTGGTGTACTAATTCATATGTAGCTTGTATTTATGACACACATTCGTATATTGGGCTTGCAGAAAAAGTGAATAGTGATGATGGTGACATTACAGTAAAATTCATGCATCCCCATCATTTTATTGGCCTCAAAACGATTCTTGTGAAGTACCCTTTCAGCATATACTGTGTAAAGTTGATGTGCATACTGCCACAGGAAGAACCTATCAGCTCAGCAAAGAATCCTCCAAACTGGTTCAATCAGTGTGGCAACAAATGAAAAATTTTTAGTTTCTTTTTATTTTTAAATAATTAGATATCAGGTGTACCTGTATATATATATATACATATAACTACTTATAACAGCTTATCATTTACCAACATACACATGTCTATAGTACCTTGTTAGTTACCAGCATATATTTATACAAATATTCTGACAAATATTGTTTTTGATCCCAAAGACAGGGTATGTAGCATTTTATGTTTTCATTGAATTTTTCTTCCTGGTGTTTACTTCTTGCTGTTTTGCAACTTTCACTTTCAATATTTATGTTTAAACATTTTATTAGTAATTAAATACATTAAGATTGTCAATTCAATCAAGTGAAATATATTATTATGGAAGCTGAATTGGTGAGTAATTAAAAATGTTGGCTGATTTCATGTAAAATTAAACTTTTTTTGTAGGGGGGGGATATATGTATGTTTTAGATTTTAAAAATGTATTTTATCACCTAAAGTGTAGCTTTTTTCCTACAAAAGTTTATTTTTCTTAGAGGACAAAAGGGAAAGTATTGCTGTGTGTATTTAGTGGGTTTCTTTATTCCAATTTCAAAGCTTGTCGGAATAGAATGAATGAAAATACTAATGTTTAAAAAACATTCTTATATTATCAGTAAAATTGTATAAACAACAAAAAATTATTTATATATGTATAATTGATTTTTTCAAAGAAATAATCTGGTGTATTGTAAAGGTTGTATATACTCATTCAGAATATAATTTATATAAAATGTATCTGTAAAATACCCATCAAAATTTTTAAATCAGATATTATAACATACTTTTAACTACCTGTGTACAAAATTTGGTAGAAATTGAAAGGGGGGCATTGCTCGAAATTAGCTGCTGAAGTTATGCCCTCTGTCGGACAAAAAATGAGAAATAAACGGATTTCACAGTTACTGTAATAAAGATGTATAAATTTGATTTTGTTTAAGTGAAAATGTGTTTTATTCTGATCAAAACAAAACAAAAATGAAGTTTGTAGGACAAATTTTAAGAAAGTTATGGCTATTTATATGAGTATATGTGTCATTCAAGATGGCGGCCTACAGGGCATCTCAGCTGAAAATCAAAAGCTCATAACTTTTGAGTCCCTCAATTAATCTCAAAATAATTGACATATTCATAATCAGCATCAAAAGTTGTACACATGTACCAAATTTCATCAAAATCTGTGACGGATCGTGTCATTTTCGAAAAATTTTGGTTGATTTGACATGGATTGACCCGTTATTAAATTCAAATGGAAATGCAAAGAACATATGGTTAATAAAAGATATACATCGTTTTTCACGTAATCTTTGAGACCTTATTTATGGAGTCAATAAAGTGTGCTGACTCAAGTATCGACTCCATGGCCGATATTTCGCTACAGCAATGGAAGTCTGAGTACGAGAGTAGGGAGAGGTGAATAAATACCGGAGCCAGAGGCGGCTTCGAGGCTTCTTCTCTGCTCTCTCTGGAAACTTCGACTGGTGGTCTCGGCGATACCGAGGAGTGTGGTCAAGGACGGAATCAACTCTAGTGAGGTCAAGGACGGAATCAACTCCCATAAAGATTACCGCCTGACAGACAATGACTTTATTTCAAGAATAGAGGGCCCTCCACTTTAACCCTTAGCTAAGTTTTTTTTTCTTTGCATGTTATTTTCACTAACCCTAAGGTTTTTGTCAGCCACGTAAATTGTTTTGTTGTTTGTGATATGAGGTGTTAAACCTAGAATTGAGTGAAGAATCTTAAGTATAACAAATGGAATTATTTATAGCAAATTTTTGGAAAATATGATAGTTGCTTATTAGTGAAATGTTTATTAAGTGATAATATGATTAATGTATTTAAGGGATTTAGAAAAATTATTGGATGTTAAAAGATTAACATTTAGGGTATAGCTTGCCTCATGTCATTTGATTATTTATTGATCGGTATAAACATCTTGCTTAATTTAAATCTTATTAAATTTGAGTAGGAGATAATTGTTAAAATGCAATTTAATCAAGATATTGTTAAAATATAGAATTATTTAGTAGATGAAAAAAGATTTAAAATCTTATGATTTCGAGTAGGTGTCTGCTTATGTTGTTAAATAATTGCTGGTTTGTGTTGTTGTAAAAGGATATTAGTTGCATTATGATAATAAACAGGTTATTTTTATATTAATTAAGTGTATTTACTTGAAGTGCATTTTCTTTTTCACTCTGACTTCATAGGGTTTTTGCAAACTTTTAGGAAATGCCACAACAGTTATGTAACACCTTTTAAATCTATACGATCACTAAGCCTTAAGATGTTTATTTTAGTTGCTTTATCGATTTTATTTGTATTTTAGAAAAATAATGGATGGTTTATTTAAAGGCACCATTTTTAGATACTGGCTCAACAGAATTTTTAAATCCTAATCTACAAAAACAGAGTTTAAATCCTAATTTGCTAAAACTCAAAAGTTTAATCCCAACACAATCTATATAACTACATAAATTGTGTCTGTGTAATAGTTTTGTAATAATTTTTAGTGGGACGATACAATCTATTTATATAATACGCTAACATATGCAGTACCAATATCAAAGATATTTCCACGCTGCAAACGGCAACAGCTAGATGTAAACATTAGTGCAATAACAATAGCGCATGTGTAAAAATCGAAATTAACAGTTCATTGACATCAAATGGAGCAAGCAAATGCCAGACAATAGATAGATTAAAAAAAAAAATAAAATAAAATAAAATAATGGATACCCCAAAATACAAGATCTTTCAGACTTTTTCACAGCTTTAAAATATCGAATTTACAATACTTGGCACATTAATCGCCCATCTAAAAAATGTCACATGCATTGGGCTGAAGTGCATTTTAGCCATTTGCTGTTTCAACATCGGCTTTTATGATGACATCCAAAATGAGCAGCAACCCTAACCTACATAAATTTAATGACAAATAGTGTTAAAACAAAGAAACATGATTTTCATTGAAATGAGTCCAGGTATGGAGCGGCTAGCATTAATAAATTTGTATAAGGAAGTTTGGTTTCCTAAAATTAGGAATGAATTCAATTCTATAGAACAGTGCTCAAAGGATATTTCAATTACAGTATCAAATTATTTTAAGTTAAGGAATAAAAATCGATTTAATACAGATAAATCATTCTTCACAGGCAGGCAATTCTTTTACTCTAGAGAAAATCAGATTTGACAAGATGATTCACTATTTTTACACTACGTAGTACAGACAGTCTGAAACGTCCTTGAAATAAAATTATTTCCATCTTTCACAGATCTTTTTAGTCAGCATAAAGAATTAAAACAGGTGAAAAAAGGAGCTTCGAAGACATGTTTAAAATTTAGATTTTAAATTCAAACCACAGATATATTTATTTTTTGTATATTAAGCAAAAAAAAAAAAAAATAAATAAATAAATAAATAAAATAATAATGCAACTAAATTGTTCATTAATTAATGTACAATGCATAAAACAACATTAATTAACGAATTCAATAAAATGCTCACCTTCCTGTCATTTGCTCTATTTAGAACATTTTCCCATCGCTGTTTCAAAGTTTTTAGATTGTGCTGTAAATTCCCAGCAGCCCCTTCATTGGATCGTTTTAGATATTCTTGTCCTTGTTGTAAAACCGAATCTATTTTATGTTTATTACTATCAAGATCATTGTACAATTCCTATTAAAAAAATAAACTCAATTAATAATAGATCAATACATTAAAGTTGTAAAGTAATTAAAAAACTTTGTAAAAAACACACATAAGAAGTAAAAGGAAAGAGGATATGTGTTTCATTCAAAAATTGTTTTGAACTTCTTCAGTCCAAGCCCAAGAGGATACGCGTTTCGTTCAAAAATTGTTTTGAACTTCTTCAGCCCAAGCCTAGGAAGGGCTTGGACTGAAGAAGTTCAAAACAATTTTTGAATGAAACGCATATCCTCTTTCCTTTTACTTCTTATGTGTGTTTTTTACAAAGTTTTTTAATTACTTTATCGTTTAACACCAGTATTTTGAGTGTTTTTTCAGACATTAAAGTTGTTTTGTTAAAATAATGAATTGCTATTACCATTTTCAACTGTTGGAAATGAAATTATACACCACTGTAAATAATAAATAAAAATGAAATTACCATAAATCTATTCAATTGCTCTCTAGCTGTTTCTGGCAAACCTCCAACAGGCTTAGAAGAAACTAACTGACTATCGATATCACTCAACCACATCAATAAATCTTGTATTTCTTGATTAAATATCTGAGCCTAGAAACACAAAAACATTTTAAACATCCATACACAAATGACATGAATCTATAGGTTCATACAATCCTTTGACTTTTGAGAGGATTTAAAAAATTTATGCGGAAGCTTTTCTTGATTTATTATTAACGTTTATAACTTTTCTTAGGTTATTATTTTAAATATATAATTCATACCAAAAGAAAATTTAATAAAAAGACAGTATTTAGCACTTGATAATAATAGTCATCAGACAAAAACATTAAAAACAATTACTTTCTATTACTTAACTACCTTATATGAATTTTAAAAAGCTGTAATAAAACCAAACTGTTAAATACATCTCACAAATGAACACGCACACAGATGTAAATATGTGGAACACTCATAATTAAATTTATATTTTTAAACCTTAAAAATGAAGGGGGCAAGGAACTTAGTTTATTATTATTTATTTATTTTTGGAAGAATTTTTTTTTTTTTTTTTTTTTTTTTTTTCGAAATCATACTTTCTGTAAGCACTAAGCAAAGATACCAAATAAATGAATAAATACCTCATTCAATGCTTCTTCCAATTCTTGTTGTCTGTTTGCTGCTTTGTCTTGAAGATGTTGCCACCTCTTATTTAACTTGCTAAGTTTACTCTGAGTCACACTTGCATCTTCACTACCTCTATTAGCTTCTATCAACTGCCTTCCAGCAGAATTGAGTGTATTTACACTTGTCTGATGGGCTTGAATATCATTCATTAATACCTGTAAGATTATTAAAAAATAAGCAAATAGTAATAAAAAGCATAAGAATATTAAAGGAAGATGAAAACAGTGAAAGTTTCAGCTGCAAGTATCAATTCAGATGGTACACTTATTTTTCATCAGCTCCTTATCATTGTGTACTTAAATAAATATACATACTTAATTTTATTTTAATCTCTACAAGACTATAGTGATTTTTTTTTTCGGTACCTCTTTTAATTTCTGCTATCTTTGAAGAAAAAGAAAAATGCAGCACGTTTTTAAATACAACCATTATTACTTTTTCCTTAAATAATCAATAACATTCAAGAGAGAACTATTGAATATTGAAGGACAGTGCATTTGTATGCTTTGTTTTTTTTTATGGTTTCTATGACTACCTGATAAAACTCCCAGCAGTAAGTCAAGTGATGGGCTTCATTGGAGCATCCGGATTAATTCTGCTAATTCTGTAAACATGTTATTGAAATCCTTTATGGGTTTGAAGGATACTTCATAGTGAACTTTGTTATTTTTTATTAAAATGCAAACTGTTTTGATAAGGGGCGTGCCCAAAATATTGTGTCATGTGCCATCAATGGCATACCTGCCATTGGTTCACCATCCCTGATCTTGTTGATCAAACACAATGTAGAGCATTATTAGGTGAACTTTTGTACTTATCAAACCAGACCAGATTTATCACTTGTTATGTGTGATCTTTTTCAATTTAATGAGCGCCCTGAGAAACATCAGTTTTAGCTACTAAAACATGTTCTTAGATATTTACAAGGTTCTAAAAACAAAATGCTAATTTATGACAGCGAAATGGGTTATGAGCATGCTAGTACTGATTCCAGTTGGGGAAATGCAACAGAAGGGAAATCTTTTTCTGGGGGAGTAATTATGATTGGTTCATCATTAGTATCTTGGAAATGTAATAAACAAAGATGTGTTGGAACTTCTACCTGTGAAGTGGAATTAATTGCCATTTCTGAAATAGCAAAACAAGTCACTTGGACTTTAAATTTCTTGGAAGAACTTAATTGTAATAATTTTGTAAATGAACCTGGAGTAATATGTTTTGAAAATCAGTCAGCAATTGATTGCCTACAGGGATCTAAACCATCAAACAAAATCAGACATGTAAATTTAAAATTTTATTTTGTAAGAGACACGATTGAAAACAATATTATCCAGTTAAAATACATATCTACTGACAAAATGATTGCGGATTTTATAACCAAAGCAGTATCATCTGAAAAAATGTTATGGTCTATGCAAAAGATAAATTTAATTTGATTGTTTTGATTGCAAAATAACCTTATATATAAGTTCTGTGTAATATTTTTGATAATTTGTGTCTGAAAGAAAGAAAAAAAAAGCGCAAATCTGTAGGAGGAGACTGCAGGACTGTGTGATCTACACATTGTTTTTTTTGTGGTTTCTATGATTACCTGATAAAACTCTCGGCTGTAAGTCACATGTCGCGCTTCATCAAAGCATCTAGATACATTCTTTTCTTTCTGTAAACATGTTGTGATATGGTGTGTTTGTTCTAATAAATATATTTGTCTTCAACATGGACTGATTTATTCTTTGACGATTAAAATGGACGTCTGACACGTGAAATATGTACAGAGAATAACTTATATCACATATGGGCAACTGCCAGCCAACATATAAAAACTCGCTATAAAACCTATATAAACCTTCCAAAATCGCAAATAAATTCCAATTATATGGCCTGCGACTTTGCTAACATCCTGAAGTTTGGCCCGCAATTTTTCAAAGGCTGCATATGCCTTATTTATATTGTAGAAAGGAAGCAGAATTAAATCCTTAATGTGTCTTAACTGAAAATGTTTACAAAGCAATCATAAAATATTTAATGCATTAATGTGTCAAAACTACCATTATCCTGCAACACTGAACTCAAAATTCACCACAATATATATGACATGTGAATGTACATTTCCTCCTTATTTATTTACAGTAAATCTATTTGTGCCCTTAGAAGAAAGAACTTAATATGATATTTTAAATATTTAGCAGGGAGTTTAAAATTTCACTACACATTATTTAAAGTTATTTCATAACATCAAATATTGCATACTAGATTTGATAGTATATATTACACATATCCTTTTTATATTGATGTAATGAAAAATTAATCCATGCTGTAAAATATGTTTAAGCATTAAAAAAGTCTTACTTTATGTTTAGCTAACTCTACTTCAATAACTTGTGGATCTCCAAATACAGGTGTAAGATCATCAAGAGTCTTTTCGGTTTTAGACATCCAGACCATAAATTCATCCAATGCATGCTGAAACTGTCCTAGTCTCAACAAAGCATTTTCTAATTCTCTCTAAAACCAAAAGGGGGGATATATGAAAAATGAATAAAATATACATTACAGTTATACAATAACTATATAATTTTACCTGACTGTGACTGACATACACACACAAACATCTAACAAACTGATACTTTTTTCGATAGTTTTATTTTTTTAATAAGCTGTATAATGAAGTGATAAAAATGGTAAAATATCAATCAATTTATATTTTAAAATATGAGAAAGTAAAAATGAATATTATACAATATATAAGTATGTTACATAAGCCCAATTTGGCTTTTTAAAATATTTTTTCTAACTTTTATTACTATAATTTCCTTTCTTGGGCATCTGGATAATTTATATTTCAATATTTTGCAAAGTGTCATTTTAGGGGAAATTATACTCGGGATATGAATTTTATGCCAGGAAAATAAAAAAGTTATCAGCCTGCATTACTATGTGTTGTTACTTTCTCTCCCTCCTAATATCACACAACAATGACAAAATATACACATGAAAACATCACGTAGCGGGATAAATTATCTGGCAGTCAGTTCATAAACTAGTTCACAATGCTATGTGGGATATTGAACCTGTGCTCATGCTTGTAAATATGCTCAATTTATGCCTGAAGTAACAATTATAATTTGCTAAAAAAGGTACACATTACATTTAACTGAACAAACAACTCATTCATACGAATAAATATACTTAAGCTTCTATTTTCTAGAATCATTAAAAAATGTACATATAAACACACATATTTCATATAGGATATACATTTTAAATATCATTACCATATTCCATAGACACATAAAACTTTATATACCTGTCTATCTACAATGCCCTTCAGTAGTTCATCCCATCTCTTATTGATTTCAGCAAGAGGTTCCCTTATAGCCTTGGCTTGGGCTGGAGAAGTTCTTTCCATAAGCTCATGAGCTTGCCTATTTATTGACTCAATTTCTACCATATGAGGATCAACTTCATACTTGAAGCCCTAAATGCATTACAATAAATGCATTTTTAATAATTTTAATATAATAATACAATCTTTAAAAATCTTTTAATTGTAACTTAAAATAGTAAATTGCAAAGTGAAAAAATTTGATTAATTAATAATTACCTGGAGCTGCTGAATTTGTCCTTTGACAGCTTCAATATCAGATCCTACAGGTCCTAGAGCTGAATAACTCTCTTCAGCATAATCCAAAAACTCCAACAGATTCTTAGTTGAAAAAGAAAATAAATTTAAATATTGAAAACTTCCATTAAAATGTTACAATTAAAAAAATTAAATTATCTTTCAAAATCATCAAATGGTATCTATTCCTCATGCAACACATGAAATGATTAATAAACTTAATTTAGTCAAGGTACATTTAGCCGCAGTGACCCACTGTGCATTGTGAAGTACTAAGTGTTCAATAAATAAATATTTATTGAACACTTAGTACGTAGAGGGAAGAGGGGTCAATAAATAAATATTTATTGACCCCTCTCCCCTCTAAAAAGAAGAAGGGGGAGAAAAGACCTGTATGATTTGTTTTTAAGTTTCCCTTTTCTCTGAAGCAATTTAAGGCACTTTTACCTTATTATTTTGCAGCAGACATATTAATTTGAGATCTCACCAGTTTAAATGCCATTAGGAACAAAGTAAGTATTCAAATACAAATAACAATTCCAACATACTTATAAGAATTTGAATTACAGTTTTAAAACTTGTGTATGATTTAAGAAAACTAAATACATTTTGTGAGATGATAAATAATTTTTTTAAGAATAAGAGATATTTAAAATTGGGGAAAAGGTACTCAAATCAGTAACTAAGTAAAGAGAAAAACACACTTTAATAACTAGAATATTTTTTAAGGGAGTAAAGTTTCTAAATGACTTAATTTTTTTCCTTAAGTAAAAAACTCTTAAGTAATAGTCTTGCCAACTGATAAAATTTTGATTGATATCTTATTACAATCAAAGGGAATACTAATGCTTACTCCAAGAACATCGTGGAAATTCATGGCTTTTTCCATAGCATCAAGCAAGTTCTGCTCTCGTTTAGCATATAATGATGTTACATTCTCCCATGCAGAGTCCAAGTCTTCAATGTGTTTTTTGACTTCTGGTTTATCAGGCTCACCACATAATTGCATGAGGTCTTGACCTGCCAGTCTGCATTGGTCAACTTCAGGTTTAGTTTGCTCAATTTCTTGTTTAATTTCCTAGCGAGGGGGAAAAAAAATGCAAGTAGATATATGAGTCCAAGAGAAAACAAATTTTAGATCAGATACTATAAACCTTAGAAATATATATTTTTTTAAACATTATCAAAAAATTACATATTTCAATTACATAAATTGAATTCAGATTAAGCTCAAAATTTTACACCAGCAAGAGATTGTTGATGATTATAATATGGATTTTTGTATCTAAAAATGACTATGCACTGTTTTTCAGAAATATATACAATATTTTTAAAAATATAATGATATACATATATAATCTAATTTTTTTCCTAAAAATTCCTATTTTATGACTTGCAAAGGCTGCAACAGTTAAAATTTCTACAAACTCTAAAATGCCTTTATCTGGATTTGAGCACAGGCATGAAAAAGTAGCTTTCCATATAACCATACGAAAATTAATATTTTCAGGCTCACATAATCTTGTTTTAATTTTCAGATTTGTAGATCTCAAAAGCTTCTAGACACACAGAATTCATCAAGAATATTAAAATTGAATCTATTTTTTAATTCCTGTTAACTGAAGAAATTATGAAGAATCCATAGTATTTAGGGTCTTTACCAAGAAAATATTTTTGACAAAAGGTAATTGCAAGCAATTTTTTTTTTCTTTAATTGATGTGCACAAAACTGAAAACAGACAAAGTTCTGCTTTGGAATCATTAAACAGAATTAGAAAAATTTTCTTAAAAGGTACATACTTGCAGAGCTTCTTGTTGATGTTGTATTGCACTTGGTTCAACTGCTGGAGGCTCTTGGGCATTAAGACTATCTTGAAGTTCTTTCAGTGCCTTCATAACCATTGTGAGCTCATCCCAGAATCTTTCAGCAGCTGCTAAAGCATCTTCCAAAGATCGACCTCGATTCCTTGCCAGCTTTTGAATATTATCCCACAACTGATTAAGTTTGTCCAATTTTTGCTTGATGTCTGAAAGGCGGAAAAATGCAATTATATAATGTAATCTTAAGGGTATAAGTGAGCAAGATTGTGCAAGGGTTTGAGGATTTCACCATTTAACACTTAAAGAGAAAGAGGGTAGAGGAAATCACACAATTTCGATTCATATGAACTTTTCATTATCTTAAACAACAGCAGATTAAAAAATTTTTGAATAATCAAGGGGAATCTTTAGATTTTTTGTTTATACATAAATGAATCAGATATGTAGTATGTTTTTTGAATAACCCATAAAAGTTTTGACAAGAGCTTTATGTTTTTCTGAAGAAATAAATTAAGAGATCGAATTTGTTTTCAGTTTAAAAAAAAAAATCTCTGGGGAGCATAACAATATATAATGTAAGCCACTACAAGAAAATCATAATAGGATTAGAACAAACAGGAAAGATGTATTATTATAATGTTACCTTTGACAGCTGGATCTCTTGCTCCACCAGCTTTAACAATGACATCATCAGCAGCTCTTTTTACAGCTTCTAATGCATTAGAGCGCTTATCCAGATCCTGAAGAACAGCTTGATTGTCATTAAGCTGTTCCTCAATTTTTTCTGTATGAGCAGAGACAGGTTCAGCATTTTGTAATTGATCAGCTGTATTGCTTAGAGAATTCAACATGCCATCTAGCTTATCAGAAAACTAAAAAAGAAATAAAAGTTAGCAAACAGTAATAGAAGAAATTAATGATAAGCAATACAAGTTTGGTTTTATACAAAGACATCATTTTTTAAAATGCATAATTATTTTAAAAAATCAATGATTTTCAAAAATGCACTCATAAAATGAATTAATCACACTTACTATTTAAAGATTTGAGTCATCTAGTATTTTTAACAGTAAAAAGCATTAAATTAAGCAAAATTTCATGTGTGTCATTTGAAATTTACACAATTAAATGAATAGAATCAGAACGTTTTGTAAAAGCATTCTATGTAAATTGACAATTATTTTACAGATTGCAATTAATTTTTACTAATTTTTTAAAAATAATATTTGAATATGTACTCCATTTTCTGCATTATGGGGGCCTTGCTTTGGTGCTCCCTGAATGCGATTTTTTTGTAACTAAACAAGACACTTTTCTCATCATGCAGATCGGAAATCTTAGCTTTTATGTCTGATCAAATATCTTAAATGGCTCTTTTCAGGACCTGAATGCCATTGTCATCAGTTTCCTTTTTTGCTGGTATGGTAGCAACAACTTTGCACTTATATGGCAGAAAGTCCAGGTCTTCTAAAACTACAAGGTTATATATCCGATCTGCTCCTTTATAGTAAGAGTGTTACCTTACATCTACTAAATACATGCATAACAAAGAGAATAAAGTCTTTGGCTTTAAGTTGGCCCAAAGATAACAAATGAAAAACAAAAATCAGGCTTCAAAAATCTGATTTTTAAGGAACAAAATATCAAAAGAAACTCACTGCATATTGGAAAATAAATAAATATCAATGGACAAAATATAAGCATAATTTTGTGAAGCTTTATTTATTCTAATACTATACTCACAACCTAAATTTTCTAAATAATGTATTACATGATAGACAAATTCCACTTTATTTAAGGTTAAATTTGAAATTAAAAAAATCTGTGATAAGTATGTAAACATACGTTAGGTAAATCAAAGTCACAGCATTCAGTTAGGTCAATTTTCAGATAAGCACAACTCTACGGTATTTGAGACAAAATTAAATATACCTGAGAAGTAGCTTGCATTGCCTCTTCAAGGGCATTTTGTCTGTCTCTCAAAATGTCTTTCAAAGCATTATATCGTTTATTATCACAGTCAACAATATCTTGAACTTTCATTCCATCAGATGGAGAAACTAATTTCTTTAGAGCAGCTCCAGTTTTGTTCAATTTGTCTAGCAGTGCTTTATGCTCACTCACAGATTGCATCAATGCCTAGAAAATGAAAACAAAGTATTTTATTCTAATAAAATTTACAAATAAAAAAAATCTCAAAGTAGTGCAATTTTTATGAAGACATTACTTCATAAAAATGCAATACTTCTAAAATTCTTGCATATAAAGTGGGTGTTTAATTTTGATTTTTTATAAATTGCTTTAATTTTACTTATGAGCATTTAGGTTATATTGCTTTCTAGGATTCAACCAATTTCATGTACAAGTAAAACCCACAAAACAATTGACAGAATAATTTAAAATAAGGAAATGAAGCACAGTATTATGCAAGAATAAATTTAAAGCTCCACTTTCATTAGGAAAAAATAGCTTTAGAACATATAATTAAAGTTTTTATAAGTTTTGAAAAATCGGCACTCATGAGTAACTTTTATGGTGGCTCATCTCGAGCTTTCGAACAGTTTAGTACTAAAATAATAATAATAATTCAATATCTTACAAAATGCTTTGATGACTACAGGAGGAGAGGCTCAAGCCTTCATATGATACCCTATATGGGCATCCATGTTTACAATGATGCATAACTATCAGACATTAATTTTTCTAACGAAATTTTCCTTAAAAATATGAAATGAGGAGAAAAAAAAGCATCACATTGGATTGAGCACTTTTTGAAAGATAAATCTTTCAAATTTGACTTAGCCTTTTATTCCCAAGTATAGAACATTTTAAAATATTAGAATCCCAGAGACTCAAACAAAATTTCTTCTCCTTCCATCCCCTCTCTTTTCAATACAGGAGCTACAAATCTCATGTCTATGAATAATAGAAAAACCACTTATAACATGTTAGAGAAAATGCATGCCTTCTCCACAGACCCCAGGGTTCAGAAATATATAGTCTAGCCATATGGATGTGTCAGAAGAGAGATCCACATTTTTAAAAGACTGATTCTACAGAATTATGAGATCTAGTGTTTTGGGCATATTAAGGATATGACACTGAAAGGGTTAATGAAAGAGTTTTGATTAATGCTTGTACATTTTTGTGATTAACTGAAAACATCAACATATATTTAATATAATCTTACTTTGTTTCTTTCTTGTTGTTTCTTTATCTGACTCGAATTCAAAGCAGGTGCTCCTAACAACTCAGCTTCAGTTTCTATTTCATCTAACCACAGACTCAAATCAGCATGTGTCTCAAAGAAATGTTCTGCCAAAGGTAAAGCCTGTTCAAGAGCTGCAAGGCGTTCGGAACATAATGATGATACTGAATTCGTGACATCTTTAAGCTCATCAGCTTTGTCTCTAACTTCTGCAAGATCATCACCACTTGATTCCCGCATGAGTTTTTTAGCTGCTGATAATATATCTCGAACACGACCCTTCTGACTGCTTACTTCTTCATTGAGTACCTGTATACATACATAAAAAATATTAATATGAAATCCTTTTAGTCAAAATACAGATAGTTTTATACTACATATGAAACTTGCTATAAACACTGAAAAATAATACCTTTTGTTGTTTTAGTAAATTAGCTAAAGCATCAGTATCTGCAGACAAGGGTTTTGCTTGTAACAGCTGTTTCTCAACTTCATGAAACCAGTCTAATAAATCTTCAATGTCTCCAATAACCTGAGAAGATAACATGAATCATTATAAGAACAGTGGGTAAGATATTTAGATATTTATAAAGTATTATGATGTGCTTTTAAAGTTTTAATACTTTATAAAATACTAGCTGCGTGCCCGTTCTTCGCACGGTAGGAAACGAAAATTTTCCTTACATGTGTAATTCGAAATTATTCGTGATGTGGAATTAAAAAAAAAAAAAAAAAAAAAAAAAAAAAGAGCAAAATTATTTGACTCTTAATGTAAAGTTTGTGTCATGAGTATTAACCTGATCATTGCAGTATAATGACTCAAAAAACTACGTCAGTGTCATTCACTATCAAAAAAGTGGAAAGCTTAATGGTTTGCAGAGAACTCCTGGCTTTCAAAATGTCTTATTTCTACATCATACTGTTTTTCAGGCTCAAGTTGTAGCATTAAATACCTATGACACTACATGAAATGGAGCACCATTTATTTCTTTCCGAACATGTATCATATAAGGAAAGTATTGTAATCATGAAAAAATTCGAGATTTTGGTGTATTTACATGTTTTGAGGTCTTCTGAATTCATTTATGCTATTTTCAAGAGATGTTTTTAAAATAGCTGTGCACCCGCTCTTCATACGGGAAGAAGCGAATATTTTACCACTAAAATCATATCTGCATGTGACAAAACAGAATTTCATTTTCAAAAAAGTTCAAGTAATCTCTACTGTTGAAATTACTGCGGGATATATTAACGCTAATTAGAATTACTTTTCGTTTAGTTGGTTGTAAGACAACCGTTGAAAAAGGATAAACACTTTTAACTTCATGAAATATTTATTAATGTGGTACATTGCGATTTATTCATATTATCTTTACAAATCTAATAATACTACCTATTACGTGCATTAATACTATCTATACTCGCTTCTCCCTCTTCAAGTCTCCATTAGCTTAGATTATTTGACCTCAATGGGATCTTTTGATTCTCTGGCGATTCTTTGCAATTTACGCATTAGCATAAATAATAATAATTTCACATAATGGTTGCCATTAAGGAAACTCTCCATATATATTTAATTTATACATAGTTTTATAAGATTGGCGTATTTAGCGCCGCAAACCATTTCATCTTACTGTGGGGAGAAAATATCCAAGGGGTGCCATTTTAAATATCCATGTATCTAATATAGCGATATCTTTTATATCCTCCTTAGTCCTGTCTCCTGAAAAACATCAAACTGTGTAATCTCGAGGAGCTACTTATTCCCATTTTAATTGTGACAGGGCGTTAGAGTTGCAGAGTTTACAAATTTCACGCATTTTTTTAAATTTATGGCGTCACTGTTTGACTACCGTAAAGGATACCCCGGTAGATTGAGGGAGTTAATTTCGATATTTCGCATAATTGTTTTCAAACGGTATCATTAAAACTTTGCGTTCACGCTTAAACCCAAAGAGCGAAAAAAAAACGATACATCGTGGAGCGATCAGTTTCCATGGAAACCGACAGGTTTTTCCGCGAAAGTGCTCATTAAGTAGTCTTTTTTCTGAGAACTTCTTTCTTCCCTTCCTGTTTTTTCGGAGAACTTCCGTACTCGCTTATTGTTATATTCCGCTCCGCTCTTGTGATCGAAAAACGCTCCTAAATGAGAAGCTCACTTTTCGCTCCGACTGATCGAATTTCGCTCGTTTGGTTTAAGCTTGGGACCTTTATGGAGGAACGTAATTCAACGTTAAAATAAAACTATACTCGCAACCTGCATGCGTATGTTAGGGAACGCCTGCGCTAAATTAAATGCCAAAAATAAAAATAGTAAATAGAAAAATTTTAATATATCGCGCTTTGAAACGAACTTTGTAACTTTTAAAATGAACATTTTCAGCGCCGTGAAAACATTTCAATTTTTAAATAAGCACCGGATTAAAATACCACTTCTAATAATAATAATCGTGAATTTCTTAGTTTATTTCTACAGTAAATTTTAATCAAAATATCGCCTCCCTGTGTTGAAAATAGAGCTGGAATAAATGAGTTACAATTATGGCATAAACTTTACGTATCTTAAAGCATTTGACGTCATAGATCCTCACTTGCGAATTGAAATTCTGATATCCCATTTAAAAACTCGATTGGTTGAAAAAACCCTTTTTTCTAATCCTTTCTGTGGCAACAACCGAACATAAATTCTCGTGCCGTGATCGCAATGTAATGAATGGCGTAAGATCGCGTTGATGCTATTAAATTCTAAACATTAGGCTGCATTAAAATTCATAAAAAATCATCTAATTTACATAATTTTTTCGTTTTTATTTTAAAAGAGGGAGAAAAGAATGTTTCACGATTTGTCAAAATATCTAAAAGTTATGATGGATAGAATTCAAGATGCGACAGTTTTAAAATTATTTTACGAAAAAAAATCGCGAAGCAGATGTTTAGTAAAAAAATTCCTAAAAATCGGTAAATCATGTTACGTATTCAGAACAAACTGTTTTTAAAAGAAAATTTTCTCCTCTATCCGGTGATACAAATGCCGTTTTGCTGCGAGCGTAATTTCCGCCGTCATTACGAATTAGGTGAGAAAAAATGCCAAAAATCGCATAAAACATAAAATTAAAAAAAATCTAGGTCGAATTTTGAAAAAATCGCTTCGAGGTGCACAACTACATATTTACATCTTCCCGAGTACCAAATTTGGTGTTTCTAGGTGTAGCCGTTTGTCCGTAACGCTGCCGACAGACACACACACACACACACACACACACACACACACACACAGACACTTCTTTTATAATAAGTAGAGATAAATTACAATAATATGATGATACAGGAATTAATGATAAATCTTTGAAGGGATTAGTAGGACTATTTCAATTAATTTTAAGTCATATAATATCATCATCATTACTAAAAGATAGCTAATAAATATGAGCATTAAATTTTGTCACTTTTAAATATTAACTTTCTTAACACTTTGTAAACTTAATATAAAAATCTAAATTTGATATTAAATGTAAGTATCACCCACATAAAGTACTGTTTTAGCTTATGTTTTATGTAATTATTTGATATATAATCCACAAACAGTTCCATGGAAAGGGAAAGTTTAATAGGCTTCTTGATAGGCTTTCCATTTCAAGATAAAACTCTACATGGCTTAAAATTCTTTATTATATTATAAAATTTTACATGTTACAGCAATTCCTTACTCTTAAAATGTGCATCCTTTAAATTAAACTTGAAGTATTGTTAATTTCAGGGAAAGAGGAGGGGGGGGGGTGAGGGAGAAATGAAATAGAAGTAAGAGTAGCAATTTATGAAAATTGCTACTCTTACTTTTATTTCATTTCTCAAATTTCATTATTAAATTAGGTTATTTCTTTAATTTCATTAAAGATTTAACCTAAAATACAAACAGTGACACTTTTATTTATTTTTCACACACCAAAAAAATTTAGATAATATTGGACTGTGTTTAAAACTACATAATTAAATATCTTATAGATGAAATATTTTTTGTTATGGGCACCAGTCACAAAAATTAATACAAGAGAATTTACACAACAAGTTTTGATTAGTTTTTTTTTTAAATTTCTTTAAATAAACAAAATCACACAAGAATACGAAACTTAAGATACTTACTTCCACATTTCTTTGTTTTGATAAATCGATTCTTTCAGCTTTTCTTTGAACTTGCTCACAAATGGCATCAAATCTTCTATTCACACGAGATACCTGATTCTCAATATCAGCAGCTCCCTGTCCTGGTGACATTTGGCATAATTGTGGTCCTAGATGATTTAAAGTGTCAACTAATGGCCTATATTCTTGGAGTTCACCTTCAAGCCTCTAATGAGAAAGACATTAAAATAACATTACATTATTTCATATAAAAAAAAAAAAGAATAAGAAAAGCTAGGAGCGTAAGATTTTTTTAAACAAACACTCTTAAAATATTTTCTTTTAAATCTTTGTAACTGTTGACACTTAATAAAAAATAAATACTATGGGCAAATAGATAATAAATCAAAAGCAAACGTTAATTGTATAATTTATTTAAATAAAACCTCTCTTTCCTCCAGACATTCAGTTTTTGTGTTAAATTTAAATAAAATGCTAATAAAATGAATATATTAGAAAAAAATTAATATTTTTCAAAGAAAAAGGATCGATAAAGTAATGCAATTTACTTCAGCATATTATAATTAATTAAATATTTAAATACTGAGTGAATTTTTAAAATAGTGGTGAAATAAATAAAAGAGACCATAAAAGTGTGAAAAAAATAGCTATATTTTTGGGTAGGTACTCCAAAGAAATAAAAGTACTGACAGCTGTATATAAATAAATAGTTTTTAGTGCATAACTTTGAATGTTACTTTTGTTTTTGCTAAAGTTCATTCAATGGGCTGGTAAAAAAAATCTGATTTTATAGTTTCTTTAACTTCTTTCCAAAATTCATAAATTTTTTAGAGTAATTGGTGTAAAACTTTTAATTTAATGTAAACCTATATCACATACTGTGTACATTTTAATATAAACATAAACAAAATATAAATGACAAACTCAGTAGTTGAAAGTTAAATTTAAAACCTATTTATAATTTGGCCTGTTTAACTCATAATCATTATACGGTCACATTTATTTAAAATTAAAAATACTCAGTATCAAATATTTATGTTCAATTTTACAAAATAAATAAATTAATTAATTAACTTAAAAAATCGAGTTCCACTTTAACAATGATCAACTATGATGTTAAAATTCATACTTAAAAAAACATACTGTACCTGAATGATTGTTTCCTGACTAGATAGACCAACATTTTCCAAATTTTTCAACTGCCTTTCAGTAGTATCCATCCAAGTTGTCACACGTTCATGAGAGGCATGATAATTTTGAACTAATGGCAAGGAATCTTGTGCTTGTCTAAGTTTGTCAGCAGCTCTACTGGTTAAGTCTGTAAATTTCCCACTCAGGTTGTCTAGCTTTTCTTTCATCCTAATAACATCATCACCTGAAAATAGAGGCAGTTTTTAATGATTCTTTATGAAGTCCAACAAGAAATAATAAATATGATCACAGAAATGTATTATGCCTAACATTAATCTTTCAGAACTTGATTCTTATGAATCTAAGAATTTTCACCCAAGATCACATTAATTTTTAAAATGCGCATATTTATTGTTTTCAGATAGGAATAAAGATGGTCTTGCAGATTAACTGCTTTTTTATTTTTTAAGAAATATACTTTTTTTAGAACTTAAAAATAAAACTGATAAAGAATATGTCTTTTAAATACAAACCACTTAAAAAAGTAAGTTAAAAAATGCTCTAAATGCTAGCTTACTGGATAAGCATATTCAATATATATAACAACAGTAAAATATTTTGTATCCTCATCATAAAAAAGCTTACATTTCTTGAAAATTTTACAACATAAAATAAAGATACCTACCAGATGCATGTTTCATAATATCTTGACCAGCGTTTGCGACATCATCCACTTGCTTCTGGTGATCAGCTATTTCTTCACTTAATTCCTAAGTGAGAAAAATTAACATATAAATAAATGAATATGTTTTGAAATTCACCCTTAAGTTATTTGTTATCTTTCAGCTTAAAATTACAGAAATTACACTATACAAAATATAAATAAAACAAGATTAAAATAAGTTTTATATTATATTTAAGTTCAAACCAATTGCATAATTGCGTGGAGCTAGGGTGAGTGAAAAGTGTTGACCTTTAAGAAATATCCAAAAAGTCTACCCAATTATGCTAATGGTTCAAACAGCTGTGAAGAATTAAACTTACAACAAGTTCATCAAGTTGGTCTTGTAATTTTTCAACATATACACTGAGAGTGTGGAAACGAGAAAATCGAGACTGCATCTCCTCAATCCATGCCATCAGATCTTCATAGTTCACATTAAAGGAACCCATTCCTTGGTAGGCTTCAGCCAAAAGCTGTCCAATGTGTTCACTGTCTTCAACAACTTTTGCAAAATGATTGGTAGCCTCTTGTAATTTTTCCACAACCATCTGAGCTTCATCATCTCCAACAAGACCCATCAGAGTCTGAGCAACTTCAGTAAGCTCTTCAAAAGCTTCTTTGTGATCCATTATATCTTCATGTAAGACCTAAATAAATATAATATACTATCAGATATAGCAAGATATCTTTAACAAGTTTCTCTTTTAGGAGGAAAAGAAAGAAAACATCAATTTTCATTACTATAAAGAGCATCAGCATTTAAAACTACTACTGCTATAATTTTTCTTTCATTAAAATGAGATCATGGAAAAGTGTAAAGAAATCTTACAGGTGGTGCTTTATTTATTATCTTTACTTATTCTAAAAGAATGTCTGTGTGTGGGTGTATTGGTGGCATTACGGACAAATGGCTATGCGTAGAATTACCAAATTTGATACTCGGGAAGTTCTAAACATGAAGTTATGCACCTCTAAGCAATTTTTTTTTCAAAATTTGAATTTTTAAATTTTACGTTTAATGCGATTTTTTGCATTTTTTCACACTTAATTCATAATAACGGCTATAATTATGCTTGCAGCAAAACAGCATTTGCATCATCGGATGGAGGAGAAAGTTTTCTTTTTTAAAATGTTTTTACTGAATATGTAGCATAATTTGCAGATGCTTAGAAATTTTTAAAACAAAAAAGACATTTGACAAAATTTTTTGTAAAAACCTTTTAAAACTGTCACATCTTGAATTCTATCTGTCATAACTTTTTGATATTTTGGCAAATGATAAAACATTCATTTCAAATGAAAATGAAAAAATTACATAAATTAGATGATTTTTTATGAATTTTAATCTAATATAATGTTTAGAATGTAATAGCATCAACATGGAGCTTTTACTCCATTATATTAATAAATCATGGCATGAGAATTTATGCTGGGTTGCCACGAAAGGATTTGAAAAAATAGAGTTATCAATAGAGTTTTTAAAATGGAGCACCGGATTTTCAATTCGCAAGTGAGGATCCATGACATCAATTGCTCTAAGATACGTACGTGAGGTTTTTTTTTTTTTTTTCTTCTTCTTCCACTAATTCATGTTAGGTATTGCAACTGAGAATGATATGATTTTGATGTCATAAGTTTAAAAATGAGTTAGAAATCTAATGAGGTCAAAGGCCTCGATATAAAAACTGACTAAAGTCAAAGCATTTTGTTTATTGTATGAGCCACCCTTCATGATTTTTGAGCACTATGATTTTTCAAGCAACTATAATAACAAAAGGAAACACATTTTATAAAATCATCAGAAATTCAAAAGTCTTCACAAGGTGGAAAATACTAATTAACACAATACATAATATTCGCTATCAGTTAGACTATGGTCATCGTATGTATTCCCAAAAATCGCAGGAAATGTCGCCAAGTTTTGATGACTTTTGGCGGCATAAATATTATTTCTAGAATTCAGAAAAAAAAGTAACAAGCTCTTGTACCAAAGTTACCTTCATTAGTAAAATAGCTCTGAAAAATGTTTGAAATACCGATTAGCTAGGAATAACCCAAACATCTTAAATTAACTTTATTAAGCTCTGTTGCAAGTGAGAGTAAAATGAGCAAAATAACTATAAAATAAAATGGTTGTCCACATCATATAGTGTCTAATGAATTAATGCTATAACTTAAACTTAAAAAAACTGGATCTATGAGTTGTTTGTTTTAAAGTGCAATGAAAATGGAAGTGTGCTCAAGACATACAGAAGAGAAGAGAGAGATGAAGAGGAGCAGGGGCGTGTTTAAACAAGGGGGAGTGCTTTTGTGGTATTTTACAGTAAGTATTAATTACAGTGGATAAAAAGTAACAAACTAACAGTTAAAACTTAAATTTATGATTTTTTTTTTTATGAATAACTACTAATAACAATAAATTCTTTCCATTTTCAGAAACTTTAATTGTAGATTTTATTTGTTTCATGAAGAAAAATTGACATAATATGCCACAATGGAGACAAGGATATTAACAGGAACTGGAATTCTAAAGTAATAACAATTATTTATAATACAATAAATTATTTAGATTTATCAGTTTTTTAAAACTTGAAATAAATTTTCAAATCTTGTTTAAAAAGAATATGCTTATATTTTGGAAACTTGAATTCATTTAAGCAATAAAATAATATTCATATACACAATATAATTAAATTTAGATGAAATACAAACCTCATGTTCCCTCATTCTTTGTCTGATTTTTTCTTGATCAGTTGGTATAGTAGCCATAGAAGATAATTTTTTCTCAGTTTGTTCTAACCATTCATCAAGTGGTATTATACGATCTTGGAAGTCTTTTGCAACAGGTATAGTTCTTTCTAATGCATCTGTTCTTTCCTGGGCTGAGTTGGAAAGCTCTTCAAACCTGTGCATTAAATCATTTAACTGTGATTCTATCTGCATACGTTCCAGTGGCTCAGCATTTTTCATTATTTCAGTTCCCATTTGCATTAGAGAGGACATGCTGTTTTGACGATCCAATAACAATTTGTTTAAGAACTGAAAAGAGAATAATATCATTATATATGCATATTTTACAGTAGTGTGTCTCACAGGTCTAATAAAAATAGCTAACACCAAAGAGCTAAAGTGAAACATTTTATGTTTAACCAAGAAAGAATAATGTACGCATGTTCCGGACTAGATTAAATTATAAAGTAAAACTTTCAAATGACTACCCTTTGCAATAAGTTTAGTGAATAATTCTGCAAGTGTGTTTATTGCCATTCAATAAATTCTAATTTTTCTCCAACATCCTTTCCAAAATTTCACAAGTGCATTTTAATTGTCTTATGCAGGTACTCACACCTCCCTCCCCCCATCTCTTAAATTTAAGTTTCACTGTATTCATTTCATTCGTCTTTAATGTGCACTCTTGTTAACGGGCAGATTTCAGTCTTTTCTGTCTTAAAGTGTCTGGATTTATTTAACTTTTTCTTTTTTTTAAATGAAAAAATTTTCCTAGCAAGTCATTTTGCATAAACAGAGGTACTATGTTCAATTTGTGCTGTATAATCCCTTAACACTGTATAATTATGCTGCATAATTTTCACACCCGGAAAAATGTTGAAACTAAGGTTACCAGAAATGTAGCCCAAATATCTTAACCATATGCCATCTTCTCTTCCTATTGTTCAATGCAGAGTTTTTTTAAAGAAGAGTAGCAATGAGTAAGGACCATGTTTAATAAGTAAACTGGAAATTCACTTAGAAAAACATGTAGCTAACAATTGTAGATATGTAAAGCAAACACTTTTAGCTAATATTTTTCA